>JASUUF010000351.1:7500-607500 GCA_030449835.1 Clausena lansium | reverse complement strand
CTAGGCGACAGCAACCAATCGAAGATGACAGCAAGTACCGCCTCTTAAGATCAAGAAAATGCTGGTCCAGCAGCAGCCACAAACCAAATCCGAATCCGAAATTGCCCACCCTATAACCCTGTCATTTCTCTCAATGTAATTTTTGTACTAAAATAGCATTTTTCGTATAATAAGAGCAGTACTATTTCAAAAATTACATATATATCGTGACATGATATCTTTAACCAATTAAGTACTGATAATATGATTATTAAGCTTCAAGTAAATTAAGAAAATGTATTTGTAGCATGATATATCAAGAAATTTATTAGCTACAAAATTTATGTTATTTATCTCAAGAAATTATTAGTTGTTAGAAGAATCTAATTTATTAATTGTTTAAATTTTTTTCCTTATCTTAAATTTTAAAAAATAATGCTAACTTTTATAAATAATTTTTTGAAATGGGATGAATTTACATAAATTGTGGGTAGAAATATCCCCCACTTGAGAAAAAATGGCCACATAATTGATTAGAAAATTAAAAAAAAATTAAATATCCTTTGTATTGGGTGAGGCTATTTAAATCCACTAAAATACTTATGAAACTCATTTACTTAATAAACACATTAAAAAATTTTAAAAATTTATATTTTACTTTACAAACCCATTTTAATACCCATAATACTCTTTTATGAAATTAATGCAGTTCCTGCATCTTTCTCCTTCTCTCTCTCTCATTTTTTATTTTTCACAATTTCATAAGCACATCTTCCCATAAACAATATTTGTAATCAGCATTGACTTTCATTCATGGCTAATTTCTTTTATGCATAATGAAGGCTTGATTAGGGAGAGAGAATTTTAGTCAATCCCAAAAGATTTGATAAGAAAAAAATTATTGGCTGAATTCAAGCCTTCACCAATAAGAATTTTTTGGCCAAATCGAAATATATAACGACTTCATACAAGGTTTTCATGGTCACATGCAATTGTCTCCTGTAATTAATTATCTTGTCGCAGCTAGCTTTCTGTTATCCATTCTGCATTCGACCAAACTGTCATCTGATCACGTTCTATCTCTTCAATTTATTTATTTCATGAGCTTTGCCACACTAATCAAATTCATTAATGGAGCAAAACCATGAAGGATTATTTTCCAAATTTTTAAGAAAATATACATGTTAGCAACCAATCAGGGGTATGAAGATGGTTGTGCATATATCTTTGCTGACAATTCCTCTTTGAAATTAATCGTCTGTTTTATTATCTTCCGACACATGGATTAGTTTGGAGGATGCATAATGTCAATGAAAGACTACTAACCGAGGGCAGTTTTGATTCCGATTGAATGGTAGATGTATATATGAGCATCATTCTAATCTGTTAATTGTTAAAATTAGAAAATTAACTTTGATCCAACAATTAACTTTGATGGAGCAGCAGGGAGTTGTTTTTTTTTGTTTAATTATTTTGTCTAGGCTATAGTTGCAACTTATGTTAGGGTTGTTTTAGTAATAAAAAATTTAATTAAAAAATGTCTAATGGGTATTTGTAAGTTTAAATAGCACCACCCATTGTATTATTATTAATAAATACGACCATAACGTAAAATACAATTACACTACAAATATCACGTCATGTTAGGCTACATTAATTTGAACACATTTTTTGTCCCGCTAATTTGTAGCATATCATATAGTCATAAGAGTAATACTATTTTGACCCAAAAAAAATATGGTGCCAAAATTGACAAGAAAATTTAAAAGATTGTAATGTCCCTGTTTTTATTAAAAAAAAGTAGGACAATAAAGTAACCAAAAAAAAAATTAACACTATCCTTTGTTTATGAAAAGTATCAAATGCATCAATCAATCACTATAAATAGGCATTAGTGATGTTAATTACTTGCAGCATCTCCAAGTATAATCCATCCATCTTGTAGAGCTAAGTCTCCAAGCAAAAATGGCACCAACAAATGGCTCTACCCTGGAAACTGAGTCCTGGGATATTGCTGATTTTGTTATAAACAAAGGTCATGGCGTGAAGGGACTCTCCGAAATGGGACTCAAAAGCCTCCCAAAACAATTTCACCAACCCTTGGAAGAAAGATTCAGTGAGAAGAAAATCCTGGACCAAGTATCAATTCCCCTCATTGATATGTCAAAATGGGAGAGTCCTGAAGTCGCAAAATCCATTTGCGATGCCGCTGAGAATTGGGGATTTTTCCAGATTGTGAATCATGGTGTGCCCCTGGAAGTACTCGAGAGAGTAAAGGAAGCGACTCACAGGTTTTTCGCATTACGGGCAGAGGAGAAGAGGAAGTACTCAAAGGAGAATTCACCAACCAATAACGTCAGGTTCGGCTCAAGCTTTGTTCCTCATGTGGAAAGGGCTCTGGAGTGGAAAGACTTTCTCAGCCTGTTTTATGTTTCGGAGGAAGAAACTTCTGCTTTTTGGCCTCCTATTTGCAAGTAAGTGCCAATGAATATTTTAAATGTACTAAGCATGTTTGGTATTGAAGTTGCGTAACTGTAGTTTATAAGCTACGACATTAAATATTTGGTAATTAAACACCAGTTGTAATGGTTTGGAAGTTAAGTTAATCTGATCCACCACTTGTACTAAGAACTTATAGTTTCTTTACTATTTTTGTCAAAAGTATTATTTAAAAGACATATTTACTACATCATTAACTTTTATTTACAATTTTTTTTTCACAGCAAACTGTAACTTTACACCACCTCAAAAGCAAACATGACCTAAGATTATGGACTAAACTATTGTTATTTTGTTTTTTCTTTTGGCTTGTAGGGATGAAATGTTGGAGTACATGAAGAGTTCTGAAGTTCTCATTAAACGTTTAATGCATGTGCTTGTAAAGGGGCTAAACGTCAAAAGAATTGATGAAATAAGAGAACCTATGTTGTTGGGCTCAAAGAGAGTTAACCTAAACTACTATCCTATGTGTCCTAATCCTGAACTCACAGTTGGGGTAGGCCGTCATTCAGATATTTCAACATTCACTATCCTCCTCCAGGATGATATCGGGGGACTTCACGTGCGGAAAGACAATGGTAATGACTGGATTCATGTCTCTCCAATTAGCGGATCACTCATTATCAACATTGGTGATGCATTACAAATCATAAGCAATGGACGATACAAGAGTATTGAGCATTGTGTGATTGCCAATGGAAGCCAGAACAGGATTTCGGTCCCCCTTTTCGTGAACCCAAAACCTGAAGCCATACTCTGTCCTTTTCCCGAAGTGCTTGCAAATGGTGAGAAGCCACTGTATAAGCCAGTTCTGTGCGCAGATTATTCCAGGCATTTCTATACCAAGGCACATGATGGGAAGAAAACTATCGACTTTGCAAAGATAAGCAACTTTTAAGGTGAAAGATATATAAAGCCTAGTTAATTGTTCTGTTCTTAAAAATAAAGTGCAAGGTGATGAAGGTTGATTTCCATGAATAATGCTGAGACCATTTCTTCACTCCTGGATATCAAAATATATGCGTTGTCTTAAGGGTTTTACTCCTTTTGCAACACTCTATGTACTCAATTCAATTTGTCATTTCAATAAATAGTATTTGTCTTTAGTCACATTGTTTTCCTGGCCAGTTTGGCATTTCTTGTTTAGGTCATATTCATTATCGTTATCTGTTTTTTGGAGCCATTATAAAGGCATCTACATTGTACTATTTTATGACTCGCGCGCATAAACCTATTCTTTTATCTAAGATATTCTAGTACATCGGTTTAGACATAATCTATTTATTTTCGGCTAGAATTATTCAGACTTTTGTAAGTATTAGTTAACTTAAATCAATCTAAATTATACCAAGCTTCGAAATGTCAGATTTGGTATCGGCGAGCTCCTCCTATGGGCTAAATAAAGATAAATTCTAATAGCCTCTCTAAAGGAAATCGTGGTGATGCTACTTCTGGGGCTATTTTTGGGGATCATCTTGAGGTGAATTAATGTAGGCAGTTTTGGTTTGTTCTTAAGTCATGAGTCGGCTTTTTTAACAGAACTTATGCCAACAGTTGGATACGACTTTGGCTTAAGGGTGATTCTTTGGTGGTGGATTATTGCTTCAAGTGTAATGACTTTAATTCCCATGGACTCTTCAAATTCTAAAATACATGAGAGATAATATAACAAGCTAATGTATGTATGATGTGTAATTGAATCTAATATAATCACCACTTGTGGTTTTTCAAAATAAATACACACATGTCATAATATCATTACTTGTTGTATGACTGATATAATATCTCTGATGTATTTTAGAATTTCTCCAAAGATAAGGGGTTATACTCTAATTTCAACACTTTATGAATTAGATTTGTTATTTTAATAAATTGTATTTCACTTTAGTGGGAGATAATATAACAAACTAATGTATGTATGATGTGTAATTGAATCTAATATAATTACCACTTGTGGTTTTTCAAAATAAATGCACACATGTCATAGCATCATTACTTGTTGTATGGCTGACATAATACCTCTGATGTATTTTAGAATTTCTCCAAAGATAAAGGGTTATCCTCTAATTTCAACACTTTATGTATTAGATTTGTTATTTTAATAAATTGTATTTCACTTTAGTGGGAGTAATTCATCCTTCTCTCTCTCTCCCATCCTATTGATTATTCCATAAATTAATTATTCTTTAATTGCCAATGTGGGAAGACCATTCTTCTAATAATCTATCTAATAAAACCTATAATCTTATAACTCTTTTGCTAATCCCAATTGAAGATCAAATTCTTAATTAATAATTCAATGAATTTATAAGATAACATATTATAGAAAAATACTTCTAATTTCGTTAAGGTCCCACTTACTTCATAAATCAACATGTAACTAGATGTAAATCTGTGCATGTGTAAAGATTTCTGATTGGGTTAATTATGAAAAATGATTTACTATTTAAAAACCGCGCGTGTATGGTATATAAACTTGCATGGTTCTGAACAATTTGCCAAAATCAATTAAAAATACAAAGATTTGAAAATTTTAGCCTAAAATAAATAGATTCTGCCTAGGCCCCATTTGAGATTGAGATTGAAACTCAATAAGCTACTAATTTCATAATTTTGACAAAAATAGTGTTTGATAAATTTTGTAAAAGCCGCTTATCTTATAATTTTCTACATTTTAACAGCATCTTTTAAAAGCAAGTATGAGGTTATTTTTTATAAGTAACTTATTAAATAAGTCATCATGCATTTTTAAAGTTTTTATTTTAATCTTAATATTTTTAAAAAAAGGACAATTATGTCTTATTTTCCATAAACCCTAATAAATAAACCTGCCATTAGATATTATATTATTATCGCCACAATCAAATTACCCTAATAACAATTATATTATTACAACCGTGGCATTGCACAATTATATAAGGAGGCATGTGATCTTTATTTTGACAACATTAAAAATAATCCTAGTTCAAACTTTGATGAGGGAATAAAAAGAGACAATCATACTTAAGAAGAAAATCACAATACTAATGGCTCCAGTCCACAAGAAATGAAAATTTTAAGGAATATTATTACAACAAGTTTAATTTGACTTTAGTACATATTACTTTTATTTTAAATGGATTATATTAGTACGAATTTTTAATCATATTTTATATAACAAATTATGAAGTTCATTAGATTTTATTTAATTGAGTCTTTTTTTTCACTTTATGTGATTTTACATATTAAAAAAAAAGCATGTCTAAACAATTTATTAAATCAACTTTAAAAATAAAAAGCAATTTAAATTTATGTCTTTTGATCAACATATAATAAAACAATACTTTCGTAATAAAATTTATTAAACCATGTACTTTTCTTTTCAAACTCATACCAATCACAACAGCATAATTTACCGAAAACCAAGTTGCTTTCCTAAGCAATAACTTAATTATTTCATCTACATTGTAGAAGCAGCTAGCTATTTAATCAACCACTGCAATTCCAAACTAGATCTAAAGCTAAAATATTTTCATGTTAATAATATAAAGCTAATCGATATTTACTTGCCATCACCAATAGTACGAAGATCATTGACTATATTGCTGAATCCCTTTTTATTTTTTAATATGTCTGTTAAAAAAAAAAAAGCAAGGTTGAATCCCCTTAGTTTTATAAGTTGGACAAAAGAATAGTTTTATTTCAGTTTAATGAAATTGCATAATTTGATCTTCATATAGGCTCCAATACCTAACTAAACAAGGAAAACAAATACGATATAAATTGACTAAGATAATGATATGAATAAGCTACCCAAATTAGCTTAAAATATAATGAGTCATTATCTAATAAGTGATCTCTTAAATTATTAGTTAAAGTAAGGGATGAATTAAAAGACAATTAAAACACACACTCAAATGTAATGTATTTAATTTATTTTGTAGTATATTGAAGTATATGTTTTTCTTATCTTTTAGCTTATCTTTTACTTTTATAACTTAAGAAATCCTCATTAGAAAATTATTCAAAATATAATACCCTCATTTGGTGCGATCAAGGAGCGAGCTTGAGATTGCATCTTGAGGCTTGATAGAAATACTTGTGCTTGAGAAATATGAATCTTGAGGCTTGATGATGCTTCAATTAGAGAGCGAACAATCATGAGGGCTAGATCGGGCTATAGCCTGACCTTGCCCAAGAAAAATTCTTTAAGAGCCACAAAGTTTTATGATTTGCTATATAAGAACGTGAATTTCATTATTTTTCTAATATGCCCAAATTCAATCTATACAAAAATACAGTAAAACCTCTATAAAATAATATTGTTAGGACCGGGAAAAAATATTATTTTAGCGAGATTATTTATTTATCGATAAATGAATCATTTATTAATTTATCGATAAATGAATATTTATTAGTTTATGAAGAGTTTTCTTGGTACATATATTATTCTTTTAATTAAAATTCATGTATGCATGAGTTATATATATTAGGATTCATGTATAAGTTATAACTAAGATTCATATATTGAGCATCATTTGAACTATCCTAGTGAAAATGATGTAATAATGGAATCTATTACTGATGAAGGGATTATTCAAGGGATAATGGGTACATCTGCTGATGATGATCATGATCTAGATGAAAGTTATAGTTTATCAAATGTTTTCACAAAAGAGGCTTTTCAAGCAATAGTAACCTTAAATACCTACTTTCTACAACAAAAAAAAAAAATATTTCACATGTAGTGCATGCTTTATAAAAAATTAAGGATGAGTCTAAGTTTAATTTATGAACAAAGAAAAAACAAACAACTTCATATTTGTATCTTAGAAAAGAGTTGAATTGAGAAATATAAGTTATCAAGAAAAAAATCCTTAATAATATAAATTTTTTATGTTGTTTATTATTAATATTTTTTATATTTGATCAATTATTAATTTATATTTCATTCGGTCCTAAAGGATTCGAAAAAAATTATTATCTTATGCATTTAGCGAAATTATTATTTTAGTACACTGGCCCAAGTCGGGACTGAAAGAATTTATTATTTAAGCGAGATTATTAATTTATCGAACATTCATTTATTGAGGTTTTACTATAATTGAAATACCTTTTATAAGTTACTCTTACAATGGATATTTAAATTCAATATTAAAGGAGTAATTTATCATTTCAATTGAACAAAGCATATCTTTATTGAAGAAAATAAAGACACTTGGGGGTAAATGTTATTACTAATTTATTTTATTATGAAAAATGCTATGATTGTTCTATTAAAAAAGAAAAAAAACATATCAATATATTATAACATTGTCACTGGTAATGAAATGTTACAAAATCGCCGCAATTGATGTATATATAGTAATAATCTTTTCATGGTTTATTTCCTTTACAATTAGACTTGCTCCTTTTTTTTTAATGATATCAAATTATTCTATTATTTCGCCTACTCTCTATTACTGAAATAAAAAAGAATTTCAAGAAATAATATTTCACGGTTCGTATAATTTAATAATTTCTATTACCAGTACGTTATAAGCTAATCTGTCATATTTTTGTCTTTTTAAAATTTTTAACATATTTTGTAAGGAATGCTCTTAATTTTAATTTACTTAATGTACTTTTTATTTTTTACTGCTTTAACTGTACCGGACAGTAGCATAAATTATACCTACAATAAATTTTAATTTAGCCAGGTCTTATTAAAAAACCTGGATCCATCCCTAATTTAAACATTTAGACTTAAGCTGTTAAAAGTCTTGAGACTTGAAGTTGAGGTTGAGGTTGAAGACAAATACGAGAGTATCATTATACCATAAGGCCATAATATCATAATTGAGATCATGACACCAATACAGTTTCTAAAAACAAATATCTATAAGTTTTCTGGTAACTGCAAAAAGATCTCGTTAAGTGTCAGAATTCAGAAAACTAACCAAAAGAATCCGCAAAACACAAATACAATTTATTAATATGACAAAACACAAATTTATTAATTTATTAATACATATAGCGTTGAAGCCAGAGTAAAACCCTTTGTAACAACAAATTTATTTTTTCATATCAGGAGTGAAGAACTGGTTCATTGAAACCCACCTCCATCACCTTGCACTTTACTTTCATCAAGATAACAATTAAATAGGCATTCACATATTTTCATCTCATAAGTCGCTTATCTTTGCAAAGTCGATAGTTTTCTTCCCATCATGTGCCTTGGCATAGAAATGCCTGGCGTAGTCTGCGCACAGAACTGGCTTATACAGTGGCTACTCTCCATTTGCAAGCACTTCGGGAAAAGGACAGAGTATGGCTTCAGGTTTTGGGTTCACGAAAAGGGGGACCGAAATCCTGTTCTGGCTTCCATTGGCAATCACACAGTGATCATTATTTGTAATGCATCACCAATGTTTATAATGAGTGATCCGCTAATTGGAGAGACATGAATCCAGTTATCATCATTGTCTTTCCGCACATAAAGTCCACCGATGTCATCCTGGAGGAGGATAGTGAATGTTGAAATATCTGAATGACGGCCTACTCCCACTGTGAGTTCAGGATTCGGACACATAGGATAGTAGTTGAGGTTAACTCTTCTTGAACCCAACAACATAGGTTCTCTTACTTCATCAATTCGTTTCACGTTTAGCCTCTTTACTAGCACATGCATTAAACGTTTGATGAGAACTTCAGAACTCTTCATGTACTCCAACATTTCATCCCCATGGGCCAAAATAATAATAATAATAAAGTTCAGTATACAATCTTGGTACATCTAAATTAAATTATTTACACACACATATATATTGGCACTTACTTGCAAACAGGAGGCCAAAAAGTAGAAGTTTCTTCCTCAGAAACATAAAATAGGCTGAGAAAGTCTTTCCACTCCAGAGCCCTTTCCACATGAGGAACAAAGCTTGAGCCGAACCTGACGTTCTTGGTTGCTGAATTCTCCTTCGAGTACTTCCTCTTCGCCTCTGCCGGTAAAGCAAAAAACCTGTGAGTCGCTTCCTTTACTCCCTCGAGTACTTCCAGGGGCACACCATGATTCACAATCTGGAAAAATCCCCAATTCTCAGCGGCATCGCAAATGGATTTTGCGACTTTAGGACTCTCCCATTTTGACATATTAATGAGGGGAATTGATACTTGGTCCAGGATTTTCTTCTCACTGAATCTTTCTTCCAAGGGTTGGTGAAATTGTTTTGGGAGGCTTTTGAGCCCCATTTCGGAGAGTCCCTTCACTCCTTGACCTTTGTTTATAACAAAATCAGCAATATCCCAGGACTCATTTGCCAGGATAGAGCTATTTGTTGGTGCCATATATTTTTGCTTGGACTTAGTATCACAAGACGGATGGATTATACTCGGTGATGGTGCAATTGTTGAAATGTTAATTTATAGTCTAGATTATCAGAAGATAAAGAAGGGGTAAGTAAAACGTGTGGTAACTATATATGGTGTTCAAGTTAAACTACCGTCGACTATTATTTTTCTGATCTCTGGAAGTTCCTTCGTTAAAAGTCTAGACATGTGATGATTGATCAAAATATATAGGTGAGGCGACATGTGTGGTAGAAAAAGGGGATAGGGAAAAATTATCTCAGCATATGTTGGGAGAAATTCTATAATACATAAAAAGTAATATAACTAATTAATGCATGTATGACATATGTATTTGAATTTAATGTAACCACTAATTGAATAATAATTTTTTAAAATAAATATATACATATCATAGCATGATTTGTTTGTTGTATGACTGATATGATACCTCTAATGTCTTGTAAATTTCTCGTATATGTCGGATGGTAAGGACTATGAAATACATGGCCATATATTCGATTTCTTCATTGTTTTTTTTTAAATATATTTATAAAAGTAGTTTAATGGCCTCAATCGCCACTTTCATTACCACGGAGGAAATGATGTCAAAATAAAAGAAAAAGAAAAATTGGAAATGAGGATAAAAATCCTCGAAAGTGAAGTACGTCTCACTTATTTTGATTGACATCATTAATTGCATAGTCTTGGCTTAAGGATGTCCTGGAAATTGACGGTTTGCAAATTTCTTATCATTTTTGGAATGTGCTAGGTAGATGCGGCTGATGCGTCTTACTCTTGATTTATCCGTTAATAAAGACTTTTTGGATGTAATCAGAACACGGTTTGTTTAAGAAGAAAAAAAGATACTGCTCTCTGCTTTTAAAGATTTTGTTTCATTTGTCTACGAGTAATAAGGAGCTGCTAAGTTACATTTTAGTGTAAGTTACTCCTCATATTTTAAATTCGGTTTATACACTGTTTATGTGAGGTAACTTTGGAAAAACCTAAGTAATAACATATGATTGAGATTTGACCGCCAGTCAACACTGTCAACTGACATTAATTATGTTCGAAATTTCCAACCCAATAGGCTCGGCATGTAGCCCCACTCAATGGTGCACGAATTTACTCATTGTCCTTGTTCTTTGATTTCATCGAGTCAATTAAAAGTACAAGTCAGCAGTCAAAAAATATAGGCTTGCCTTCTGAATTTGGGATTTATTCGCCTAAGAGTCACTCACGTGTAAACAGAAACTGGGAACGAGCTATATTAATTTAAAAGCATAATCATGCGGCCTAAACACAAAGCTCACGATCACCGTAAGTAATTTATGTACGATAACAAATAATGATCCAGTAAATTGAAACGATCAGTGAAAAAGAAAACTATTATGCTCATTAAATTAGCTTATTAGATGAACAAATGGATGATAGATTTGATGCCACTTTTTTGGTTTGTGTTAGGCTGTCAGTGTTGTTGGAACTTGTCTTAATATTATCGTTAAATCTTAATTTATCTATCAGTTTATTTGGATGAAGCTTTTGTGTTAGTTCTACTATGTACAAATTTTATGGCTGGTTCATGTTATTTCGTATAATCACAGCCGAAAAGGTTGGGGAAACATCACCAGCCACATATTTTGCACATAAAATAACTAACAAGAAAGTTTAGCCCTGATAATATTTTAGAAAAATAGTAGGAAGTAACTAGGCAAGTAAAAATAGACCAATGAGTCAATGACTTTATGAGGGTAAACTTCAACTTATCTGTAACTAGAATGATAATGTTCAATTCACTCACAAAAATATGAAAACATTAATGAACCTCTATTTACTATTAAGAGGATAAGAAAAAAAAATCCATCAACGTACCTCCTCATTTGCCATCATCTATCAAATAAAAATTGCGGATAATTTAAAGTTTTCAAACTTTTGATGAGTAAATTCAAGATGGGGAAGGTTATTTGCACTCTAACAATTATTTTGAGCACTCTAAATTTTAATAAAATTATTTCTTAAAAAAATATCTATGATGTAATTTACTATTAAGGATAATATATTATGAGTAAGAGTAATGCTATGTATCCCAACATATAAATCCCAACTGATGTGGTATTTATCCATTGGATGGTGGTTAAGTAATTTTACTATCTATGAAATTCATCATCCAATAAATGAGTGATACACAGCATTAGGATTCAAATGTTGGGATCCCTAATATTATTGTATGAGATTTTGGGATATTTTAACTACAACTTTTTTGTTTAATTTCAAGTACCAAAAAAAAAAAAAAGGAAATGTCCGGTGAAATCTTTTTGGCAATGTTTTAAAAAAATTTCATTGTCGCACACTGATTGCGGTAAGATGGATAAGTTTGGAGTTGAATTTTTTTTTTTTGGGAGAAAATGAATTAAAACCTTACATGAATTTGATGAATATGAGTAACTAATAAGAACTTGAACACTTTCTACCAAAAAAAAAAAAAAAGGAAAACGTTTTATTCTTATTCTATTATTCTTTTTTCTTTTTAGTTTTGGTGAGTTGAGTATTATTCTAATTAGTAAATAGAGATAACTAATTTAAATAGTTATTTTTGGTGAATTGAGTATTTTCTAACAAGTAAATAAAGATAAATAAATTAAATAATTATTTTTGGTGAGTTGAGCATTTTACTAATTATATATAGGGTGAGGGCTATTTTGACATTTTATTTTATTTTATTTTTTAAAGAAAGTATGCTTTTCGTTAAGGACCAAAAATAGTCCAACTATAAAATGCCACAGGGGCATAAATACATGATTAAGCACTAAACTTAAGTACAATATATAAAATAAGACCTACGATTCAAGCTTAGGTTAGGACAATTCCTAACAACAAATATAATTACAAACCGAACGAAAAAAAAAATTTCACCTATGAAACCTACTTACGACAAGGAGGAATTTTACGGACTGCTACCAACCTCAACTAATGCAGATGAAACCCTTTTCCCAAGTTGGAGAAGGAAAATAATAATACAAAATTAACACAATACTAAATACTAACTACAAACACAACAAAACTACAAAAACTCAACAACATAACCACCCCATCTAGAATATCCCAGCAAGTCTCGTGATGAGCTCTCAACCTAGGCCATCGGTAACTCGCACCAAGTCATCAGAACATTGATGCACCACTATTAGAACCCTTCATCAACTCCAATATAGGCATACCCTCCTGATTTGAACATTGACATGATTCCAATCCGAATTCTGAGTTAACACCATCGTCGACCATACAAGATATTAAGTGGAGCAGATAAATAACACCCAACAATCAACAATAAAACCAACAGCCATAAAAATTATAATTAAAAACTAGAAAAATTAAAACATAAAATATGTAGGACTAAAAAAATAAAAGAAAAAAGCCAAATAAAAGGCACCTGCCGGAGAGGGATTTTACCCTCTCCGGCTAGAGAAAAACTCTTTTTATGGCGGCTGTCAGCTCTTGAGTTGGTGGTTTGGTGACTAGGGACTGGTGGCGGCTAGAGCGGTGGTGGTGGCAGTGATCTCCGGTGGCAGGGACCCTAGCTTTGTGATGTCACGTTGCCGACATGCACAGTGAGATGAAGTTAGCAGCCGGTGGCTTTTGGGTCAAAGCTTGAAAGGATGGGTCTAGATCTAAATCTAGATGTGGTTTGGGTTTTGGCCGGCTTTTTTCGGAAGCTTCCAAATTGAAAAAACAACGTCAACGAAAGTTTCCGTGCTTGAAAAAGCACAAATCCTCTTTGACTGTTAAATATTCCGTTGGCCGACGAGTTTGAGCAATGTGCCGTGAGAGGGGGAGCTTTTGCCTTTTGCAATCGTATGACATTGGGAGATTGCAAATTTTCTCCCTACTGTAATTAATATATACCATTTACCCCTTTGCTGTTTTTATAATAGCCAATAACCCTCCTGACAGCATAATTTTAATGTTATCCCTATTTTCAAGTACACTTTTATTTATATTTATTATAAATTAAATAAATCATATGAACAAAAATTAAAATAAAAATTAAGTATTAAAACAAGAAATATATGTTTTGTTGTGAACAAAAAATTAATAATAAAATATTTTTCTTGTACTTTTTTATTTTATAAACATTTTCTTATAATAAATATTTTTACAATATTTTAAAATTAAATGTAAAAAGTGCAAGAAAATATTTTATTATTTATTTTATAATAATTTTTTATTTATCATTCAAGTTTTCTTATAATAATTTTTTTATCATTTTATAATAATTTTCTTATATATTTATTATAAGCAAATATTTATAAAATATAAAAAGTCCAAGAAAAATATTTTATTATTTATTTTTTTTCACATAAAAACATATATTTCTTTTTTTTAATAATTATTTTTTTATTTTAATTTTCATTCATATGATTTATTTAATTTATAATAAATATAAATAAAAGTGTATTTAAAAATAAGGGTAATATTATAAATTTATGCTGTCAAGGGGGGTTATTGGCTATTATAAAAACTGCATGAGGGTAAATGGTATATAATGATTACAGTAAGGGGAAATTGGCAATCTCCCTTTTGACATTTAAAAGAGTATACAAAGTAAAATTTAATTTTTTTTTAAATTTAATTGATAGGTGTTCAGAGTAATACAATGTCCAAAATAATTTTTAAAGTATAAAATAGGCTAACCAATTAAAGATTGTGATTTAATTGTGATTGTATCTGATAGATGAATTGAAATTTACCCCTATTTATAAATAAGGATTTTATAGAGGAGCACTCACCAATGACGTATTTATTTACAAATGAGGGGTGAATGAGTGATTATACTGACTTGTGGTGTGGATAATACAAAACGAGAGATTTCACTATTTCCACCCCCATTTTAATATTAGGCAACTAGGCAAGGCAAGTATCAAGGACCAAGGACCTTTCTATAATATTACTCTTACCATTTGGGTGTGATTGCATACAAGGTAGGGGGAAGGGAAATATCATTGCTTAAAATCTAATTCAATTTGTTTTTTCCCCCACTTATTGTCAGGTACTTTTCCCAGCTTGGCTCATTTACAAAAATATGAAATAAAAATAAAAATAAAAAATATTCTTTTGAGTCTAGCAATTTTCCTAATAACTATGTAATAGCTTCAAATGTTTATTAAATTTCTCAAATTAAATGTTATAATATTTTATTTCAGATTTCCAATAAATATCTTCTCAAAAAAAATTAATAAATATGAGAAATGTATGCAACTCGCTCCCTCCGAAGATTAGTATAAAACTTTAAGAAACATAAAAAAAACTTACGATCAGCGACCTACACAGCATGCACATGGTATTGTAACAATTTTTTTCTTTTTTCCTTTTTTTTTTATTATATATGTGAAGGAGATTTTCGCCACTCTTAGAAACTATATAGTCTATATTTACCACTTTGATCCACTATAACTTTTTAATACCATATTTTATTTATGGTATCGAATGAAACATCAAAAAAGGCAAAACAACACACAGAAATACAGGATGAATATGACATTTTTACCTACAAGTAGATTGACATTTCTACAAGGGTGAAGCTATTTAAACCCACGTAAATACTCTCCACACCCATCTATTAATAAAAAAAATTTATTACCAAAATGTCCAAATACAAAATTACTAAAAAGGGCAAATATTAATTGAATAAATTAAACACAACGTTATGCACCAACCGTAAACCCTAGCACTCTCCATAACCCTCATCGATTTTAAATGATAACTTGCTACTATTTTATTTGCAGGAAAAGAGACTAAGTTATATTTTATTTGCAGGAAAAGAGACTAAGTTATTTTTCGTGGAAGTCCAATGGCTATATTCCAGTATTGTTTTGCAGAAGTTCAATGGATTATGGAAGATTAACAAACAAGAACTAATTAAGATATTTTCAGTTGAATTGATCTTGCTACATAAATCATTCTTGATTTAAATACCATCGCTTTTGATAACTTTTGGGAATTTAAACTTTTTAATTCATACTCAAAGTTTGTTTAGAAAAATTACTTCTTAATTTGTTTATGATCACCAAAATCTGGTACATGTTAAGGCCGGGAATGAATTAAAAAAAACAAAAGAATAATAGTAGTTGGTGGGTCTGAAGAGAAAACAAGATGGAATATGAAGTTGTAATTTAGGGTTAATTTTGGGATATTGAGTGGTATATAAAGCAAAATTTTAAAATTCAAATTATAGTAGAGGGTGTGTTGAGAAAATGGGTGTTAAAATGAATTTTTCGGATTCAAATAGCCACACCCCTCTACAAATTCGAATTTACTATTTCCTGCAATTTCATGATTCAAGTCATATCTCGTGTGCAAATTAATTGCATTGTCATACAAGTCAAGTGCAAATTGCCTAATATTGATCATACACGTCAAGTACGAATGTAAAACACTTTTGGATGACGAAATATCCCCTTTACTACATTTCCAGTATATGTAGAAAGACTCTTATTTAGAAGTCCTCAATTCAGACTCTCTGTCGAAATCTCACGTGTAATTCTTTTTTTCCGTTACCTTTAGTTTAGCTGAATCGACTTGCTAGCATATATATATTCAAAAGCTAGTTTATGAATTGAGGGTTTGCCTCAAACTTTTGTTCTTAGTCATTAACTATTGAAGGGACTAAATTCTCATGATGTCAAATTAGAGGGTAACCGGCTAGCATTTCCTCTTTTAAAATCTATGAAATCGTGTGATGAGTGTAAATTAAACCAATTAAAGTCAACAAGATTGAATAAGTCTCCTATTATTCTTTTGAAAATGGAATTTTCTCATCATCTCTATGAGAATAGAATAATTTTATTTCTATAACATTCAAATGTAGTGAATTTTCTAGTCAATGGTCACCATTACTTGTCCGTAGGGAAAGGCAGTCAGTATCAAATATTTGCTAAATAACCTTTCCTTTTTCTCATATTCATTCTCAGTGAAGTATTTCAGTACAGAGTAACTAGGGTTTATGCTGACGAGGGCTAATGAAAACATGCGAATGGAAATTTGGCCAAAAAGTAACAGACATCACTATCAACAGTGGTGAGTCCAATTGGGTTTCTTGTTTTATCCTGATAAAATCCTCAAGCACTCTCATTGAATTACATCATAACATTGAATGGTGTGATGAGTGAAAGTGAAAACCAATTAAAGCCACCAAGATTGAATAAGTCTCCTATTTATTCTTTTGAATATGGAAATTTCTCATCATCTCTATGAGAATAGGTTAATTTTCTTTCTATAACATTCAAATTTCCATGCGCATGTTTAATCCTGGTAGTGACGTGTGTTACTTTTTGGCCAAATTTACAAGCGCATGTTTTCTTTTAGATATTTTTCTTATAATAAATATATATTTTATACATTTCAAAAAACTATTTATATTTTATATTTTCAAGATAAATTATTAAGTAAATGATTCATTTACTCCTCTTTTTTCTTTAAACTTTTTGTGCTAATAAAATTTTTAGATATTATGAAAATAATAAGAGGTAAATAATATATATTAATTTCAGTAAGAAAAAATTGACAATCTACCTTTATTTTATAATCCTAATTAAAGATTCTTCTCAACAATGACCATTATGAATAAGAATCAAACTTAAATCATGCATAAATGACAGGAATCATTGCTATTATAACTTGTACATAATTCAAGTATTGCTTGCTTTTATTATACTCAAATGGTAGCATCCCTAACATTACCCTTTATGATATATAAATATATATGGAAGAAAATTTTGAATTATAATGACTGATTATGAAATTAATAAGGGCCAATTTGGGATTGTGTTGGCTGATGAAATAAGTCACTTCTGTTGTACAAATAAAATAAGCAATTGATTTAAAAAGTAGATTGGTATTTGGTTAACTATGCTGTTGCAGTTACTGCGTTTGATAAATTTAATTACAAAAGTATTGTTTTAATATATAACAACCAAAATATGCCTAAGTTTAAATTGTCTTTTATCTTTTAGTATGTAGAAGTTACCTTTTCCTTTTTAAGACATATAAAATTACATAAAGTGAAACAAACTCAATTAAATGATATTAATGAACTTCACAACTTGTTACATCAAATATGATAAAAAAAATCATACTAATACATAATCCAAATAAAATAAAAAGTAATATGTATTACATTCACATTAAATTTGTTACAATAATAATCCTCAAATTTTCCATTCTTATGATCCAGAGCCGTTACCATAATAATGCTATTCTTGAGTGTCCTTATTTCTTCCTAGTCCTTCATCAAAGATTGAATTAGGACTATTTTCAATGTTGTCAAAATGAAAATCACATTGTGCATCATATAATTGTGCAATGCCATGGTTGCAATGACATAATTGTTATAGTATAATTTGATTGTGGTGGTAACATGATACTAATGGTTTGTATATTAAAGCTTGTAAAAAAAAAATAAGATATAATTTTTTTTTGGTTAAAATATTAAGGTTATAATAGGAACTTTAGAAAGATATAGTTACTTATTTAATAAACTACTTATAATAAGCAATCCCTTACTTGCTTTCAAAAGATGCTATCAAAATGCAGAAAATTATGAAATAAGCAGCTTTTACAAAATTTATCAAATACTATTTTTATCAAAAACTATTAAATAAGCAACTTTTACAAAATTTATCAAATACTATTTTTATGAAAAATTATGAAATAAACAATTTATTGAGTTTCAACCCCAATCCCAAACAAGACATAAGAGTGAATTCAATATTTTTCTCCTTCTATTCTTTAAATTCTTCACCCAGCCGCATTATTTGCTCTAGAGCTTGCCAAACCCAATTCAAAATAGCTCGTCGAAGCTAAAAACCACCACTCCGCATTCGCAGTTTCATTCCATTAAAATTATACAACAAAAAGTAGCTGAATTTTTCATTTTATTTATTTTATAGCCCCTTTCGGCAGGTCAAATAAAAATAAATACTAGGAAATGAAGCAAGTTACCAATTATTAATGGTGGACCTATTTGCATTCTAAAAAATACTTTGAACACCCTATTACTAACTTTTACTTGAGGGGGCTAAGTTACAGCATCTGTAACTAACAGCCCCCTCGCATGAACAATGCCCCAGCCGTGGGCTTCACACCCAGGGTACTGCTCATGCGAGTGTGCTGAGTTACAGATGTTGCAACTTATGCTTCTCCGCTTTACGTACTCTTTAAAATACTAAAAGAATCTTTACTAAAACCCTTTAAAAGTATGGTTATTTACACTTTAAGAAATACTAGGATCACTCATTTACTCAAAACACAAGCTTTAACATTTAAAAATCAAACTTTTACAATGACACTTATTAAGGATTGGTTTGGTAATACTGTAACTTTTAAAATAATTATTATTTGTTGTGATGTAGAAATAATCAGTTGTGAAGAGAATCAGTTAGACGTTTAGTAAAATTTATTTGTAAAAGTGTTGTGAATTTTAAAAATAGTCGAGCGTATTTAGTAAATCTTACTGTTAAGCTGCTGTAAGAAGATAAATGACTGAATTAGACATAATGTTAAATAAAATTTATTTACACTTTTATAAACATGTATATAAAATATTTTTAATTTTGTATATATAATAATTGATAACTAAAATAAATATTTTATATTATTAATTTTATTTTTTAT
The DNA here is from genome assembly GCA_030449835.1 of Clausena lansium. Classification (NCBI taxonomy): domain Eukaryota; kingdom Viridiplantae; phylum Streptophyta; class Magnoliopsida; order Sapindales; family Rutaceae; genus Clausena; species Clausena lansium. Next base: position 588,048 of record JASUUF010000351.1, on the reverse strand, counting down.
TTTGTTATCCCAATATAATTAGTAATACTAATAATTTCTTTAAAGTTAATGATTTTATTTCTTAATTAATAAGGATAATTTTGAATTTTTAAAATATATATGAGGATATATATGAAATTGTATTAAGTATAAAAGTGATTCTCAAAATCAGATTTTGAAAAGCTATTTCTTCCCTGCTTTTCCAAATTTGCTATAGGAAGGAGTGATTTTACCAAAAGTGATTTCTAAAAAATTTACCAAATAGTAAAATTAGATTTTAGCATTTTAAAATCGCTTTTGAACCACCCAAAAACAATCTCAAAAAGGCCTTAAATCTAAAAAATAATCTTGGATTTTTTTTAAACACCCATTTTATTATTCTTCATCTCCCTTAATTTTCTTTATTCTTTTTTCATATAAGAGTCTAGAGGTTTAAAATGTATATCCTTTTTAAGAATGTTTAGCCCTTTTTCTTTTATTGAATTACAATTGTTGTGATTTCAATTTTTAGTATATATTGCCTACAATTTATCATTGAGCTATCAGTTGCATAAAGATAATTTTCCACTGATTTGATTTCTAAGATGTTAGTAAAATATATTTGCTGAAAATACTATTAGTGTATGTCTATATTCTTACCAAACCCGAACTCATGGACCAACATCCAATAATTTGTCCTAATCCGAGTAGGATAAACAAATGCAAGTCCTAGTCCTTTTCAAATTCGAATCCTATAAGATAAGGGATTAGTTTTCCTAATTCAACTATACTTCTGACTATTTTCTCTTATATAAAGAGACCATCACTCAACAATACAGGTATCATCATCAAATCATAATCAAAGGTATGCATGAGAAAGCAGGCATATTGGAGGAGGGGGTACAATATCCTCCAAGCCTTTTCTCCTACTCTCTTTTCTCTCTCTTATTTACTTGTTATTATGTTACTCTTGATCTCTGACGTAAGCATCAGAGGGTCTATGCCGGTAACACCCCCGGCGACCCTTGATGGGTTATTGTTTTGTAGGATTCCGATTACCGAGCTCTTTGCTCTTAACAATGGCAATTCCAAGGATATTAAGCTCTCTTATTACTCATTCCCCAAGTAAACGAACTCTTTCTCAACTCTTATTGTCGATCCAAATTTTGGTATCAATAATTAGAATGAGGATCTGTGCACCCATGACAAAAATTTTCTATGAATTCTTTGGATCTTTCAAAACCCCCCAATGAAGATTTAAAAAGAAGAAGAAGATAATGATGATGATTTAGGGTTTTATTATACATGGCTTCTTAAGCAAATTTGTTTTAAGTTAAATTATTCTATCCTTAATAGTAGTTTCACATTAATTTACAAAATTAATTAACAAGAAATTCTTGAGGTACTTTTATTTTTCCCATTTAGTTTACATCAATTTAGTTTTTCTTTTTTCTTTTTTTATGGCCAATTGAGTTTGAATTATGGGAGGAGTTTTAATTAAAAATTTGATTTAAGTTTCGCCAACCTCAGAGAAGTATGAGTTATTTTAGGGAGAAATAAGAAATATAGATCCAAAAGATAGCAAAAGCAAATATTGATAAAGATTATAAAAAAAAATCATTCCAACTCAAGTTTGAATTATGGGAGGAGTTTTAATTAAAAAATTGATTTAAGTTTCGCCAACCTCTGAGAAGTATGAGTTATTTTAGGGAGAAATAAGAAATATAGATCCAAGAGATAGCAAAAGCAAATATTGATAAAGATTAAAAAAAAAATCATTCCAAGTTACACATAGGGAAATGGGAAATTGAAATACAAACTCTTTATTGATCACAATAGTGGTATGGGAATCAAGATTGGTATATCTCCCTTGAAATTAGCAGTACTCATTTTTTACCCGAAGTTGACAATATATATGTTTATTAGCAAAACGAGCAGAAAATTCTTAAAAAATGCTTAGCTTAGCAAAATCAACTGTTTTCTTCCCATCATGTGCTTTGCTGAAGAAATGCTTCACATAATCCTTATACAAAACTTGCTTATAAACTGGCTTCTCCCCACTTGCAAGCACTTCGGGAAAAGGACCTATTATATCTTGAGGCCTCGGGTTGACGAAAATGGGGACCGAAATCCTGTTGTTGCTTCCATTAGCTATCACACAATGCTCAACACTTCTGTATTTACCATTGCTCATTATTTGTAATGCATCACCAATGTTGATCACTAGGGATCCATTAATAGGAGGGACGTGAATCCAGCATTCGCCATCATTTCCACGCACGTAGAGACCTCCAATATCATCCTGAAGGAGGATGGTGAGTGTTGAAACATCTGAATGGCGGCCTACTCCAACTGTGAGTTCAGGATTTGGACAAATTGGATAGTAGTTGAGATTAGTTCTCATTGAACCCATCAAGATAGCTTCTTTTGCTTCATCAATTCCCTTCACTTTAAGCCCCTTCATCAACACTTTCAACAGCTGTTTGATAAGGACTTCAGAGCTCTTCATGTATTCCAACACTTCATCCCTACAAGCAAAAAGAAGTCATTAAATATCCATGTCCATGCTAGATATATTAATTAATTAGAAGTTTAGAACCTCGATTGTCTCCTTATGTGAGCTGTAACCTGAGCAAATATACATTGGTGGCGATTGATTTTTTTACAAGAGAGAAATAACATAAACAAATAGATTTTGACTAGACATGGACAGTAACAAATATGTGTTAATTAAAAGATCTTTTAATAAGTTAGGTAAGCTCAGATCATGGGAGAACACTAATTCTTCGTGTGTAAGTGCATGTTTTAGTAAATTAAATGCATAAAGAGTTCAGTTTCCTTACTTGCATGCAGGAGGCCACAAAGCAGAAGCTTCATCATCAGAAACATAAAACAAGCTAAGATAATCCTTCCACTCAAGAGCCTTTTCAGCCTGAGTGTTAAAGCTTGTGCCAAACCTCACATTATTAGAAGGTGAAATATCCTTGGAATACTTGTTCTTCTCCTCTGCTGACAACCCGAAAAACCAGTGAGTCGCTGCCTTGACTTTATCAAGTACTTGAAGGGGAACACGGTGGTTTACAACCTGAAAGAATCCCCACATCTCAGCAGCATCACAAATGGATTTTGCAACTTCAGGATCATCCCACTTTGACATATCAATAATAGGAATGGACTCTTGAGGCACAATTTTTTTCTCCCTGAATCTTTCTTCCAAGGGTTGTATATATTGCTTAGGGAGGGCTTTGAGTCCCATTTCAGAGAGACCTTTCACTCCATTTCCTTGGCTTACGACAAAATCTGTGACATCCGAGGAGTCACTCAATGGAACTGTTGTTGGTGCCATTAATTGCTTGGATTAATATTAAAGGACTAGCTTGAAGAATAAAGAAGCTTGTTTTTATGCAATAACATGATTTCTATGCCAAGCTATTTATATTGCACTTTCCAAGCTCAAATTGCTATATTAGAATACATGAAGGCCATGATTGACCTTTTGATATGTTAGGTGAAGGAGCATGGTTCATGTCCTTGAGTGTACAAATATATACGTCTATATAGTCCATTGTCATAAAATAATAATAATAAATTTTTAAAAACAATCTAGTGTTATAAACAATATTGCTGATCGATGAATATGTGAGCTTCATGCATGTTATTAGCATAAAATTATTGAACATAGAACCAAAAATTTTATGAGTGCAAGTAGCCAAAACTAACCAAAATTTTTGCTACATTTTTGTTCTATAATTATTTTATATGTTATTATCATTAAAGTAGAAGCAGCATGCGTCATGATCATCAATAAAATCCTTAAATTCAGGGAGATTAACCAAAATTCCCCCCCTTTGGTGAAATTAACCATTTTCCTCAATTTTTAAAACTCATCAAAACTCCTTTGACCTTACTATTCTTTTTTCTTTTTCAATATTAAAAAAATAGAGAAATCAACAAAGCCAAAATTATTTTTTTAATCTCTTATATGCTCCGGAATTTAAACACAGGTGGCCAACCAAAAAAAAATTACTTGAAAACTACTCTGTCACCCCTGGGAAAACTCTTCATCATGCTGCAATGTTAAACGACCGGAGACTTCCTTTTGGAGGACTATTTGGTCTTTTACTACTAGACCAACCTAACAGTAGAAAATGAAAAGGCTTTAAACTATTAATATATCGTGCATCAAGGAAGTATCAAACTTTAAAAACGTTTAAAGAAACAACGCAAAACTCTACAGAAATCACGAATTACCAATTATAATAGAATTACCAGGAAAGCATGCATAAGCAAAGAAAATGATGTTTATAGGCTAAAACACATTTTCATTGTTTTGAAGTACACACAATGAAAGTCAGATCATTAGTCTGTCCCAAAAAATTGGATGCTTAATTACTAACCACATTCAGGATTATACATTACAATGACACCGAAAATACATGCTACAGAAGAGATGGAAACAAAGACAAAAATTCGAGAAAGAAGAATGAAAAAGGAAAACCCTGTTGAGCAAAAGCAAAATTTGTAAAAGGAAAGAAAAATATATCAAGAATACAACCCACCATTGAACGATTTTCAAGCTTGTACATTATCTCTGACTTCACTGCAATTTAAGTTGTTGTTGAGCTTTCGCATTTGCACAATGTCGTTCATTGCAATTCCCATTGCTGCTTTAACAAATCAATGCGGTCAGATCATTAGGGCCACAAATGTTGCTGATATCAGTAAATGAATTCTTGAAACTGGCAGGTTTGTAGCCCCAGCAAAGGGGCTTACAGGTCCGGACGCCACAGGAGGCAGAAACCCACCTCTCGTGCTTGAATTAGAGCTGTTTCAAGATATTAAATGTTTAGAGCTACCCAAAATCGATAAATAAATAGAATTATGGTTTCTAATTCAGGACAGTTTAAATGTAAACAAAATTGAGATTCTCACCTTCCTGCGTATATACAGGTTCCGTAACCTGCAAGAAAGTAACCGATGACACAGAAATCAGAAAAAATATAAGAAAAATAAATGAAAGGCAGATATAGATTGCTCAGTACAAGAAACGGTGCAAACTTAATGAGGTATAGTAATAACCATCCAAAATGTTGGCAATACGATCCAGAAACTATATATTTATTGCTAGTATCGGCAAAATCAGAAAATTGTGACCATTCATTGAATCTATATATGATTCTGGTCATAAATCGGGTAAATAACTTGTTTAATCCTGCATTTACCAACAGAAGTTTCAATCAGAAAATAGTTACAGGGAGAAGCACAAAACCTTTCTCTATTTTTTGATGTTTAACAGGATACCTATCCATACTATAACTAGAAACTCAATTTTGTTCAGATGATAAAAATGATGAAACAAACAACTTTCTGAAGCAAAACTAAGAGTCATCGGCAATGGATCAAATAAATCTATCGTCAAATTGTTCTTTGCTACACAGAAGAATTGTAAATGCTTTGCAAGTTTCTTTTAAAATATCCAAATCTAGAATTAGACTAAAGCAAAAAAAGGTTTATCCAAAGCTATAACTTGAAAGATGATGATTAAAGAAAGTGGAACTCACTGGGATCTTTAGTAGTTGTCATAGCAGTACCATCGAAGTTGCATGTTCCACCAACACTATGCATCTTTTGATAATAATCATTATAAGCATAAGAAGCATGACTCTTGATGTTGTTGGGAAGATAACATGGCTGCCCTGGTTGGATAGCAGAACAGTTAGCATGGCCTTGCCCACAAGCCCAGTTCAAGCCATTTTGCAACTTATCAGAATCTGCATCATCTTTTGCCACACAGAAGACCCCAGAAGAATTTCCTATAATTTGACCGGAGCCACTAAAACTCAAGGGATAAACAGAAGTTCCATTGGTAAAAAACACACCCCAGTTTTTTTCCGAAATGGGTCCAGGCCTCTTGTCTTCATTGAACAACTCATAAACATATGTGTTAATGGGCATATCAGGTTGACTAGGTGGACCAGTATCATTCAATACTCTTCGGATCATATTGTTATTGTAGGTCTCAGCATTTTCCAAAGTGGCATCAGTTTCATTACCTCCACCAAGCCAAGGCCAGCCAGATTCTGTGACAATGACAGGGATTCCTGAAAGATTGAGAGCTTCTATGGAATAATAGGTAGCATCCACCATAGCATCAAACATGCTGTTATAGTGAAAAAGAGTGTTTGGGTCAACAATTTGCTTGACTGAGGGCATTGGTCGGAAAAGTGCATAATCGATTGGGAAAATTCCATTTCCATTTGTGTAACCGTAATAAGGATAGGCATTTAACATGTAAAAAGATTTAGTATTCTTCAAAAATTGAAGAATCTGATAAATTGTAGAGTTCCATGCGGAATTAAATGTAGCGGTGGAAGGGGGAAATGACCTTGGGATTATATCCATGGAGTGCGGAGTTGAAATTTTGACTTGGAAATTTAGATCTGAAGCAACTAGAGCTTTATGAAGGTTATTCATGGCCGACACCAAAACTGAGGCAGCATTAGGGATTGAGGTAAGAACCTGACTGCCAACCGCAATGGCTGTAATATTAGTTGTAGGCATGTACGCAGCAACATTTTTATTTATCCAGGCTGCTGCAGCTGATGCAGATTCTCCAATACCCAAGACTTCCTCATTCAGGACACCAACTATTACCTCAATTCCACTGTTTGAAAGGGCTTTCAGCATGTGACTGTCAGCATCATAAAGGCGTACATGAGTAATTTGATTGGCTTTAAGTATTGCAACAACATCTGAAGCTGATGGCATGTTGGAAACATCTGTTCCGATGTTTACACCAACATATGCACCTACAAATACAATAAAGTAAGCCACTGGTAAGAAGACAAGATAGGCAATTAATTAAGATTATCTTCAGATATCAGAAAGATCAAGGAAAGTTATTATATGAATCAGTTAGACGTATCAGAAAGAACAAGGAAAGTTATATAATGAGTCCAGAATACAATCAGTAAATTACCTAACACGTTGGTAAAGAGGCCAATTGCAAGAAAAACCACACTTCCAAGCCATTTTACAGGCATCGTCTGTCCAAGAAACTTTAACCTACACCTTCAGTCCAATCAATTACTCCAAGGTAGAGCTCAGACTGCCAAAGCTTCCACAAACACACAAAAATGGAATTTGATGTCAATAGCTGACAGCAAGGTCCTGCTAAGGCCAATAAAACAGAGTGAATTGAATTACTACGTAAGCAGGTCACACATAATCCAAGACCATTACAGGCATCAAAATGCAGAAAAAAGCCACCCAGCATCATTATCTAAATGGAATTTTTGAAGAAAGAACTTACACGAGTGCTGCCACCAGCCTAATATGGGTGCAAGATGTGGAGAAACATTATAAAAGATTTCTAAGACGACATGCATTCAAATCCTCTGCTAAATATGGTAGAAACAGGTGGGCAAGATTTCAAGGTTCTTTCTTCAGTTTTTCAACAAAAATTGCAATTAACAGAAAGTCAAGGCAAATAAGTATACAAACTCAGCAGCATAACCCAGGTGAGGTAATTTCACGAAACAAAAACACAGTTATAATAGCACAAACAATTAGAATATTTGAGATAAAAAAATACTAACAATGGTAATTACAATACATTCACCAATGCAATGCTCCTGGTTGCTAAAAATGGAGAAAAGCAATTTTCTATTTCTGGAGAACAATGAAGGTAACTGCAATCTTCAATTGTTCCAGAAATCCCAATGCAGCATTTCAGATAAAGAAATATATCATTGTACCAGCATTTCCTATAGCAATTTCAGTTTCAGAACTTGTCAAAAATTGAATTTTAGAAACATAGGCCCATATAAACATTGAAAGACCACAAAGTTGCAAGAAGATAAAACTACAGGGAAGCTTAATTACAATGCGCTCAATAAAAAACAAAAGAGAGACAACTCAGTCGTGCTGTCGAAGATTTCATACATCATTAGATTCGTGACCAGTACTGATCTATATAGAGTAGAAGCCTATCCACAATTAATTTCCAGCAATCTCATGCTCAGCATCAAGAATAAAAAAATGCAATTACAAATCAGGCCACCCTATTCACATCCTATGCAAGTACGCCATTACAGACCAAAAAGAAGGCTAAAACTAAGCTAAAAAAATCCTAGTATTCACAGAACCCAGAATTCAAATCATCAAAGGCTCCACAAAAGAAAGTACCCAGATTCCAAAATCTCAAAAGAACATCAAACAACAAAGAACCCAAATAAGAAAACAAACAAATGAACTGAAAAAGTACCCGATCCAAATTGCCTCAGGTCACAGACGCCACAATAGCTTCCCCTTTTTAAGCTTCCTTGAGCGAATCAGCAAAACCTCATAAAACTCACTAAGCTAAGTGTTTTCGTTTTCAGATACAAAACTAAAGTAACTGACTTGCCCAGTACAAAGAAAACTTTAAGACAGAATCTGAAAAGATTTTTAAAACAAAATCCAACAAATGACAAAAGCCAAGCCAAGTTAATTAAATACTTCTATAACAATCTAAATATTGAAGTACAAAAATATATTTTGTAGCATTTAATGCAAGGTTCCAGTATTTAGAAACTATTGCAGCTTTCTTTATGAACCCAACAGACATAAGTCTCTGCAGAATTTTGTTGTTTGTTGTTTTGTCTTTATTGTATTATTTTAATACCCAAAACTATGTCTAGGGTAATTATATATTAAAAATATACATACATATATATACACAACAGCCGCTCCATGTTTTTATTTTTATTAGCAAAATCATACATACACATTGAGGCATGCAGAGTAAAAGACTAAAGTGAAGCTTTGTGATTTTGTATTCCCTCCAAAAGTCACGAGCAATTATTCAATTATATTCTTTTAATGTTCAAAGGACTGGAAAGTCAAAGAGAAACGGTTTGATTGTGAAAGGGAGATTAAGGGTTTAATTAGTCATTATTTAATCTAGTTGATGAGAATTAGAAAGTGGTCATAATTAGATTTCGGGGGAGATTATTTGAACTCTATTAAAATATTATTTTCATCCACATTTTAATTATTTTTATTACTAAAATACCCTTAACATAAATTTATTATAGTGACAAGATAACAATTCAATCAAAAAGATACTAAAAAAAAATTCAATCAAAAAGAATTTCTCATTGCACCCATATCATCGCTTTATTCATATCAATCATCAAAACTATGCAAACAAGTAAACAACGTTAGAATAATATCAACATAAAAGTTGCAATGTGTTAATTTTACTTTGTTTTATTTTATCATTCAAATCTTAACTACTAGAAGATTTAATCATTCAAATTACATGGAATTTGGTACTCCGTGCTCCTTCAATTTCAACATGCCTGCAAAAATTCCAAAATGGATTATGGTTCTTAATCAATTCAATAATTAAAATCGACAGGCCTAGAAAAGGGGGAAAAAAATACTATAACATCAATAATTAAAATAGGCAAGTTCAACGACACAATTTGATTCTGAGAGTAATTCAAATTCGTTCAAAGGGAAAGAAAATTAGTAGAAAAAAATGGAAATCATGTTCACTAAATAAACAATATGTGGGCTTTTTTTTTTTGAATTACAGAGATATTCCAAAGAATACAACGAAATTACTGATATGACATCAGACTATAATTGATATATACACAATTAAACTATAGCTGGGACTAGTCTACATTAATCATTTGAAGTACTGCCCAAATTTTAACCCCCACAAATATTCTGCATTAATCATTTAAAGTACTGCTCAAATTTTAACCCTCACAAATATTCGAGGGAGCCTACTCTACTCACATTTCGCAAGGGAGAAGACTTACCTCCACTCAATTATCTATAATTGAGGAAGGAATTTAGTTCCCACAATACTTTTGTTGGAGCTCGAACCGCTGTCCTCACAACTAGCCACTTGGCCAAAGACCAAGTAATATGAGGCATATTTGGGGTGAAATGGGTGTATAAAATATAATTTAATTTTTCAAATTTTAATATTAGGTTTATTAATTAAATAGGTGAGAATAGTATTTTGGGGTTCAAATAACCTTACCATTAAATAATCTTTATATTATATTTATTGATGGGGTTCTTGGCTATAAATGGATTCTATCTTTCTACATTTGTGATTCTTATGTTCACTTTAGTATATGGGGCAGAGTATATTCTTTTTACTTTTTATATGGTTCTAAAGCTGTGACTTGTGAATACCATTCGCAAATTTAAGACCGAACAATGTACAATGTGTAAATCATAGTGATGACGTTTTTCTACTATCAAATTTACATCTTAGAACATGTGGACGTGGCTGTATCTTATTGCATGACAAGAGAACTTGCCGTTTAAATAATATAGGCATTATATTACAAGCTTTGGTATGACGCATAACTTGGCTTAATTTATCACAGATAAGACTAAAGAGAGGAAAAGAAGCAAAATGGATGTCACTTTGGGGCATTTTATAATTCTTTTTAAGTTTTAATAGACTTGAATGAAAATATAACGCAGCTCACACGCACATTATCCTACCTTTGTGAACACATTGGTTCTTTCTTCTTTTACAAAAATTTTTCTTGGTGGGACAGGTCAAAAGGACAAATGTTACAAGATGACCAGGCAAAAGCACTCATAATTCAAAATTTTTTTAAAAAAAATCCAAAACAGAAACCAAACCCCAAGCTGAAGCAAATATTATTCATAAATCAATAAAGGTGAGAAACCAAGCTCCATGCTTGGCTGTAAAGTGAAATGTTGTGGAAACAAACGTCAAAAAAGGAGCGTCCTTTCTGTCAAAAACCCTTTTCTTCAGATGGGTCCCTGCAGATACCCACCAAAATTGGCAGTAGAAGAAGCCCTCAATCCTTATTGCAGGACAGCTTTTACCAAAGGCATTATTCACTCAATGACTTGTGAGAAAATGAAGAGCCTGTAAATTTTTTAAAAACTCAATTGCTTTTCAAATCTGCATGGAGACTATTTGCATATCAGATTAAACTGCAACAACAAAGAAGTAACCTACAGAGTTGGACTTAAATGTCGACAAGATCTAAATCCAATTTCATCCAACAGTACATTACCCGTTTCAGAAGCATAAGCTTCAAACAAAATGTGGTTGTCTTCTAATGAATTACTGACTGGGGGATCTAAATCCAATATTGTCCAACGATACATCACCCGCATCAGAATCATAAGCTTGCTAGTTCTCTCCTAATGGGTCACTGACTGGGGGACCTGTCTCCATTGCGTTCTCCTGAGTACTCTCGTTTCGGACTCTGGCTTCGGCTTCTGCTCAGGCTGCGGTTACGTTTTGGGGTCCGGCTTCTGCTTGGGCTCCGACTCTGACCCTGGCCTCTATGGGGACTTCTACTTCGGCCTCTGGGCCCATCGTAAGCTGGAGAACGCGAATATGATCTCTCTCGGCTATAGTTCCGACCATGAGGTGAAACAGATCTACCTCAGAATAAGCCAGATAAATACGTTAAGAGCAATACCAAATAGCAAAAGACATCTCTAGACACTTTGCTCAAGCAAGTTTTAAGTTATGAAAAACCAAGAAATAAACAATAATAAATCAGGAGGAACGGTAAGAACCAATAGGGATTCAAACAAGAGTAGCACAAGAGCCAAGAAGGCACAATTGCCTAGCATTTTTTAAACAAATAATTTAGAGAGCCGATAAATTAAGAAATATTATTTCATATGCAAGCATTTATAAGTAACAATATTACTTGCAAAAGAAAACTTTAGGCTAGAGAAAGGCAAAAATGTTGTGCATTTCATTTGTGCTATAAAACCCAAAACAGTGAAACCCAACAGGCCCAACTTCAAATGAAAAAAAGGTTAACATATTCCACACCTGGAGTAATTCCTGCGTCTGGGTGGAGGAGAATAATCACGACCATAGGACGGAGATCTTGCATAACGAGAAGGTGGGGAACGCGAATAACGAGGAGGCGGGGAACGTCTACGAAATCGACCCCTGCAAAGTGAATGCCAGCAGCAACTTAGTAATATTTATCTCCAGAAACAAGAAAAAAAATGATAAAAGAAAAACGTATGAATGCAAAAACCGATAAGCATGCATCACAATTGATTGCCTTTCACCTTGACCAAAGGTTATTAAATACAATTTTAGAACATACATCAGCAACTTGTTGGTTTTATTCTCTTTATATTTTGAACACTTAGTTCTATTCGATAAAAAACAAATCTTCATCTCAGAGCATATAACGTTCATAATCCAAACATGGCAGCTGGTGTGAAAGTCACCAGAAGTAAACTGCATGTAAGAGTCCACTTGAAGAAGAGGCCATCAAGTTAGTGATCAACAAGATTTTTTAAATGTCGGAAGACATGTTTAACAATGCACCCTTCCACCTAGCATAATCACAGCAGGCATCTATAAATTTTTGAAAAATATCTGAATGCCTCACTATAAATTTAAGAAAGAAATGAGTCAAACCTCAAGCCAAAAGCAAATTCATCCAAAATGCCCCGCAAAGGCAGCATAAAACTTACCTCCCTCGCTCCCTTGCTCTCATATCAGATGGCTTCTTCCTATTCTCCTCAGCAAACACAACAGTCAACTCCCGGCCAAGAAGAACCCGACCATCCATGTGACGTTTGGCCTCTGCAGCATCATCAGGTTCTACAAACTGGACAAAACCAAAACCACGAGGTTCCCTGCAAAATTTTGGTGTTAAAACAAAGGTTGGGACAAACTGTCATCACAAGGACTACAACACAGAGAGAAACAAAAAAAAAAAAAAAAGATTGTGATGGGTGTTGAGCACACCATAAGCCCTTGCAAATTGAAACTGCCAAAACAATCCCCAGGAATATGGAAGGTCATGATAAGCATTAAAAAGCAAGCACTTGCCTGCTAAACTTGCAAGTGTCAGTTTTAAGTGGACTTGAAATTCCTCAAGACTTGGAACATCTTCACAATGTATTCAAACCCAACTTCCTTCAAATCTTCACTACCATTAACATCATCTTCAAAAGAACTCTAATTACTTGATTGATGTCTTCAAAACTTTAATAGCACTGTTAAATCCCAGCAACTTCAATTATTGCACCCAACTAATAATTAAAACAGAGTATATCATGAAGGAATGCCAAGACAGATTACAAAGTGGCAGGTGCTTGGTAGGCCTGTTTGGTAACAACTCAACAAGCATGCTTTAAAATTTTGTCAAACTCTTTCAAAATGAAATTTCTAAAAGATGGGTGTTAAAGATGATTTTTTTTAACAAAAAGCAAAGGGCACAAACCACATGAATCGAAAGTATATGAATCCCATAAAAAGTGAATTTTCAAAGACCACGATAAAAAATAGTAAATCCCAGATATAATGATCCAGAAAAGGAACCCTGACATCATAATTACTATTTCTTCATGAAACCAATAATTATTCTGAAAACTTTACCAAGAACTTCCTCAACTTCATGATAAAACTGAGAAGACTTTTAAGAAAACAAAATAAGGCAGTTATCAAAGATACTTCAAACTTTTTAAGGCTGTAGATATCTGCTCACCCAGAATAATAATCCCTTGGCAAGTAAATGTCCTTGACTGCTCCAAACTGCTCAAATGGCCTGCGAATATCTTCTGGCCTACAAACAGCACAAGAAAAGCAAATGAGATGTTACTGAAAAAAAAATCATTTTAAGAAATGACTCTAGAAATAGCCGAGTATAATAGTCAGTGTGTCACTAGAATGAACACCTACTACTTAGCTATCTTGTATTCATCCTTCACAATAAGAATCAATGCTGTATTCATCCACCAAAACGAGAGGTTGGACAGTTCAAACAGAACCCACTTCAGAACCCACTTCATGTTTTATTAAGATGTACCATCCTTTACAATAATAATCATAGTGCATTTGTCATTTGTGTAATGTAATCATGTTTATTGTCACTGATCATATGGGGATCAAATGTTTCCCACTGGATTATATCTACTTGTAATGAGGGGCAACGCCACAAGGCACTATTTTATGGCACACAGAGTCATACTAACTAGATGAGTGCTACATGCTTGTGCCAACCTGTGTTACAATACGCATACAGCACAAGTTGGGAAATAAAGCCCATCCATACAAGTTTGTATATGCATAAACAATATGTAATAAACACTACCATTCCTCATCCAGACATCTAGATTTTGTATAAATTTCAGTCTCTAGTAACTAGTATCCATCAATAGGGTAAGAATTCTCATCATTCCAAGAATTATATTATGCATGAAGCTCACACATGGCTAACCAATTTAGTTATTGTTGTGGTAAAAGTTTCTATATAAGTGGGGTTATTTTTGTAGCCGCAGTTGGAAGAAAGAAAAAAATGTATTAATGAAGCAAAAAGATTGAAGATACATGTGTGGACTAGATGTCCACAAAGAAAACAAAAGGAAACCTTTATGTTCAAGAGAGTAATATTAATCCTCCAAAGTAATCTCCCAATTTTCAGCATTCATCCATTAGTTGATCAGTGGGCATGAAAATGCTTGGAACACTACGAAGGAAGCATGGTATTGCTCTATTCAAAATACTAAGAAACCTACTTATGGCAGCAAGTAGGGTTTTAAAATGCTTCTGAACAGTTTGACATGAAATAACTATTAAACAAATACTAAACTCTCCCACTTCCAATATTCTCCAGATCAGAAACCTTTAGTAGTTAATTTATACTATAAACTACATATTATAAATTTTGTACAATACAAGCAAATAACCATATGACCTACAATTTATGAAAAATTTATCTTGATCTAGGTCCTAGGTTTTGATATGTTCTTCAAAAAAGTTTCTACATTGCTTATAGTAGTAGCAATCTTTTATGAGCAACAGAAAGCCATGTTAATATTTCATTATCAACAGAATCATACATCAATGCAGTCCAAGCACTGCACAAGGTGCATTTCCACAAAACTTTAAGTTGTGTTTTTTTTTTTTAAGAGAGCACTTTATACATGAACACTTCTTTGCTAGAAGTAGTTTCCTGCAGAATCAATCTTAATAAAAATTAATTTTCCAAAAAGTACCACTAAACACAACTTTAGTTTCCCAGGATGCAATCTTTCTGGAAAGAACTTTCTACTGAAGCAAACTTGCTCAAAAGTGCTTTCTACACCTATCAATCATGACACTTTCACATTCATATACAAGCCATACCTATTACATTCAATCAACTGATGAACTAGTTTCTAAAACATTCAGACAACATCTATTAGCCAATAAAATATTAAACTAGTGAAAAAAAAAATCATTACCTGCAATCATGGCGAAGATTACGAACAAGAAGGCTAGTGGGCAAATCTCTCCCACGCCCACCACCATAACGACCTCTGGGGCTAGGGCTCCGTCCTCTACGGCCGTACCCACCACCCCCCCTTGGCGGCGGCGACGGCGTGTAACTCCTTCCTCTCATTGTTTAAGAAACAAAAATGTCCAATCTGCGAAGTTTCAATAAGTGCTACAGTTATTACACGAATTATCCTCATACCCAATAAAAAAAAAAAAAAGTTGAAAAGAAAGCAAAAATTTACCTGATATTCAACTAAAGAGGCAAAAATGAGATTAGGGTTTTTGAGAACTTACCAGTTACCAGACGGCTGTGCTGTGCTTTTAGCTTTTGGGAGTTCTGCTTTTGCTTTGTTGCGTACAAAGAAAGAGTAAACTGACAGCTAGCTAGGGTTAGCGACCCGTGATTAGTATTTACTGAGACGCCTCTGTTTTTAAGGATGTGTTCTGTTTGGGTTGTATTTATATTTATATTTATATTTAAATAGAAAAAAATGCTTATTATTTTTTTTAATTATGCTTATTTCCTTTTTAATTAAATAAATATGTTTGTGTATTTTAGAAATAATTTTGCTTGATTTTTGTTTTATTTTTGGATAATATTTTGAAAATTTCCCTTTTTATGCGACGAAAAAAATAAATACATTAATAAATTACTAATATTGATCATTGTGAATCATGAGATAGTCTTTGGTGGATCCTAATTATAGGAGATACTTTTAAGTCCATTAATTTCTACTCGCATTAATTTAGATCTGTTCGTAAGGGGTAAAGCGTTGGCTATAGTAGTGACTTCATACGAGAACGGAGCTTGAACCCTTGATCTCTCTTAAGGAGTGAAAATACCGAATCACTCACACCAACTATATTTAGTTATTTAAAATTAATGTTATGATATCAAAAATATGCATAAAAGCATTGATATTCAGAATTTTGCCACATCACCGTCTATTATTTTTTGTTTGAACTGATTATACAATCAGACTATAACTCATATTTACATGAGACTCTTTGATATATTACAATCAAATTATAATAACTGGGACTAGTTATATTAATTCTTATTAAACACTGCTCAAATTTTAACCCTTTTTAATATTCAAGGGACATCCACTTTATTATATTGATAAAAAATAGACTATTTCTATATAATTATTACAATAATTAAAGAAAAATTATTTATTCCTACAATACTTTTTTGTCTGGGCTTGAACCGCTAGGGCAAGTGGTCAGTGCCTCACGTCACCGCCTATTAGAAACATATATATTCAATTCCCTCGTCTCTTCTTCTTCTTCAACCGCAGCAATTTTGTGCAATTAATTTAACCGGGTAATTACAATTTTTAAATATTTATTGTCGTAATTATCTCTATATCTTAATTTCAATTCCTTTTTGCTTTGAATTTCCCATGCTTTATAATTTGTGTAATCCACGAACAAATTTTGTTGTAAATACATAAATCTTTCTATTCCATTATTAATTTTGCTTCCCGTGTCTTATTCTTTGGATTTTGGATCGTGATTTTGCAGTTAATTAGGTCCAAGTATTTTCTATTTAATTCAATTTTTTGTACATTTAATTAGCATCGATGAACAGTGATTTAGTTGTAAATTTTGATCCTTTCTTGCTCTAATCTTAAGCTTCGAATTGATGAAACAAACCCATTCTCCAATTTGTGTAGTTATATGTTTAATAAAGGAACAATTAGGTTATTTGCTTGTAAATTTCTTTAGTTTTCTTGATAGATTAAGGTAGTTTAGGTAAGCATCAAAAAGGTATTTTAGGTAAGCTATTTGATGAAATGCCTAAGTGAGTTTTATTGATTTGAGATTGAAGGCCTAAGAGTAGTTGGTTAGATCTAGTGATAAAAGTAATCTGATTAAGTAGGGAATATACATCTGAGTATTGAAGAGAATTTTTGTTTGTGGACTAGGTTGAAGATTTTATTTTGGTTGATTGAGGCATTCGTTTTTGTAGGCATTGATGGAGGAGCAGTTCATACTGAGAGTTCCGCCTTCAGTTGCTGAGCGGATAGATCGACTTTTGAGCGATAATGGGTCTTCAGAAGAGGACAAATCACTGGATTTGTCTTTTCGTGGTAAGTACATGTTATTCTTTCCTTGAATTGTTTGAATGATCCCTGCAGTTTGTAAGGAAGAACTCTTTAATTAATGCTGAGTATGATCCAGTATGAAGGAGATATAGCACCATTTAATCATTTCCATTGATATAGTATATCTCTAATTCTAGTACAATTCCCTACTTGTCTCCTTTCGCCTTGGGCTCTCACACCTGGAAAATAACGGTGTTAATGTATCGTATGCCTTGTCATTTTGTTTTTCCTTTGAACAAATTTGTGTTTACATTTTCCTCACAAGTTGGTTATAATAGAAGCAGTGACATAATCTGAAGAATTTTTTTTTTCGTAAAGCATAATATTCATAGAACTAATTGTTTTGCCTATTGTCTTGGCATATCTGTTAACTTGGATTTTTTCCAGAGGACGGGAGGAGTGGCACGTTTGTCATAGGCAATGACCATTTTCCAGTATCTCTCATGGATCTTCCTTGTGTTGTGGAGTCATTTAAAACTTATGATGACTGTGCTCTAGTTAAAACTGCAGACATCGGCCAGGTAAGGGCCTTGTGAAGGTCTTCTATTCGATATGATCAAACGCATGTCTTCATCATTCTTAATGTAACTGTATTAACCATTGTTGCAGTACAGATGATTATGGTTAGAGAGCCAGGTGACTCTACTCCAGATGTGGCGGAGTACAGACATGGTCTTACCCCTCCTATGAGGGATGCTCGCAAGCGAAGATTTCGAAGGGAGCCGGATCTCAATGTACAACTTCTCCTTCCTTTTTTAACAATTTGTTGATTTATTGCCCTCTTTTCTGAAAATAAATAAAGAAGTAAAACACAAAATAAAACTATGTCCCTGTCTCGGGAACTATAAATTGCCAACTAATGCAGTGTTCTCTTATCGAATGTATGTAATTTCAGTGAAGATGTTCATCTTTTATGTAGTTCATAAAAACTTTACCTTTACTGGAAACGTAATTTAGAAGTTTTTGATTAGTTTGGAGTGGCTTGACAAAAAGCTGATGTGGCTTGAGTGCAGCATTACTTTTTTCTTTCCATCAAAATTTTTAACTGATTTTTGGTGGTGTTCTCTTTTTCAGCCTGAACTCGTACAGCGCGTTGAGAAAGATTTGTTGAACATCATGACCGGTGCAACAGTCGAAAATGCAGATATCCTTAAATTTAAATCTAATTTCAGCATAGTTGTTTACCAACGGAAAAATGAAAAAATGGTTTTCATCAAGAAAATTTATAGGTCTCGGAAACCCTGGATGTTGTTACAAAAATAGAGTATATAGATTCCTAGCCGAGTTATAGTGACCATATCCATTGTTGGGCAAAGTTTGATTTTCATGCTGTGACTTATGCTAATGGTGAAATTATAAACTATTATTCCTGTTTGGGGCATTGAGCATACTATATAGATCTTGTGATATTTTGTTGGGTTAGGCATATCACATTTTTCTTTCTCCTCCAGATGTGTAAGATGTTCAATAACTAAGTTGAGTGTATCAGGTCCTGGTATTATTGGTATAGATCATTTGCTGAAAAAAATTGAAATCATGTCACCAAAAATGGACCTCACATGAATGACAGGACAACTCATCATTGCTAAGATGTGATACTACTGTCTAATTGATCATAGAGGGGGAATATAGATATTTTGTGATTTAAATGATATAGAAGTCTTTATCGTCTTAGTATTTCTTGATTGAATTTTTTATACGTACTTTAAGTTATAATTCAAGTATTCCTTGACTGAATGGCTTACATCCTGAAGTGAACGAGCAAGAAGAAGAAGGTGATGGGAATGCACGTGATGCAAACAAGAAGGATGCACCTTCACCTGAACCAAAGCAGCCTGATATTGCCGAGGCTGGAGCTAACACAGGAGCACCTGAAAGAAGCGACTCTGATGAGTCCGATGATTCAATGTAACTGCATATCTCATTCATGACTTGATATAGTTATAATACTAACGATGAACCCGTAGCTGGATTGGTGTCAGATTAGTACTTGTCTTTCTTTCTTAATTTATCTTTTAAGTCTAGTGTGCAGAGACAGGGTGGTGGCTTTAGTTTATTCATGCCGCTTTTTGGTGTATAGTTTCAGCTTGCTGCTACTTATACTGTATGCACTACGTAGCTGTGGAATAAGATTATGAAAAACTATGTGCTCAACCATAACGTTTTCCCTTTTTTTCATTTTGTGTTGGGGGGAAATTTCTTTCTTACTGAGTTGTTTTTCATATATGTAAGTTTTGAAGGTAAAGAAGATGATAAGGTCAAATGAAAACTTGGAACCTTGTGATTGCTAGGAGTTAAAAGATAGGCTTAACACTCCAGAATTTCTTGTGTTACTCAAAAGGTCTATCAGAATGATCGCAATAGGCTCCATTCCGGTTGTGCTTGTGTTAAGTTCAGAAATAGGTATTAATTAATTTTGTACGACCCATTTAATAAACAGGTCATACATTCGGGCTGTACTAACCTGCTAACACTACACCATCCATATTATTTACTTACCATTTAAATGCTTTACACGGCAGAGTTTATGAATATGTCCTGACTTGCTCATATCAACTTTGTTAATCGTTATGGTGTAGTCATATATGTAGGTCTATACTGAACCGGACCCATTTCAAAATATTCGGAAGAAAATCTTCTCACTAAATGTACATGAGAAAACTAGAGGGAAAGGAGGGATGAAAGGCAAACATGTACTTCATCAATACAACAAACCCAAAAGCTCGACACTATCATCAAATTGGGCTGAACATGCACGCATCCACAAAGGGGCCTGGACAGCTAATACGCTTTGACTTACAACTTACAAGCTGGGAAGAAAATCTCGAGGGAAACTTTGTCTTAAACATTGTTTTATAATTTCCATGTGCCTCCAATCTCCATGCCCAATTTATAGAATTAAATGCCAGATCCGATCTTCCGTAGTACTACTACCATACCATATGCTAGCTAGTACTGCTACTGCTTTTAATTTAATTCTATAAATTTGTGTTTGTGTGTGTGAATGCAAGCATTTGCTGCAAATTTTCAGCCGCAATTGGTTTTGCAATTTTGATTTTTTTTTTTTTTCAAATACAGAATCCAAGAAAGACATCCTGTCAAAGGGAGGACAACAGCTTCATCTAATCTTTACAAGTGTTATCTTTGTTTTTATTAATTTTTGCTGTTGAAATGGTTACATGGCCACAAACCCAATACAAAGTGGTACAGTTATGAAGATTTTGACTTGTACTGGGCTAAGAATGAAGAAAAGAGAATTTAACAAGTGGTCTAGCTCTAGCAGATTTAGTCAATACAACGTTGTTTAACATCTATATACATAAACTAAGTTACAGTTGTATTTTAGAAGGTGCGGTCGTTCTAATACTGTTAAGCATTTGTGTAATGTTGAATTCAAATGTCTCAAATTCATTAGTACTACTTAATTATATTCGTTCCATTAAGAATAGTTGAGCTAATTAATACCTACGAGTAATTAATTACTTTTTTATGGGCATTTGTAATTGTTGATCAAATTTGCATCCCTAAAATTTAGTACAAGAATGGGATTGATAATTATTTAGTAACACACACAAAATAACCGACACAAAATGAAGTGTGGCGTGTGAGAAAGAGAATAAAAAGAAGTGTTTGAATTTTGATGCTATAATATAGATATATATATATACACACATAAATTTGAGCAACCAAATTAAATGATCAAGGAAGCATCCTCTAGCTTTTCAAGTTTGTAAAGATCAACCATGCACATTTAATAATACAGCATGTTAATGCTAATGCTATCCGTTTGAAGAAGTAGATGGTTGGTGGGTTTAATTTAATTATAATATATGCATGTCAAGATCGATGCTTGCCAGCTTTCTCAGTAGGTATGGTTTTATCAGTTATGAGTGTTGACCACATCTTCTTTAGTTGAGGCCTGGGCTTGAACATGAAGCAAAATATATTTTCTTGCCAATCTGATTTCCCACCAAATTTATATTAGAAAAATCCCTTCGTTGGGTATAATAAATCCAACGACCAATAAAATAAAAAGTATATACATTTACAATACAATGCTAGCTATCTGGTATTGTCCCTCTCACTCTCCGTTGAATACTTTAAATTTTTGTTACACACCCAAATTTTAGGAGATTAGGGGTCATTGAGGAATTTGTAATGGAAAATTTAGAGTTGTAAAGAAATGTTTTAGGCTTTCTGACGTAAGTGTTGAGATAAGATTTTCGTCTCTTTAAGACTCCGGACACCAAGAATCTCTCTTATTTTAAGCTTATACATAATACATTAATTAACTTAATTTGTTCAAGCATGGCTATAAATTTGAAACTCAATCTTAGAAATTAAACAATCATGTGATAGACCACATGCTTCGGTTCCCTAATTATATGTTGTTGATGAGGCTGGTGGGTTTTCTTTGGATCCGTATTATGATTAATTACGCTGATCAGAAGCATGATTAGCATTTTTATTTAGTAAAGTACTAAACATGTTTCTGTTTTGCTCAATATATGAGGTACTCATAGTACACTTCTATTTGTACAAGATGATTAAAAAATAATAATATTTCTCCAATTATTTTTCTGTTCATGTTGCAAGTGGGTTTATAAGATTCTTATAATGATTTACAAAACCTAATTTATGTGTCAGAATTCAGAAACATGATAACTACGCACCATTTTTGTTAACACAACTGAAAATAAAGAAAACATGTTTCTGTTTTGTTCAATTTTAATTGATAGCTGTCGGTGTCATCTCATCTTTCAACCATTTTGTCACTGTGTTCATACATGCATGCACAATTTTGGTGATAAATTAAATGAAACAAAAAACATGAAATAAGAGAAAACATGCATGCCGATATAATTTGATCAATTCAACTACTAAACGTGTTTTCTGCAACAAATTAATTGTTTTCACCTCTGGCATGCACTTAAATTAGTTTGTTTTTAATACTTCAATTTCTTGACCTTTTTACAAATTAATTGACAAAGTCAACACCATTTTAGATTCAATAAGTACTCAGCATGAAAATTAATTGATTCTGTAACAAGCTACTTAATGGTGTTTAAAATAATTAAGTTGAATGAAATGTCAAACACTTGTGTTAATTACTACAAAAAGAGGAAGTCAAAAGCTTGTTGGTGGAGCTCGACTTGCAAAGAATTTTCACGCCGACTTGTTGATGCTCATAATAACATTATGGCCAGTAGTTCGAATTCTCATCTGTCTCTCTGTATGTGTGTAATGTTAAAAATTTTTGATGAGTTGGTGTCTTAATAAAAATATTATGAACTGTACCATAAATGTATGTATTTAGAGTCTTAATTAATAGACCCCAAATTGCAATACATTCATAATTTATAACCATTCGAGGGGGAAAATTAAAAAAAAAAAAAAAAAAAACTTGTAGCTTAATAATTGTCTATATGTGTCTCCACAAATTCCCACAAAGGTAAAATCATTTTTCGTTTGTCAACATCAAAAAATTTGCAAGGGTATGTTATTGAAAAGGATTAACACAACAACAAGGCTGACCATTCTTTTGTTTTTCCCTTTTATCTTTTGCACTTTTCCGTCTCTTGTTTTGATAATTGACTCGATCTTTGCTTCGTTGACAAGCTGAATTTGGTGTGTGAGTTCTTGGGACTTCATTTCAATAAGCTTGCTTGACAAGTTCTTAGACTTGAAGGGGTGGGTAGTTGGTCAATATCTTATTTGATGGTTTATAATAAAGAATTTAATTTACTGGGTCCATTTTCTTATGGTTACATCAAGTGCTTGCAATTCATTATTAAATTAATTAATACATATCTAATAACTGAAATTTTGGCAATATATGCATTGGGAATAAATCAGGGTTCCAAAATTTTTAGTTTTTGATTAATAAAAGATGTGATATGACATTCATCAAATCAAATGAAGATTGGATAAATTTTTTCTAATAATTAAAACTTGGATGCACCTACGTTGCATGGGGTGCATATAAATTATACCGTCACAATCTTGTTATTTATAATATTGGTGGTAACAGTTTTGTTGTTATATTTACTACTCATGTATGAATTTAAAATATATTACATAACATTTATAAAGTATAATAGTAAAATTATTACTCGTAATAAAAAATTTATTTTCAATAAAGAAACTTGTGGTGGATGCGACATACATATGCTGCAATGCAATTAATAGACCTATCCAAGATCAAACTACCTTAAATTAATCGTCACAAATTAATATCAATCTTTGGTTACAAATTCTAAATCTTTCTCAAACATTTCAAAAAGAATAACTTGAGACATAAAACGAAAAATATTTTTAGAGGTATTTTAACGTACAACGACTGTATAAAAGTCTTACCTAGCCCTAAAATTACGTCCAAATAACTATACATGTGTAGAGACAGAGAGGTCTCACTCAATATCTCAGTGGCTATTACTTTCAATTTCAAGATTTTTAATCAAATATCTTATATTAATTTATTTTGTGAGTGTACCAAAAGGCAAAAGCAAAGCAAAGGTCAATGCATGGCGATAGCATATGGTCACTCTACGCGCAAACCCACCACCGAATCGAAGAGCTAGAATTAGAAAAAGTCAATCTTTAGCGTCTAAATTAATATGGATCAGCCACCGTCCGTCCGATCTTGGGTACCAGATGGACGGTGATGGGCAGCTCCTATGATGTTGATAGCTTTGTGATTCGGCCTTTTCTTTTACTCCTTGTGGGTCATGTGTCAGTCTCTTTTGATATTATTATTACATTGCAGAAGCCCGTATTTCACTTCATATAATATTAAACCTAAAAATTCAAACAAGGTATTCTCCGCCGGATCGAGCTTTCTTGCTCAAAACTTCAACTCTTTTGACCCTTCAAAGGCGTTTTTGTTTCTGTTTGTATTTTTTTAGTTTTCATAGATTCATATATAGGCAGTTATAGATAAATTCAAAAGTGGTGATTTCAATGCAATAAATATTGGATGATCGATGAAATTTGAAATGTTTACACTGATCATTTCGTTTGTGTACACATATCTATATTATATGAAAATGAATTTCAATTCTAATAGATGGATATCGTTTTTATTTTTGAATTTGAATTTTACAAGTATGACAACCCCACTTAAGCGAGTCAAGGATATGGCAAGAAAATCGAATTCATAGTGCATCTAATAATGGTCTCTCAACCTACTAATATATTATGATAACACTTCATCGCCATTGACTCCATGAGAAACGTTTTCTTGTTCTAATTTGTTGTCATTTTTGTTGAAAAGCAAAGCTTCTATTAATGCTTTAGCAATTAATGTGGGAGGTAGCTAGCAAGAGTTGGCAACAAGGACTAGAATTAGAAAATACAAGTACAAGAAAAAAAAATTATTGGAAAACGAAAACCAGGGTGGCAATATATTTTGTGTGGTCCATTCATGATATAATAATTAGTTCAAAGATATGGTTTTGGTTAGAGTAAAAAGATGTGAAGATTTGAGCCAACTTAGGCCATGACTTTTTATTATTGTTAAATACTTATTAACATGTACAATTACAAAAAAAAAATTGTTAAATGCTTATTAACAATTCCAAATTAAAAAAAAATGAACATAATTAATAATTTTATATAAAATGTAATCTACTTTTTTGGCCATTAATAATTTCTTAACTATTGTGTGAGGATATGGTATCAATTTTACTTCTGGTCCTCTCCTCGTTGATCTCAACCAATGATCTTTCCAATAGTTTTGTTAGGCAATGATTTTCCTTCTCAAAGTCTTCGAGTGCTGCTAGATGTCTAGAAAGACAAGAAAAACAAGAGATGTTGTCATTTTTCTCTCACTATCTCTTTTTTTTTTTAATTTAAAAAAATTACCACTTCTCTCGTATTTTTCTCATCTTTCTAGATGCTTATCATTTTCCTTTTCGAAGAAGATATTTATGGCTTACACACTCGAAGGAAATGAAAGAAAAAAAAAAGGAGTTTATTTTGGTGAAATATTTTGTTGGCTAAATATTACTATTTTTTTGTTGATATTATTTTTTCACACAAATACAATGAAGAATCGAAATTTTTGGCATTTGGCGTTTGGTGAACAGTGATTATGTGTTTGTATCTGTGCCAACCAAAGATGCATATTATTAAAGGTAAAATTCAATTTACCTCTTAAAAGTGTAAAAATATTAATATATTCTTATTTATTAGTAATAAGATAAAAAAATAAAAATTCTTCAACTCGATGTTCATTTATCCTCGTCTTCTGAACAAAAATAAAAATAAATTAAAAGTTTACGTCATTCTCTATGTTAAGAAGATAAAAAAAAATTCATCAATGCTCCCTTCGTTACCATCATCTTCTGAATAAAAATAAAAATAAATTAAAAATTGTTACCCTTTCAGATTTACACCATTACTAATTACATAAAGATTAACAAATAAAATTATTGAATAGGCAAATCCGACCAGCGTCAACAAGTCAACATTGTAACGCTGACTTTTTTCTTTCTCGTCAGCGCTTTTGTATTCCGTGCACCGCAACAGCACGCCATACGATGCACTTGCGCTTCACTGACGTCGGTGCTACTGCTGCGAAAGCAAAAGCGCGTCTTTGGTCACTCGGAATTCGTCAACAGTAAAAAGGACCGGCGCTTATACAGCTGGCATTATTTAATTCGCCAGCGTGCTCTCCAGCTCTGCTGGGCGGTTATGCTATCACTATCACACTTGTGTCTTAACTATACGACACGTCGTTCGGTTCCATTGAAGCTTTGAAATTTGAGATTCACCAGTGCGCAAGCAAATGCCCAACTTTTATTGTCTGAATGTCTGTATTAGAAGCATCACTAGTGATGTTGAAATTTGTTGGGTTTGCAAGGTTGGTATTTTCTTTTAAGATAAGATTATATATTTTTAGAAAATAAAAGAGTGTCAAAATTTATTCAATAATAGTGTAATAATATATAATACAATATTTTTTTTTTTTAAAATATAAGATAGTATAAATTACGTCATATTTTGATCATCTACACTTTTCGACAATTCTTTTTTTATAAAATATTATAATTTTCGAATGTCAAAAATTATATGCAACGTATTGAACAATATATCAAGACGTACAATATTTTAAAACTCTATAATAATCCTCAATCTTGACCATGAATTAAAATATTAATAGCATTTGCATCTAATCTAATCAAATAACACTAATTTTTTTTTATAACTATAATTTTCTGCTTGTTTCAAGGGATTTGAGTGTCTCTGTGTCTGTGTGCTAAGTATGCACACAAATTGTAGGCAGTGACACGTGGTTGAATTGACATTTGACACGTGGACATCGATTAGCCCTGACCCCACAATCTTCTTATACGTAGTACGGTGCAAAGTACCCATCTCTAAATATTGCATGGAGATCTGAGATTGACAGTTGTAAGTGACAAGGTTATGTCCTAAAATTTTTTAATTAATTTGTTTTTTTATATTTAAAAGCTAAATAATGCCTTAAAATAATTTGCTTTCTCCAGTTTGACTTTGATGTGCTTCAAATTTCAATTCAAACAAAAATCATAGATTTCGAGGGATTCTATCCCACAATTTATATAAAGGCACAAATAGTTGTTTTGTAATTTTTCGTTATACATTTAAATAATTTATTAAAAATTTTTATTTTTTCGTGTAAATTAAGATTTGCCGTTAAAAACTTGAGACTCGTAACGACAAATTTGAAATTTGTATGAAAAGTTGGAGGGTTTATATCAATAACGCATGTTTTATTTAGTATAGTACCTGCCCAAACCATAGATTATATGCTAGGTTAAATCTTTTCTTACATGGGCAAAAGTGAGATTGCAATGAGGATTTTTACTAATATTTTAGAGGTGAGATATCTTGAATGGAGATATTATTCTTTACCTAGGATAGATCAAGGAAATAAAAACAGAAACATTTGTTGGCATTATAGATTACGGTCAAAATGTAACGGTTCGATTACATTATTTGGTTTTATTTTAGAGGTGATATTATCTTTAATTAACGATTTTATTCTATACCTTAGATAAATTAACCCCCCAAAAAAAAAATGTGTTGGCATTTATAGATTATGGCCAGAATATCATGGTGTTATTTTGACTACTCCATTGTTAATTTGCTTGATTAGTTGTCTTCTCTAAGTCACGTGGCATATATAAAATGGTTACATAACATTGCTATTTCATTGATTTTAAGTTGCAATATTGTGATTAGTAAAATTGAGATTAGTCTTAATGCATATTTAGTTAGGGCATTTGAAATCGATTAATTTATTTTGACATAAAAGTTAATCATATTATTTTTCTAATAATTAGTACTATCTCGGACCTTATAGGGTGTATATATAGTTAAATTAATTCTTAAATACTTAACTTACTAGTCAACCAATCCACAGTCTCATTCGACATAAAGTGACCAATATTGTTGTTTACTTAATTATTCCTCATAAGTAGACGGTGCCTCTCGTTATGGTTGGTTCACATTCAATTGGATATAATTGATTGCTTTTAAACACAAAAAGGAACAATAGCAAATTAAAAAAAATAATAAAAAACAGAAAGAAAAAAGAAACAAAACTATTCTCATTTGATGATTCCTTGACTAAGAATAAGATGGATATTCAATTTTTTTAACCTTTTTCCTCATCACGAATCAACCCTTTGTCCAACTTTTCTCTATCAAGAATCCATAGAAGAATCTATGAAGTAAGCTGCCAAGTAATCAAAAATCTTTTAATAATTTACCCCAAAAAAAATTGTTTAATAAACACATGCTTTTTGTATATACACACCACTTTCCGACACATTAATTATTTTATACTCAAATCTTTTTTTTCATTAATTTGTTACAAATACTTGATTTCTAACTATGCGTATAATGTACTTTACAAGTATACACAGTTAAACTTAATCCATATGTGTACTACATAGTACATACATGAAGTGTAAAGGCAGGCTAAAATGTGACATATTGTTCACACATAATTTTGAGGATCAAAGTCTCTCTAAAGTCATAAAACCATGCATTTTGGTGATTTCATAAGCAAATGGGTGGTGTTTGATTATTTTTCTTGAAACAAGCATTTTTGTGCATGTCAGGCTGAGACAAAAGCTGACTGTAAAGGTATCTTAGGTTGTCTATTTTTAATTTATTAGAAAATAATTTTGGATGGATTCATTATTTTTATTTTATTATCTGAGTGCAAGAAAATTAAGAAGTCTTAGGTAGCAATTATTATTTTTTATCTTAAATCCTTTAGTCATGATTTGTATGTTAATTATATCATACAATTAATGAAGCGTAATCAAATTTTGATTGTGCTTTGTTATTTAAACTGTTATAAAAAATTAATGATGAAAAATATTATCCTCATACCAGTCCTAAACATATAAATTGCTCGGAGAGAAAGCTCATCACTGATTAGTTTGTTCATATATCATGCCTTTCAAAAACAAATAATTGGTTTCTCCTATTAATATATTTTTTTTTAAAAAAAAAGTATACACATAGGACACTCCCATAAATGCCAAAATTAATAAACAATAACGGATTATTAAAGAATGAAAAATAAATATAAATGATTATATACATCTACCTATTTTGGGATTTATATTCAGGATTAGTTAATTACCTGGTGCAAGACATTGCATCCCAAAATGTGACCTACACGAAAAATGCACGCACACAAGCACAATCCACCAAATATCAAACACATCAATATTTTTGTGTAATCAATATACTCTTAGACAGATAATATTATTGTATTAAATTCCAACAATAACCTTAATTAAGTGCTTATTAACATTAACAAGAGACAGGCTTTTGACTTATTAAACATGGAATTTTTGTTGCATCTCTCTGTAAGATGCTCTAAGTCAGCTTGTGGGTCTTTAGTGAAGAATGCATGGAAGTTTCAATGGTTTTGAACTTTCAATTTCACAATTTCTTTTTTTCTTTTATTATCATATCAATCTACATTGCTCGACGAGTGCAACCACATCATCAAAACAATTCAATTAATTAAATTAATTCTCATTTAGAAAATAGAAATTTCTAAATAGCCCAGAAAGTTGGTTAATCGATAGAATCATTTTTTCTGTTTTATTCATAGTTAAGTTTATTAGCATATTAATTCCAAAAAAAAAAAAGTTTATTAGCACATATAGTGTTGTCCCACTAGTTTAGCCAAATAATTTTTAAGCAATTTTGGAATGAGGTGAGGAATTAAGAAATTGATTTAAATTTTACCTACCCTCTACTTTTTTAAAAAAATATAAAATTAAAAAACAATTAACTTAATATTAATTAAGCTTAAGATTAAAAGCTTGCAAGTTAAGCTATTGTACCGTTTACTCGGAGACGCCAGAAATATCATATGACATAAGCCATTGCGATAAATTAAGATTTAAGTCAACTAATCTCACATTGTTAATTACACTTGACCAATGACTTTTAAGTGAGAAATTCAACTTGTACTTGTTCAAGAAAGTTTAATATTAATCACTTTCCAAGAAAATTTGCTGTACATTATCTATTTTTTACTTGAACAAGAATACAAACAACTATATTGCAAAAACTACGTTCATTTTTAGCATTAATTCCTCAATTGATGAGAAATTTCTCACACCCACTTTTAATAAAATATATATACGAAAAATTATGAATACAGAAAAATCTACATGCATAACAATCTTTGAAGTCTAATTACACTCATAAATGAAAGTAATAATATGGCCAGCAACAATGATTGCTTTAAGACGAACGCATACTATTTGGTTAATTCATAACTTCAACTTGAGTTATAAGACATTTCATAATCATGTTATATGTGCACTTATTTACATAAATTAATAGTTGTCCCCCACAAGAGTAAAATTTTATGATAAATCGTATAAAGTATTTAATAAAATCACCAATCAATTATTTATACTTTTTTATACAGTATAAACGGAGATGAATATAATTTTTTTTCCCATGAATCAAATAAATAAAAAAAATTTATAAAATTATTTTTGATGGGTCAAAAAATATTATAGGGATTATCACACACAGTCCACTCCACGTGGTTAGAAAAAGAAAACACTTTTTTTTTTTCCCCCTTTTTTTCTTCCTCCCGTTTCTTTGTGTTGTGTTGTGACCGAAGCTGCGACTCATGTGGTATGTCACTTCATGTCCCTATATATAACTCTTTTCTCTTAATCAAAATACAATAACGAGGTTACCAACGGTAGCTTTTTAACGTACAAGCTTGAAAAGCTCAAACTCAGCTTCTGTTTTTAGAAAGAGGGAAAAAAAAAGTAAAAATCCAAAATCTTCACCCCTTTAGACTCGGAATCCATTTGCCATTTATAAGTTACAAGCCATCCTCAATTCCAGGTAATGCATGCAGCAAAATACCCACTTTTGTTTCCTTTTCTTGCTTGGTGTTTTCTTTTTGCTTCATGGAGAGTTGCTGCAAATGGTGAATATGCTTTCTTTGTTTTTATTGCATTGTTGCATTTGTTTGTTGGGTTCTTGGTGATGTTTTGTGAAGCGGGTCACTTTGGTGTGTTGTTAATGATTCATCTTTTATGGTAATTCATTTGTTCTTTGTGAATTTTTTTTTTTTTGGATTTTGATTAATGGGTTCTTTTAGATCTTTGCTGTTTGTTGATGGGTTTGTTTCATCAAATTAATCTGCATGTCAGCATTATTGCATGAATATTCTTCATTTTCGCAGATCCATTTCCTTGTTTAATGGAAGTAATTGCATTTTTGAGTAACAAAATAGATTTTGTGGATTCATTTCTGTTTCTTCATTGTTTTGTCATATGAAAAATTTATTTAGTGTTTGGTAGCTAGAAAATTTTTCGTTTTTGGTTTACTTGTTTCATTGGCATACGAGTCATTTGATGTATTGTTGGTTTGTTTGAACAGGAATCTAAAACAGATAAGTGCAGATGGGAGTTTCAGTTTCGTGCCCATTTGCTGAATACAGTGATGTGGAAAGTGGTTTAGAATCAGTCATTGTAAAGTCCATTTGCTTTGGAGATGAGGAAGTGAAGACACCGGTTCGATCTGTGAGCTTCAATAGTCAAGATTTGGAACCAACAATATTGAAATCCTTAGGATGTGGGAAAATGGTGAAAGAAAGATCGGTTAGCTTTAAAGAAAGTGAGTTGGAGGCCATGATCTCTCGAACATCATCTTTATCATCAGACAAAGAAAAGGATGAGTCCATTAGATCAATCAGAATGAAGGTAAGAGAAATGGATAATCAATCTCCAAGGTCAGACGATTCTATGGAGACAGCCCAACAATTTCGGATTTTGGATCCCAATAACCCCAAGCATGAAGCTGCAATAAAATTGCAGAAGGTATACAAAAGCTTCAGAACAAGGAGAAAGCTAGCTGATTGTGCAGTTATTGTTGAACAGAGTTGGTGTGTATTATTTGTTGATATTGCCGGTATTTTTCACAGAGTTTTATATGTTTTTAGCTTGTTCTAATGCAACAACCTGTATTGTTGTAGGTGGAAGCTCTTAGATTTCGCTGAACTCAAGCGAAGTTCTATATCGTTCTTTGATATAGAGAAACATGAAACTGCCATTTCACGTTGGTCAAGAGCCAGGACCAGAGCCGCTAAGGTAACTTTCAAACTCATAGATGAATGATTTTGTGTAAGAAAGCATTTTTCGGTTTCTGGTAGCTAATTGTTTTCCTTGATTTGGCAGGTTGGAAAAGGTTTATCAAAGAATGACAGAGCACAAAAACTTGCCTTACAACACTGGCTCGAAGCAGTAAGTCATTTGGATAATTCAAACTTTATAAGCAAACAAATTTAATATGTATAATCGGTTTTAGATTTTCTGTTGCTGATTTAAAAGCTTTATTTCTCATGTTAAATAGATTGACCCACGGCATCGTTATGGACATAATCTACACTTCTATTATGACAAATGGCTTCATAGTCATAGTAGAGAACCCTTCTTTTACTGGTAAGACACTTCGACTGAAACCTTTCTGCTTCACCGATTTGAATTATGTGAAGAATTTTAAGTTGATAGTAAATTCACTGGTTTGAAATTCAGGCTCGATATAGGGGAAGGGAGGGAAGCAAATCTTGTTGATAAATGCCCTCGATGGAAGCTTCATCAGCAGTGCATCAAGTATCTTGGTCCAGTAAGCCTCCATTTCTTTTCTTGGTCGTCACCTAAATTTTTAATAGCTTAAAAACTTTACTTATAAATTGCTTTCGATCTTCAGATGGAAAGAAAGCCTTATGAAGTTATTGTGAAGGACGGAAAATTCTTTTTCAAGCAGTCAGGGTTGATCCTCGACACAAATGCAGATATTGATTCTAAGTGGATCTTTGTCCTAAGCACAACAAAATCCTTGTATGTTGGCAAAAAAAGAAAAGGAACATTTCAGCATTCCAGCTTCTTGGCTGGAGGAGCCACAATGGCTGCCGGGAGATTGGTTGTTGAAAGTGGCGTCCTTAAGGTATAGTCTTTTTTCGTTATTTTATCTCGACTTTGTGTTTCTTGAACTTATAGTCCTTTAAAATATCAAAATGGTGTCTCATGATGATTTTTCTTTTTTCTTTTCAACAGGCAGTTTGGCCTCACAGTGGTCATTATCGCCCTACAGAACAAAACTTCAATGACTTTATCTCATTCCTTAAAGAGAACAATGTTGATCTCACAGATGTGAAGGTAAAAATATAAAGATGTGAATTCTTTTGTAAGTTTCTTGATAGAGGGAAATAAAAGAGCTTATTCTGACAATGCGTTCATTCTGATGTATGCAGATGAGTCCAGTAGATGCAGAAGAAGCTTCAGATGGTAAACAAAGGAACAGTATGCACATTAGGAACCACTCATCCGATGAGGACTTGGTTCAGGCCCTTGATGAATTGGAGACTGATGAGAACAATGTCGAAGACTTGAGTCAAGACAAAACTGATTCAACAAAACACGAAACTACTCCTTCGAAAGAACTTCAAAAGTTGGACAGTTTCCAGGATTTTAGTATGAAATTGCCTGGTATTGAAGTACGAAAAAGGAATGTGATTTTAGAAAGACCAGAGAGTAACATCCCAGCTGTTAAGCCGAGTAGCAACAACCCATCCGCAGAATCTCAAATGAATGTTCATGATTCAGTAGAAGGAGCATATGTTTCTAAACCAGAAATCAAAAATTCAAAGCAAGAGTTGTCAGATGACGAAGATGCAGAAAATGAAGTAGAACCAGTTCCTGAAGAAGCAATTCTCCAAAGGATAAATTCGCGTAAAGGAATGAAGTCATATCAGTTGGGGAAGCAGTTGTCCTGCAAATGGACAACGGGAGCAGGCCCCCGCATTGGCTGCGTAAGGGACTATCCCTTTCAGCTCCAGTTCCGAGCTTTGGAGCAGTTAAACTTGTCCCCAACATGTGCCGGGTATAGTAGATCTAGGTCGTCTCCTCACACAATCGGTAGTTATAACCCACTGATGCCCGCACCACTGCATCCTCAAATGAAAATGGAAGCAACTGTAAGCTTACCGGTGCCTGGAAAAGGAAATTCATTAATGCAAGCCGTTCGCCTTTGTAGAACCCAGTCCTCCCCATTAGAAGATCAGTAGATGCTGTAGAATCATATCCTAAATGACCAGTTCTTTTTTGTGAATAGAGAAGTTCGTAGGAATTCTTTACGTTCTTTTAAATTAAATCATGTACACATTTTTTTTCCCCCAAAAGTTATTTAACTTATACAGCAAAAGAAAAAATCTGTAAAATTTTGTAGCTTTAATGCCTTTTCAATACAAGAGAAAATATTCATTCTTTGCTTTCTGATGTTGTAATTGCCGCTGAGACATTCAATATAGAACTTGCAGAAACTTTTGCTACAAGGAAATTGCCTAAAGCAGAGCATAAATCATTTTAGAAAATCAACTAAACTTTGGAATCACCAGTTGGGCAAATTCCTTGAGAAACAAGAGAGTGAAAGTTCTGTTTTCGGGCCTAGTCGCTGAAGTTTATATACATATATATATATATATACACACACACACACACACACACACATATTCAGTTTCTGTGTGTTATTTCATTTCATAAAATTTTTCAAAAGCCTTTCCAATCTCCTTGGGGCCGTCAAGTGCTCGAGATTCTGACTTATTTTTGTGTCTCCAAAAATCAATTGGACGAAGATTGGACTGGACTCAAATGGGAATTTTGGAGAAACTTAACATATTTGATTGAATAAATGGGAAGTGTAAATATTTTGAACAAGAAAAGTGGGATGCTATAAACCATCAATGGAATGAATCCAAGGAGCTCAAAGACAAGGATAAGCTGCAAGAGTGGCCGATATTGTTCAGTTTTCAAGTGCATGTCACATTGTTCAACAACACTACTAGTGCCTAGTAGCTTTGTCTTTTGGCATGGCACCAAATTCAGAAAGCTGTTATTTTGCATTCAATTCCAAAATTAGAAAAAGTTGAAGATGGCCACTCTCACTACTATTTGTTTTGTTCGTTTCACTTTCAACTTTACAGAGGTATATCATTTTTAGCCTCTCCTAATATTTTGAAGCACCTTAGTGATTTGAAGAAATAGGTACCATTACAAAGCAATTGCCTATGGGTTTATTTTCAGATCTATCAATATTGGTTTGATTTACTCCACAAGTGCGAATGAGGCTGCCAAATTGAAAATTAGTATATTTTTTGTTGGTATTTTATGTTATAAAGGACAATTATTATCCCAAATTGATAATAAAAATAAATAGAAATGCTATAAATTGATATTTAAATTTTAATATTAAATAGTTGAGTTTTTTTTTTTTATAGAAATACTATGGCTATTCAAGTGCCGGAGGAAAAACTATCGATGGAATGCAAGACTCAGAAAGAAAATCAAGATTGTTAAAATTTACACACAATATTTAAGATGATTTATTTATTTACTTGTTTTTTGTTGTTAATTTAGCAAATGAAATGTAGCAAGTAAGAATTCCAATTCGAAATTTTAAAGTGCAGGAAAGTTTGAGAAAATACATAATTCTTGACTTTATTAAAGTCAATGATAAGATAAAAGAATCAAAAATATAAATTTTAATACATTACAGGATAAAATACAATACATTTAAGTCTGTATTTTTTTTATTTTTTAGTACGTTTTTAAGCCATGCAGTTTAAGACTGTTAGTTTTTAATGCTATTAAACCACACGACTTTATAGTTCATATAAAACATAAGTTTATTAAACCCCACGACTTAATAGTATATCCGCGTTAGAAAAATGAGGACGCCGAACATAAGAATGATTAATATATATATATAATTTGTCTTGTATGTTTCTACTTTCCACCAGCCAATTTTTAAGATTACAAAATTACTATCTTCTATATCTCTTGGGATAAAAATTCTCTATACTAATTATTTCACAAACACTGTTGTGGCATTACTACATAATTGCCACATTACGTGCACAGTGAGTATAGTTTGGGTAAATTTTTGGATTTGATTCAATCTGACCCAGCTAAATAATTATCAAGTTAAACTTGTACAATAGACAGGACATCATAAAAATTTAAGCACAATTACAGAAAAAAAAAAAATCCAGCATGATTTTCAAATTTGTCCATTAAAAATCTGTAAAATGTAGTTATTGGAAGAAAAGAAATGAAAAGAACATCGGTTGCTGCAGAAAAGACACAAATTTTGTTGTATCTTCTCACATTGTAGTTCCCAAATATTCAAAAAATCACTTGCTTTGTATCAAAAGTTGAACCCAAAAACAAAAAGCACTCCCTCCTCCTCTCATGTCTTTCTTTCCCGTGACTTTATATCCACCTCTCAAATATTCTCTTCACTGTTCACACCTCATCTCCTACTTGCTGCTACTCACACTCACTCGCTCCCTCTCTTTTGAATACAAGCTAACTTTGGCACTTCGTTTTTGTTTGGCTGCTGAAATGTGTGAAATTTTGCTGGCTCAGCTGAATCCTGAGCTACCCATCAAGCATTTCCATGGCAAGTGTGGTAAAGTTTGCTGCTTTAGCAGGTTTAGTTCTGTTTTGGGTATGTTTCTGTTTCTTGGTTTTGCATCTAGTGGCATTTGTGATGACCTTGCTATGGTTTCAGTACCTCTTGGTTTTGAGATTTCTGGGTTTGATAGAAGTAAAACTTGGGTGGCTCAAAATGGTGTCTTTGCATTTGGGTTCTTGGATACTAGCTCAAAATATAGTAATAGTGATATCGATGGATTTGTTGTGGGGATTAGGTTTAATTTAAAAGATAAAGCTGCAAATCTGCCTGTTTGGGCTATTGGTGGTGGTCTTAGAGTTTCTGAGAACTCAACAATTAGGCTCAATTTGGATGGTAGGTTGATTTTGTTTGAAAACCCCAGTGGTTTGATTGTTTGGAGTAGTAATACTTCTGGTTTAGGTGTTCAAAAAGCTACTTTATTGAACAATGGGAACTTAGTGTTAATGGGTCATGAAGATAATGTACTTTGGGAGAGCTTTAATAGCCCCACAAACACTATCCTTCCTAGTCAGTCTTTCCATTTTCCACAGGTGTTAAGAGCACCTTCAACAAAATCCATCTCTAGTTATTACAATTTTGTGATCCGCCGTTCTGGCGAGCTTGCTCTTGTGTGGGAAAGCAATGTGACTTACTGGAGGACTCATTTGAGCTCCTATGGTGTTGTTAAGGAAGCAAGGTTTGATTCTAGTGGTGTTTTGCAGCTTTTTGATGCCAGTAATAAGACTGTTTGGTCCACATCGAGTAAGGATTTTGGAGACCCTTCTGTCGTCTTGAGGCATCTTAGGATTGATTCAGATGGGAATTTGAGAATTTACTCGTGGGACAATGCGGCTCATGTGTGGAGGGTAGGGTGGCAAGCAGTTCAGAACCAGTGCGATGTGTTTGGTTCTTGTGGTTTGTATAGCATATGTGGGTACAATTCCACGGCACCTGTTTGTGATTGTCTGTCTGAGACTTCTGTACATTGGGGAAATAACCTACCTGCGGTGGATACGGCTAGTACTGGCTGTAGGAAAATGGTGGATTTGGGGAACTGCAAGTTAAATACCAGCATGATGATTTTGAAGCAGACAGTTCTTTATGGTCTTTATCCTCCTCTAGATGTTGATTTGATGCTGAGCGAGGAAACCTGTAAGGAGTTCTGCTCCAATGACTCTACTTGCGTTGCAGTAACTTCAAAGAATGATGGTTCGGGGCTTTGCACAATCAAAAGAACCAGCTTTATTAGTGGATATAGGAAACCATCTACTCCTTCAAATTCTTTCTTGAAAGTGTGCTTGGTCCCTCAGGCAGTTTCTGCTAGAGGTGCTAATCCTGACAACAATGTCAAGCCAATTCCAATTTCATCTAAAGGATTGGATGAACGTGGGGGTGATGGTAAAACTTTTGTGGGAGCCATTTCCTTGATAACCCTGGTGACAGTCTCGGCTTTATTGAGCATTGAGATGTTTGTGTTTTGGGTTATATATCGGAGACGTAAAATTAAGGCTCAAACAAGGATCCCTTTTGGAAAAGATGCTCAAATGAACCCACATTACAGTGTTCTCATCAGATTGTCCTATGAAGAGGTGAGAGAGCTGGCTGCAAACTTTGGGAATCAACTTGGCCCCTCTGTTTATAAAGGTTTACTTCCCAACAAAATGCCAGTAATTGCCAAGGTGCTGAACGTTGTAGCAAGTGAGAAAGATTTCAGAGTGGCGGTTTCTACCTTGGGTGCAATGCACCACCGGCATCTTGTGTCAATAAAGGGATTCTGTTTTGAGCCTGAACATGCTATTCTCATATATGAATATGTCCCAAATGGCTCTCTTGATAATTGGTTATTCAACATGGAGCAGGCTCAGGTTGAAACGAGTTGGCAGCAGAGGCTTGATATTGCTCTCGGAGTTGCACGAGCCCTTGCTTATTTACACTTGGAATGCCAAACTTGTGTTTCTCATGGTAATCTGAAGCTTGAAAATGTCATGCTTGATGAAAAATTGGTTCCTAAAGTGACAGATTTCGGGCTTAGAAGCTTACTTGCAAAGGAGGCAGCTTCTTCTTCGGAGTCCCCATCTGAGAGAGATATTTACATGTTTGGGGAAATGTTGATTCAAATTGTTACATGCAAGACGGACATATTAGGCAGCGATCTGCTTGATTTTGTTAACAAGATCAATGGAGAACCGAATTCAGAGGACGATAGGGTGTCTGAAGGAGTGGAAAGAGCCCTGAGGATATCATTGTGGTGTATGCAAAGCCAACCATTTTTACGACCTTCCATTGGCGAAGTTGTGAAGGTATTGGAAGGTACATTGTCCGTAGATAGGCCCCCATCGAATTTTACTTTTAGAGAAGACCAGATGGGCTAGAATCTTAACTGAGATTTTAAGGTAGATTCTTAGAAGAAAGGGATTGTGAGTAACAATGTTACTAACTATGTCAGTTTCCACACCTCAAGTTTTAGGCATGAGAGTCTAGAAAATCTCCGGCAGCTCTATGTTTTTGCAAGATTGAGTCCAAAGAAATGTAAAAAATTTTGTACGATATAGGCACTCTTTAACTACATTATGCAAATGTTTCAATGTTAGTGTCTTGAATAACATGCCTAGATTTGAATGCTAGTTTCAAAATTTTTTAACACTTATGGTGTGTTTACTAATTAGTAATCGGAATGGGCTAGAATCGGAATGGACTGAAATCGAAATGTGCTGGAATCAGAATCAGGAATGGGAATCAGAATAACTTGTTTATTTGAGCTGTAGGAATCGGAATCGGAATCGGATTCATTTCCATTGATATGTTTACTTTATCTTGGAATCGAAATAGAATATAATCATTTATTAAAATGCCCTCTTTTAAGTATTGTCCTTGATATTATTTAATAATAATAATAAAAAACAAATAATAATAGATAATAATAATAAATAAATAATAGTAATAATTAATAACAATAATAAATGATAATAAGAAAAAATAATAATAATAGTAATAATTAATTAATAATAACAATAAATAATAATAATAGATAATAATAAATAAATAATAAACAATAAATAATAGTAGTAGTAATAATAATAATAATAATACTAGATAATAATAATAATAAATAATAAATGATTGTAATAATTAATAACAGTAATAAATGATAATAATAATAGTAATAACTAATAACAATAGAAATGATAATAATAAAAATAATAAATAATAATAATAATAATAATAAATGATAATAATGATAATAAGAAAAAATAATAATAATTAATAATAATTACAATAAATAATAATTAATAATAATAATAGCAAAGAGGGTATTTTTGGAAATAAAAAAAATAATGTGAGCATTTTGGTCGTTGGGAATGAGATTGTGATTTCCATCACCCCCATGGAATCCCAATCCTAGTAATGTTTCCCTATTTTGTGTGGAGCCCAATTATTTCATTCCCATTCCCTTTCTCAAAATAACAAATAAACAACTTCTTCATTCTCTTTCTCCCATTTCCATTCCCATTACCCTTTACTAAACACACCCTTATTTTTGTTTTGTCTTTTTTTTTTTCATCTTTAATTGAATATGCAATGTATGCTACTGCCCACAAGTGCCCGTTCTGTCTATGTATATATAAAATCATTGCTTTTGCTTTTAGGGAGCTTAAACTTATGTTTATCTTGATGATTATATAATAAAAATAACACTTTTATTAATAATAATTACTAACTATATGTATTTAGCTTTTTAAATTCATGATACATGCATGCTCAACGACATAATTTATCAAACATCAAACTATATTTTTTATCCAACCAATTATTCATTAGAACAACAAAAGCATGTTATTTTAAAAAGCCACAAACAATACCAAAAATAATAATAATAACAATAAATTGAAAAATGAGTGTATTTTTTTAGATTAATTAACCCTTAGTCAGGCAAATGAGAAGTCATCAATTCAATAGTCGAAAATACATTGCTAAACTCACCTTTAATTATGGAACCCACTTGGATTTTATTTCCACTATGGTATACTGAGGGTGCGTTTGGCACACTGTTTTATAGTATATTAGATGTATTGCATTCTGATGTATGTATTAAGTTGTAACGTAATATCATATTTGGTGTAATATAAATTGTAGTATATGTAATAACTATTTTATTTAATTTTAAATCAATATTATTTAAATTTATTAATATTTAAGTATTTATTATTAGTTATGAATATTTAAGTATTAATCAATTTTTATATATTAATTATTATAATAGAATATAACTAAATAATACCTTATTTATAAAATAATTAATTTATATTAATTATTATAATTTTAAAATAAAATAAAATAATAAAATAAATATTATATTATATTATAATATATTATTAAATTATAAACTTATTTTTATTTATTATTATTAAAAAAAGAAGCTAATAAACCCCGTTTTAGCTAACGTAGTAAATTGGTGAAGCCAAATATGAAAACCGCACCGTCCCATGTTACAAGGGGGTGCCAAACACGCTCTGCGAGTGGATTTGGTCATTATTAATGGTCAAGTCAAGTGATAAGACAAATAATTGTTTTACACTAATATTGGTTAATTCCAAATCATAATAACTCCCATTGATGTTATTACTTGCCAAATAATAAATATAGCAGTTAATGTAATAAACAGCCACCAATCCATTCCTTCCTATAAAAATTAACTAACACTCTAAAGGAACATAACTGTCATAAAGCATCAAATTTCATCGATCTTTAAAAAGAAAAAAGAAAAACGAAAAAATATATATATATATATATATATATATATTACAGCTTCTACTCATCCTCATCATCTTCATGGAAAGCTTCGCAACTTTTGTCATTCTTTTGATTTTTCTCTTCATCACTTCAGGTAAATTATATTATATAAATTATAATAAATTATAATATTATATAATAAATTATATTATATAAATTCTTTTGATTTTGATATTATATAAATTATAATAATAATAATAATTTATTATTAAAATTCTTCCTTCAGTTTATTATTAAACTGATATTGTATAATATCAGCCAAACAACCCCGCAGCTTATTGAATTTGCCATGATCACCTCAGTTTCTTCCTTCAATTATTATTATTATATATAAATTCTTTCTTTATGCATAATTAAATAATTATTAAAAGAATGACATGGATTTTATTTATCTTATTCGAGTAAGATTAGGCAATATTGAAGAAATTATAATTGTTACCGAGTACAATCTGGGTTTCATATATTAGATATAATAATAAATTAATTTATTATGATAAAAATGGAGAATATGAGGTGATGATGTTCATGGCAAATGAAAATGCTGAATGCAAACAAAGTTCAAAATACTATAAGCTGGCAGAGTGCAAAATAGGTAAATGCAGAGCTGCTTGTAAGAAGGAATATGGACCCAAGAGGTTTTTTTTTTTGCCGAGTGTTACTTTATTTTTAAGCCAAATGATACTTGTGTCTGTGTTTTTGAGTGTAATTAATTAAAAGCATTCAGTTCATTCTGAACTGCCGTGTGTTAATTGTTGGATGGACTGAAATTGTCACTATAAATAATTAAAACCAAAAAAAAAAAAAAAAATTAATACACAAATAAATTTGTAATTTCAATTTCTACCTTCTTATGAGTATATTCTGAAACTAAAAGTGAACTGCACCATTGAGCCATTTTGAGGATTAGAGAGAAACTGAGGAAAATATGTAACCAGATTCAACCAAAAGGAGTATTGAAAGTTTTAATATCATTTAATCCAAAATCAAACACACATATATTGAGGCGCAGTATGCCTGATCAAACCATGAGTTTACATCTGTTGCAAGAAGTTTGCAAACAACCTGAATGCAAACAACCTTATAGGAACTGCATAATAAAACTTGATAGCTTACATTCCAACTATTTAGACCAAAAAGAAATATAAATCCTCGGCCAGTTACAAAGAAAACTCTATATTTTTCACCAAAATTGCCACCTACCATTGCAGCCCCACAAATCTCACAGACAACGCTTAAATTAATTTGATATTTCAAATTCATTTACCAAACATATAAGCATATTTATAAAATTTAGAAATAAACACAAATTGAAAGGAAACGTTGTACATGAAATCGACTG
Source organism: Clausena lansium (assembly GCA_030449835.1). Classification (NCBI taxonomy): domain Eukaryota; kingdom Viridiplantae; phylum Streptophyta; class Magnoliopsida; order Sapindales; family Rutaceae; genus Clausena; species Clausena lansium. Next base: position 545,549 of record JASUUF010000351.1, on the reverse strand, counting down.
TAATCCTTAGACGTATTATTTCTAAGAGATTTAGTCGATGCCTCAAGTGGTATCATTTTTATGGGTTACAGATTAATATCCGACCCCAGTTGCAATGATACTGTTTTCCGTTGAGGTTCAACGTCAAATGAAAATTGTTTGAGTCTATATCGAGCACCTTTTCACTATGTAAAACCTAAAACAAATAGCATTAAACATCAAATTAAAAACATACTGAGCTGTTGGTATAAAAACAAGAATCTTATTACAAAAATATTTACTAAAAAGAAGCACTAACCATTGGGTTATGTTTGTATTCTAAATTGACTTCCATCTTAATCCTCTTTCAGCTTACGAAAATCAAAATAATCCTCCTGATAAAGTACTCATTCAATGCAAGAAATTGGAATCAAAAGCAGCAATAAAGGCCCATCACCTCCGAAAGAAGCAGATTACAAAATATACAAAAAATTTGTTTCATCATTAAATTAATGGAATAGAAAAATAAAGACAGCAACAAAGCAAAAACGAGAGACATACATATTTCCTATATCTTTTCTTGAAAATTTTGTTAACTTAACTCTTGACAAATGATAGAGCTTAACAAATTCTCAATATCACAACACATAAATTATGCAAAAGGAAATGCCACGCATATTAATAATGGTCGAAATTAACAAACACATGTACAATAATCAATTTGCCGGGTCATCATTAAGGAAATCTAGTTGGATACTGTTGGTAGGCAAAAGTGTTTGATTTACACTTTGGTTATTTTAGAAAACAAAGACACCCAAAACAGATACAACATTGTAAACATATATTGTATAATATGGCCAAATACACAAGAAACTAATTAACATGTGAATAGTTTTTAAAGTCTTGAGCTTACCAATATTGCTTTGCTTGTTTGGTTTGGTGTCTGTTTGTTCTGCAACGGCAGCTGCTTCCTCTCTATTGTTAGTCAAGTCAACCTACCATACAACCAAAAATAAAGTATAATAAGAAACAAAAATTCTAAAGAAACTATCTTTTGCATGCAAATAATTGATAACAATAAACATTGGCATGCCAATACAATGAATTGAATTATAAGGAAATTAAGTGCTTATTGAAAACTTAATTAAAAGTGTGAAACCTGAGTTTGGAAGAAATTAAAACGCCAAGAGAACATATAATTACGGGGTTTGGCCCTTGTGTTTTGAAACTGAAGGCTTTCAATCGATGTACCTATAAATAAAAGATGTTAAGGGAAAGAGTGTTGCTGAGTGGCATTAATAATTAATTAATGTGTTTTGGTGAGACTCAGTAATTGCACCCACCCACCTATGGACATAGGGGATATGGTTTAATTAATTTGGCATTAATTAAAGGAAAATGTAGGACTCGTTTGGTGGTTGGTTAATTGCACAGTGACAGCAGTCAGTGAGTTCTCGAGCGAATACAATTTCATTGATGACAAGATCCTGAACTCTTAAATGCCATGGCTACGGTAAGACAACTCTACTCAATAGTTCGAATTATGATTACACACCGTAAAATGATAAATATTAAAAAAATAAATTTTAATTTTAATTGAATGATTATGAAAGATAGTTCTACCGTGAACAATTACAATATAGACAACCCATTTAATTAAGGAAACCACAATCAACTGCCATTTGGCGTCCAATTATCTTAGCTAGAGATCTATATAGTATATATATCCCACCATTGAGGCCAATGCTTTATGGGTGAAAGACCTTACTTTAGATTGGAAGTTAATCTGTATAATACCAATATTGAAACTTCGACTATCTGTAGCTCTTGCTTAAACCTAATTAACTTCTTCAAATACTTCATTTGTTTTGGACCTTCTGGTAAGGTACATGCATGGTAGGTAGAAATTTAATCGCCTCAGTGACAAGAGCAAATGGAGTGTGCAAACCACAAACCAAAATGACTGAGAGATTACTATAAATTGAATGTTACCGCAAAAACAAATGTTTACAGCCGTTATATACTTTGATCAACCTAGATTTCGTGTACAATAACGACAGTTAATATGGATGAGGACCTGAGGCTTGTGCTATTTCCACAATGCTTCTTCCTTTTGAGAGCCTACAATGACCTGAGGCTTAGGATTTGCATTTACCAAGTCTTATAATATTGTAATTGTTGTTTCCCGCAAAATTATCTTCTCACATGCATATCATCAAATAATAAGTTACTTTCATCTAACACTCTAATGAGATTTTACTACTTATTTAAAGAGTCACATTTTACAAAAAAAAATTCAAAAAATTCTTTAAATGAGATTCTTTAAATAAGATTATCATTTGAAGAAAAAGAAGTACTATAATATTTGGAGAGCCTCTTAAAATCTTTAATTTAATATTATATTATTTTTCATCTCCTTATTGTTAAAGAGAGAGAAATATTTAATTATTATTATTTTAGTAAAGAAAAAATTTTTGATTGAAATAACATAAACTATTTTTTATTTAAAGAATCTTTTAAAAAATAACATATTTCTTTATTTTTTTATTTATTAAATAGATAAACAAATAAGTATTCGAAGAATTAAATTAAAAGTGTCTTTAAGTAATGCTTTTATCGTTTGCTAATTGCTAAAGAAATATCATCTCGTTATATGTTGAATGCAAGGAACCAGTACGCCAATATCAAATTAGCAAAGATTGTGCCCAATAATTGTTTGAATGTCACATCTGTAACCCTTTAAGTTGCAGTTTTATTTTAAAAGTTTATGCAGCCATGGAAGCTCTTTTATATCTTCTGTTCCATTACTTTCAATTCCATAAATTTTCAGTACCTTATCATCATCATTAACAGTTTCAAAAGAAAACACAGACACAACTGAGCCACAGTTTCAGAATGAAATACAAGAGGAAAATTTTTACTAATTTTCATAATGGTATCTAGTAATGCTGGTGTGTGATCTGGATACAGAGTGCCACATGCCATGAATATAAAGGCTAATTTGAATCAATTGTGAGAAATCAATTCACAATTTAAAGAATCGGGGATTTTTTTTTAAATAATTGTGTAGGATTAGAATTTCGCTACTTTCTATAATTTGAATCCTAATACATAATTTGATCAAATTATGTCTTTTTCTTAAATAAAATTTCATCATTCAAATAAGAAAAAAAATAATTCATAATGGTATCAAAGTCAAACATAATTTTGACTTTGATAATTACTCTTACAAATATTTTGCAAAAGCCAGCTCATGTCACATAAATTTACACTTGTCATCACATTATCCTCACATGTATGCTTCAGAAAATAACAAATAAAAATTGTGTCATTCCTGCATGTTGGACAATTTTCAGCCTCAAGCTTACAGTTCACCGATCATGACTCGTGACTCATGTTCATTTCACAACTAGCAATAATTGCCTCTAGTTTTAATCTTGGTCGATCCCTAGTTTGTGTTGAGAAAGCTGCTGCATGCAGCCATGGAAGCTCTTAGATTCTCCTCAGTTTCACCATTTTATAGCACTCCATTAAAACTTGAGTACCACAAAACCCACTCCATTAAGCCCAAGTTCTTAAGCATTCACTTCAGTTTACTACCCACTTTATCATCTTTCTCATCAAAACCATCCAAAGTCTTCACCACCTTATCACCATCATCACAAGTTTCAACTGAAGCCACAAACCCACCAGAGACAGAGATTGAAACTAACTCACAAGGGGAGAAATTTGATTGGTTTTCACAGTGGTATCCATTGATGCCGGTGTGTGATTTGGACAAGCGAGTCCCTCATGCAAAGAAAGTGTTGGGGTTTGATGTCGTGGTTTGGTGGGACAGGAATGAGAGTGAATGGAGAGTCTTTGCTGATGCTTGTCCTCACAGATTGGCTCCTTTGTCAGAAGGAAGAATTGATCAATGGGGAAGGCTTCAGTGTGTGTATCATGGCTGGTGCTTCAATGGCTCTGGTGACTGTAAATTTATCCCTCAGGCTCCCCCTAATGGTCCTCCTGTAACAACTCTTGCTTCATTTTTGCATCACAATCATATGTTTTATTGTTTTTTGTGTTGCTATATATGCTTTTGCGGTTGGCTTGATTATCTGGAGAATGAGATGCTACTTCCATGCTATAGTTTGGTCTCATTAGAATCTCTTCTGGGCATAGGGTTTGTTTTTGTAATTGTTGCGCTTCAGCTTCAGTTTGATTGTGAGGAAACAATGAGAGATAAGCAGAATACATGAATTATGATTCCATTTCTTGCTTGGTAAATTTTGTTGTGATTTTTTTTGCAATCTAATTTTGATTTTTGTTCTTGCATGCAGAGGTTGTTGAGATGTCAACTGTGCTTGGTGGCTGATTGCTTTAATTTTTACTGACTTAATTATCAAATTATGCAGGTCCACACATTCAAGAAATCATGTGCAGCAGTTTATCCAAGTACCGTGCAGCATGACATCGTATGGTTTTGGCCAAATATTGCTCCTCAGTACAAGGATATTATCAAGACTAAGAAACCTCCCCGCATCCCGGAACTAGATGATCCGTCCTTTACAAAATTGTTTGGAAACAGAGATATTCCTTATGGGTATGCAATGATCCACTATTCCATTTTATTTGAGTGAGCTACCACACGAAATTCTAGATTGAATTTGTACTATACTGATATTTGGCAACAATCATTAATAAAACTAGTTGTACCCACGTGTAATGACAACTGGGTAATTGCAAGTTAACAACTTTTTCTAAGTCTACGTAAATTGCATTTTCAGATATGAGGTTTTATTGGAAAATCTTATGGACCCTGCTCATGTTCCATATGCACATTACAGATTGATGCGTACAAGGAAACCCAAAGGTTGATAAATTCCTGTATAAACCTTGTTTTACGTTTAAGTCAGTTATATTCTCTCCGTGAATAAAACCTATTAGTTAATACTAAATTTTCTTTACAGTGAAGCTTGATAGAGAAGGGGGAAGACCAGTTGAAATGAGTGTCGAGAAAATAGACATAAATGGTTTCATTGGAAAGCAGGAGTGGGCAAGCAGCAAATTTTTGGCACCTTGTATCTTTTATGCTTATACTGATCCTCTGAAGGATCAAGAAAATGGATCTGCATCATCAGCAGGAGCTGAAAAGGTAAAGGCCAGTATGCTTCATTATGCTCAGCCGACGATAGAATTTTGCACTCTTTTCAGTTCTTATTCTATGTTGTTCTGGCATTTTTTATCCATATACATTTGGATTGGTGCAGAAGTTGGAGCAACCTAGAGCAGCTCTGATTTTTATTTGTGTTCCAGTTAGTCCCGGTAATAGCAGATTAATATGGGCCTTCCCAAGAAACTTTCAGATTTGGATGGACAAAGTTGTTCCGCGGTGGATATTTCATATTGGACAGAACCTAATTCTTGATTCAGATTTATATCTGCTTCACGTTGAGGTGATTCCTGTCTCTGTATGCTAAAATAATTTTAATCTAAAGTTTTTGTATAATGCTGGGTGGATTGGCATTAAAGTCAACTACTAGTCTAGGCCTCAGACTCAGGTTTGAGACTTGTTGACCATTTCATTTTACTAGATTGGTTGTGACACCATCCGTAATGCGTATTTTTGTTTTTCTTCTCAATAGAAGGTGTTCACTTTAATACTACTCTCCTACAATAAAAGAATTGAATAGCTTCTCCGTTGTTTCTGGCTGTGAATAAAATTCTCTGCAGCATATTGTTACCTGACTTTGGTTTCTCCCTGCAGGAGCGAAAGATAATGGATCTTGGCCCTGCTAATTGGCAGAAAGCTTGTTTTGTGCCAACAAAAGCTGATGCCCTGGTAGTTGGTTTCAGGAGGTGGTTAAAAAAATATGCCGGTGGCCAATTCAATTGGGGAGGAAAATTCAATGCCACTCTTCCACCAACACCGCCAAGGGAACAGCTCATGGACAGGTATTTGGGCTTCACTTTAATAAACTTGAATCCTTTAACGACACGTTGTAGGATTTTACAGTAGTTCAACTCATAGAAAGGCCAGGGATTTATGGATATTAAAAAGAAGCATTATTTGTTTCTTCAATCCTGAGAACATTGTCTTATGTTTTGCCAATCTTAAAAAGTAAGTTTGTTGTCAACTTTTTAATGGGGTGACAACACTAGAAAGTTTGTTGTCACCCCATTAAAAAGTAAGATCATTGCAATTAATTAAAGGAATCTTATTCAAATTTGCAGGTACTGGTCTCATGTGGTGAACTGCAAAAGTTGCAATGCTGCACACAAGAGTCTCAGTGCAGTTGAGGTCATACTACAAGTCGTCTCCGTTGTTTCAATTGGGATTGTTGCTGCAACCAAGCAGAATGCCATGTCAATGTGCACAAGAACTACAATCATCTCGTTTGCAGTAATCTGCTTTGCAGCTTCAAAATGGTTGTCTCACTTCATCTACAAAACCTTTCATTATCATGACTACAATCATGCCCTTCGCTGAGCTTCATTGAGCTTAGCATTTAACGTAAAAAATTAGAATATGTAAATACAACTTATTTTTCTGAACGTAAATACTATACAAACATCTTGTTGAAGCAAAATTAGAAAGTGCACTCGAAGAATTGCTTTGTGTTTGGGGAAGAAATGAAAGGTTGATAATGAAGGACCACGTGTCGATCTAAAGTCTTATGATTAGAAATAATCACTAGAGGGCATTCGATCTACACGGGCTACACTAGATAATCGAGCAGGCACGTGGGATACGCCATGTTAAAAGTAAACTGGTTAAAGAAAATATTCGAAATGTCGGTCATGTAAAATATCTCTATCGCCTAAATAGAATATTTGATTTTGCAGAATCAATAAAAGAATATTTTGCTTAAAAAGAAGGGACAGCCGTGGTTACATTTGTAAAAAACAAAAGACAGCACGTCAAGGAAAGTAGTTCTCAGCTGCTACATCTCTAACAGCCCAGAAAGTTTTACAGAGGTATCTTGAACGACCCTACAACATGCATTGTGTGTACAAGCGAGTAAATTAGGCCAAAAACGCCCTCCTTGATCCCCAAGCATGCTCCTAACGGCCAAAAAATCATGAAAAAGATAAAATGATGAAAATATCTTGAAAAAGACAGCAAAATCACCAATAAAAAGACCCCACTTCGCAGGGTAGCTAGGGTACTCTATATAAGAACACCAGGATTTCTACTTCTTTTACACACAGCAGAAACACACACACACACTAAAAGACTGAGGTCTTCTTCAACCTCCAGCCATCATTTTAGAGAGCTTGCATCATATATAGTTCAAGTAGCTAATTTGAGCATTAGAGTGTAGTCGCCGACAACCCCCAGGTCCACCTTTAACCTCCTTTTGTTATTTTGCATGTTTAAAGATGTCCTTTTAAGCTCTCTCACTCCGAATCTGATCTCTCACCATAGTCATCCCTCTCTCACTCTTCTTTCACCTTAAAAAAAACTTCAAACAACCCACATACACCGACTAAGTAAGGTATCTCACTTTCCAAAAAATAAGTTGATTATTCTCAGATAGATTTTTTCAATTTTCTCTATACCCCAAAATTTACTAAAACACTTTGTTTTCTTTTTATTTTTTTTGATAAAAAATTTAGCATAGCATGAAACCCTCCGCCAACACAAAATTGCAACCAAAGGACAGTAAAATAATGACGCAGTGTAGAAGCGATACTAGATGTCATTCTAGCGTACGTTCTTGAGACTCAAGAATGAGACTCTCACAAAGGAGAAAATATCTCAATTGAGAAATACTTGAATATTATTGATTGAAAAGCTTCCATTAAGAAACAAGCATAACAAGCCTATTTATATTAGCTAAGATTAATCCTAATCCTAATAGACTTATGATTCCTAATCAGAAAAGGAATATTAATTAAACAAGAAAATATTAAGCAAATCCTAATAAAACTCGTAAAAGGAATTAAACTAGAAATAGAAATTTAAACTTATGCTTCTACTTATCCTACATTAGTCTCTTCCCCTTAGAAAAAATCCGTCCTCGAGTTGGCTCAAACATATAGCAATGGTGCAGGTCCATGATACTCGAACAAGTCTTGAATATTGAATGTCTTGGAAATATTATAGTTGGCTGGTAGGTCCACGACATAGGCATTGTCATTGATTTTCTGCAAGATGCAAAATAGTCAAATCTTTTTTTGCTTGAGCTTGTTGTATTTTCCAACAAGAAATCTTTCCTTTCGTAGATGAACCCGCACTTGATCTCCTACAGTAAAGGATTTGAAGCGCCTACGCTTGTCCGTGTCTGTCTTGTACTAACTAGCAGATTCTTCTAACTTCTTCATGAACATTGACTACTTTGTCTATCATATGATTAGCAATGATGCTCATCCCTGGTAGTTTAGGCAAAGGAACCAAATCTAAGGTATGTAAGGGGGGTCGAATGTAGACAATCTCGAAAGATGACTTTCCATTTGATCGATTGGGCACATTATTATATGCAAACTCTGCTTGAGGTAAAACATGATCCCACTGGCAAGGATTTTCTTGAATCAAACTTCTCAGAATATTGCCTAATGTGCGATTAACAACTTCAATTTGCCCATCTGTCTGTGGATGACAAGTACTATCATACTGCAAGGACGTATCTAGTCTCCTCCATAAGATTTTCCAAAAGTAGCTTAAGAATTTACTATCTCGATCAGAGACAATAGTCTTAGGTAACCCATGTAAGCGAACAACCTCTCGGAAGAACAGTTGGGCAATATTCCTTGCATCAAAAGTCTTCTTGCATGGAATGAAATGCGCCATTTTATCGATCAACAACCACGAAAATAGAATCTGTTCCTCGTTGAGTTCGTGGAAGTCCCAATATGAAATCCATAAATAAATCTTCCTAAGGAGCTTCAGGAATGGGGAGAGGCGTATGTAAACCCGTATTCTGCGTATGGCCTTTAGTTATCTGGCATGTGTAACAATGTTTAATGAACTTCTCAACATCTCTTTTAAGATGTGGCCAGTAGTATCGTGCCTTTACTAGTGCAATACTTTTATCTCGACCCATATGTCCTCCTAATCCTCCACTATGTAGCTCTCGAATTATATGCTCACTTAAAGACCCTTGGGGAATGCATAGACGATCTCTGAAGAATAGGAATCCATCACATATCTGATACTTGCTTGAAACTCCTGAGATGCAGTTCTTCCACTCTTTTTTGAAATCTTCATCTTCTGCATAAATATCCTTTAGGTATTCAAAGCCAATAATTTTACTTTTTACCAAGGTAAGGAAAACTTCTCTGCGCTTCAAAGCATCAGCAACTTTATTCAATTGCCCGGACTTATGCTTAAGAGAGAAGGTAAACTTTTGAATGTAGGCAATCCACCGAGCATGCATACGATTAGGCTTTGAAGAATTATTGAGGAATTTGAGTGCTTCATGATCACTATTCAGAACAAATTCCTTCTGAATTAAATAAGGCTCCCACTGTTGTAAAGTACTAACAACAACATATAATTTTTGTTCATAAGTAGACCACTTCTGTCTGGCCTCACTAAGCTTTTCGCCAAAAAATGCTATAGGGTGTCCTTCTTGAGATAGGACAGCTCCAATTCCAATCCCAGAAGCATCACAGTCAACTTCAAATAACTTGCTAAAATTTGAGAGTGCAAGGACTGGTGCAGTAGTTAAACTTTCTTTTAACTTTAAGAAACTATGTTCTGCCTTATCTGTCCAAACTAGCTGCCTTTGCTTTAGATAATCAGTGAGAGGGGCAGTAATAGTACTGAAATCTTTAACGAAACGTCTATAGAATGTAGCAAGCCCATGAAAGCTTCGTACTTCTCCGATATTTGAAGGTGTCGGCCATTCTCGTATAGCCTTCACTTTCTCTTCATCTACTTTGATTCCTTCAGCACTTACAACATAGCCTAAGAATATCAGATTATCTGTTAGAAAACTACACTTTTTCAAGTTGACATATAGGCTATTCTCTTGCAAGGCTGTGAAGACTTCCCGCAGATGTCGTAAATGTTCTTCTTCGTTACGGCTATAAATCAAAATATCATCAAAGTAAACAACAACAAATTTGCCTATGAAAGACTGTAATACTTGATTCATCAACCTCATGAAGGTACTTGGCGCATTAGATAGGCCAAAAAGCATAACTAACTATTCATATAAACCCACATGAGTTTTAAAAGCTGTATTCCATTCATCTCCAAGGCGGATACGAATTTGATGATAGCCACTCTTTAAATCTATCTTTGAAAACATCTTCGATCCTCCAAGTCTATCAAGCATATCATCTAACTGAGGAATTGGGAATCGATATTTCACAGTCATTTTATTAATAGCTCTGCTATCAACACACATTCTCCAGCTTCCGTCTTTCTTTAGAGTTAGCAAGGTGGGCACAGCACAAGGACTCATATTTTCACGGATTAGGCCTTTCTGGAGTAATTCTGCAACCTATTCTTGTAAGATCTCATATTCCTTTGGGCTCATACGATAATGTGGCAAGTTCGGTAGGCTAGCTCCAGGAACAAGATCAATTTGGTGTTGAATATTTCTCATATGAGGCAACATATTATGAAGTTCTTTAGGCAAAATATCTTGAAATTCTAAGAGTAATGGCTGGACTTGTGTGGGGACTGATTCTGCTTCAGATGCCTCTTTTGGTACTAAAAGATAAGTCCCATTGACTCTTGACTTCAGTGGGGCAAGAATAATCTTCATATTATCTTTGTAGAACATGTATGTATTATCCTTCCCATGATGTACTGTATTAAGATCAAACTGCCAGGGTCTTCCAGGTAGCATATGACAAGCATTCATGTCGACAACATCACAGGTTACTTCATCCTTGTATCTTCCAATGGAAAAAGGAATGCGACATTGTTCAGTAACTTTAGTTTCCCAAACATCTTTTATCCAGCCAAAGCGATAAGGAGAAGGGTGCTTGTGAGTTTTAAGTTGTAATTGTCAACCATGGTTTTGGAAACTATATTCTCGCTACTACCACTATCAATAATCAGATAACATACTCTTTCGTTCACTGTGCATCTTGTCTTGAAGATGCTATGTCGTTGAGCGTCCTCTTCCTTCTTTGGAGTGTATAGCAAACGTTGTATCACTAATGACACGCCTTCGTCTAGATGTGTCCACTCTTCTTCCTCTTCTATGTCCTCATTTTCTTCATAAAGTTTATCTTCATGCTCTTCACTTTCCCCAGCATGAGTTGCCAAATTAATTGTTTGGCGTCTTCACTCTGGACATTGGTTTGATAAATGACTTGGTTTGATAAATGACTTGGTTTTAAACAACGAAAACATTTGTCTCCTCGAGGGACTGCATAGGAATTATGCTACTTGTTAGATCCTTTGTTGGTCGTATATTCTGTCCATTACAGTTCTATGTTGATTTTCCAAGGTTCTCCATAGGAGCTTTTCTTTTGTTAGTTTCATACCTCTACTTTGGTTGATTAGGAGTGAATGAGCGTGAGGTGGCTTGGTTACGAGCCTTTTGCTTCTCAAGTTGCACTTCCACCTTTTTAGCTAGTCGAATGGCAGTTTGTAGTGTATGTACTGGTTGCAAACCAGCTTGATCTTCTATTTTTGGGCGTAAACTATCTAAGAATCGACCAATTATCTGGGCTTCTGTCTCGCGGAGGTTATTTCTTTCCATAAGCCTTTGAAATTCAAGGCCATATTCTTCAACTATTTTGGCTCATTGATGACAATTATTGTACTCATGAAACAAGGTCTGTACATAGTCAAGAGGCAAAAATCGTTCTCATAGCAAGTGGTGCATGCGATGTCACGTCTTAACCTTTCCTTTTCCTTGTAGCACTCGAGAATTCTGGAGATTGTCTCACTAAACTGCAGCAGCTCCTTTGAGTTTATATGCTACTACCTTGACCTTTTTTTATTCTGAAAAATTCATTGTTTTAAAAAATCGTTCAATATCAGACAACCAATCAAGGAATTCTTCAATACCTAGTTGTCTATTAAAGAATGGAAGGTCAATTTTGATGCGGTAGTCATTTTCATGCGTTCCTCATCGCTCATCTTCTATTTCTTCATCATCTGAGTCGTCTGAATTTAGAAAGGGCGGAGTAGCTTTTGTATTTCTACTAGTGCTACCTATTTCCTTAACCCCATTATTCTTCTTTTGCTCACCAAAATTAATTCCTGAATCAACAATTTCAACACCCTTAGCTTCTTGGTTACGTCTTTGGGCAAGTCGAAGCTCTTTTAAATCTTGTCTCACACCAAGTAATGCTTCTTCCATTGCCGTAACATGGTTTTGTATTGCCTGTAAGGCTTTTATTGTTTCATGCCATGCTTCTGCTGAATGGTTCTGTGATTGTTCGAGTCGCTCTATCTCTCTTGTAAGTCGATCTTCAAATTGAGTACTGCTATCTCTAGAAGCCATTGTTGCTGTTAATTTTTTTTTTTTTTTGTTTTTTTTTGGTTTTTTTGTAAGAAAGGAGAAATTAAAGGGCAATAACAGAATTAAAAGAAACTTTGGGCTAGAACTATAAATAAGCAAAATTTGGTGTTGCCGGCGGCGGTGGTCGGAAAAACGGGAGAGGAAGGGTAGAGCTGGAAGATTTGATGGTGGTGAGTGTGATGGTGGTGGTGGTTGGACTCAAATCGTTGTGATTTGGCCGGAAAATTGAATTGAAGTGGCGGATTGGGGTTTAGTTTCGGTGCTGGCGAAAAAGGTGGCGGCTGGTGGCGAGATTAGGCCGGAAAGAAAGAGTTGATGATGGTGGACGGATTGGTAGTGGTGGTGGCTGGTGAATCGCGGCGGAAGGCAGTGATTCTAGTGGCGGTTTTCGCAGGGGTTTTTTATTGTTTCGGTAGCTTAAGGTGGCGGATCGGTGGTGCGATGGCTCAGGTTTTGATGGCCGGCTTCTGCTGGCTCTGATGGTGGTGAGATCGACGAGAAAGGATGATGATTTATGGCGGCGGCAGCCACGTACGATGGATATGCTGATGGTTCGGGTTTTCTTTTTTTTTTGCTGGAATTAATGGGTAATAGAGGAAGGATTTGTGTTGGAGGGTGGTTGATAGTGGTTAGGAAAGCTCTGCTTGGCACAGAGAAAAGTTCTGATACCACTTGACGCAGTGCGGAAGCGATACTAGATGTCGTTCTAATGTACGTTCTTGAAACTCAAGAATGAGAAAGAGAAAATATCTCAATTGAGAAATACTTGAATATTATTGATTGAAAAGCTTCCTTAAGAAACAAGCATAACAAGCTTATTTATATTAGCTAAGATTAATCTTAATCTTAACAGACTTATGATTCCTAATCAGAAGAAGAATATTAATTAAATAAGAAAATATTAAGCAAATCCTAATTAAACTAGTAAAAGGAATTAAACTAAAAATAGAAATTTAAACTTATGCTTCTACTTATCATACATCAAATAAATAAATATAAAATAGAAAGGGAAACGCTTTTGGCAATAAAAATGCACTTTTAACAAACAAAAAAATAATTCCAAACAGTCCAATATCAGCTGATGGTTAACAAGCCTAAACTGTGACAATAACTCAATAAGTGCTTCTATGTTCCAAGCCACAAGCAAACAATTTCATTCACTCACAAAAATAAAATATTATATAATTTTTTTATTATCCATATTCAAAAAACATATTCAGTGCCAAGGTTCAGTAATCGTTTCAAATTCTATAGTCATCAGCAGTAACTTTGAATTTTGATTCTGAACCAAGCAAACATGGACGCCTTATGGCTTCTTCATTTCATCCTTCACTTCACAGTCACAAAACTCAACAACTCATCAAACCCATGTTGCATATTCCTCATTTTAGTCCAATACCCACTTCGTTTTTAAAATCAAAATCCAAAATTTATACAACCCTTTCATCATCATCATCATCGTCTGCAGTTTCCGCTGAGGTTGAAACTGAGGCCGAAGACGAGAAATTTGATTGGTTCTCTCAGTGGTATTCAAATATCTTAGAGCTCTAAGTCCCACCGTTGAGTCCAATGCTGTGGGGAGAAAGAGTACTATCGAGAGCTCTCTATCGATCTTGCTATAAATAAAAGATGTTAAGAGAAAGAGCATTATTGAGTGGCATTAATAATTAATTAATATGTTTTGGTGAGACTCTGTCATTGCGCCCACCTACCTATGGATACTGGGGATATATCTATATATATATTTATTGATATATTGCCATTAAGAGTGTATTGATATTATAATAAGAGGTCAATCCTCACTTAAAATTAGAAAAAAATATTTAAATTTTTATTAAAAAAAATTAAGTCCCAACTATACTGAAATTCGAACTCATGCGTCGTATGAATTGTCATCGGACTACAAGTCTATTGGCGTGAATAGAGGGGATATGGTTTAATTAATTTGGCATTAATTAAAGGAAAATGTAGGACTCGTTTAGTGGTTGATTAATTGCCTAGTGCTTACAGACTACAGCCTTGTGCAGTGACAGCCGCAAGTCAACTACTCGAGCAATACAATTTCATTGATGACAAGACCCCTGAAATCTTAAGTCTAATTAAGGCAGCCAGCTGCCATTCGGCGTCGAAATATCTTAGAGCTCTATATGTCCCACCATTGAGGCCAATGCTTTGGGGTGAAAGACCTTAATTTTGATTGGAAGTTAATCTGTATAATAGTACCATTGAATCTTCAATTATCTGTAGCTGCAGCTTAAACCTAGTTAACTTCTTCATACTTCATTTGTTTTGGACCTTTTGGTACATGCATGGTACGTAGAAATTAATTACCTCAGTCACAAGAGCAAATGGAGTGTGCAAATACAAGCAAGTGAATACGCAGCCCATGTCAACGTCATGATATTAGATTATTGGGTTTATGAAAAATAAGAGGCCAAACTCTTTTCATTTAATTATTACATTTGTACATGTAAATTATAATATGAGGATAGATCCATGCAAGCAAAAAGCATCAGCTGCAGCATCATTTCAATACCATCCAATAATGTCCAAAAGGGATTCCCGCCCTTTGGCTCTAGAAATTCCTTCTTGCCTGCCAAAATTACCATAAGAGAAAGAGAAATAAATATTTGCATTAGTATCCGGCTTAAATAAAAATTATTAGGAAAGAATAAGTGAAAAAAAAACTCACCATTTGCTGAGCCCATATTGAACACTTTTTCACCGTGTGAAGCCCTAGAAGAGAGAGTATCAAACATTTATTCTTAAAGCATTATTTGCAGAGAATGTCATGTAGCTAAAACTACAATGCAAAATGACAGGGAGATTACTATGATGATGATGTATTTACTAAATGAGAATCAAAATAGATTGGAATTATAATGGACATGAATTGAAACAGGCTCGAATGGGCTGGAATGAGAATCAAAATAAGTTATTCACTTAAACTGTAATAATCAAAATCGAAATGAGTTGTTTTTCCATTAATATGTTTAGTTTGTCTTAGAATCGAAATGAATTGTTTTAAATTATTAAAATATTTGTCTTAGAATCGAAATGAATTGTTTTAAATTATTAAAATATCCTTAGTTAGTTGTTGTTGTTGTTGTTTTTATTATTATTTATAATAATAATTGTGATTACTATTATTTTTCCAATTATTTATAATAATAATTATGATTACTATTATTTTTCCAATTGTTAATAATAACAATGATGATGATAATGATGATAATTAATAATAATAATAATAATAATAATATTTTGAATAATCGGCGAGCGGCGGTGGCAACTGGACAATTGGCAAGCGGCGGCGAAGTTCAAAAAGCGGAGCAACGATTGAATGGTACTACATACTACCATTCAAGATCAGTGGCGTGAGGCTGACGATCTGCATTGGTGTAAGGCTTTGCTGCACTTGACGAGATCGCATGTGATGGTGATGTGCAACAACCGGCTCTGCTGTGTTCCACAACTGGCATGCAACAATCTTGGCTCATGCTATTTTTTCTTTTTGTTGAACTGAGGAAAAATCTGGGTTTATGAATTTTGTTGGGGGCAGGGTTGATAATTTTGGGAATGAGAGACTGATTCCCACCCCCTCTCCTTGGGAATCACCCAAATTTTAATTTCAATTCATGCTCTTATTTTGTGAAGTAAACACTGTCAATAGTTTAGATTCCTCAATCTGGAAAGTAAACACACCATGAATGTTACCACAAAATCAACATACATAACAAATGTTAACTTACACGGCCCTTTAGTCACGAGGGAGAGTGTGCTATGTCATATTATATTACAGCTGTTATATAACTAGATCAACGGGCTAGATTTAGTGTAGAATAACAACAATTACTATGAATGAGGACCTTGTCTATATAGGGTACAGTTTGTTGCTTCTCAGTGTCAGCGGTGAGTCGTCATCAACCTTATCAATTTGATATATACACGAAGCTTCTTCCCTTTGAGAGTACAATGACCTAAGGCTGATGATTTGCGTTTACCGAGTCTTAGAATATTGTAATTGTTGTTTCCCGCAAAATCATCTTCTCACAGGCATATCATCAAACACTTATCATTTCAACTGTTGTTAATTGCATTGAGCTGCTGCTGGCCTTTATTTTTTATTTTTCCATTTCCTAATATAACTTTTACAAGTTTAATTAAATTTTGAGCACAGGCTACCCCGTCAAGTCATTAATTTACACAATAGATATACGCGGTGGATAAATTAAGTATTGAAAAGTTAAAAAAAAAAAAATATATATATATATAGCATCATTTACTTTTTCAGAAAAACTTAATTCAAATACTAATTTCTATTAATCAAACCTCCTGGTTACACCAAACCTTACCTAACACATTAAGGATATTAAATGCAGCACCAAGCCACCCACCCATAAATGTTTCAAAGCACAAAGCTGAAATCCCGAAACCATTTGCCTTAATAGATTGCAAGATACGCCAAACAAGTATGCTTTTGATAGAGGCTGCTGTTGGTGCCGATTCTTTGATGTCGCAATCTCAGCTCTTGGATTGGTGGGCTGATTTTTCCAGAAGAACTTCTGGTGTGTATGTATATATATAGCATTTTGTCTACAGTTAATGTGATTCATTATACGTATATTGTATATTGATTTGGGGTATTGAGGTTTGTTTTGATTCTCTGCATCGGTTAATTTTTCTTGCTGGGTATGTTTGTTTTGGTGTTTTTAAGGGCATTTGGGGTGATTACTTCATATTTTGCGAACTTATACGACATGGGTCCAATTTTCATTATATATGAAATGGTACATAAATTGAATCTCTTACAAATGGAGTTTGACATATCTGTTTGCAGACATCAGATGTTCTCTGTTCATGCACCAAGCTATGTGGATGTAAGAACCAGTTTTTTTCACAATTCAGATTTTTATTGTTAAATTCTGGTAGTTTCTTATTCTGTCAAGTTGATGATGTCCTTTAAAAGTTTTTACTGAGCTTATTCGAGTCAAAAGGTGTTCGTTACGACTCATCGAATAAAACTCAACTGCAGGGAGAGAATGACGTACCATCTCGTTATATGTTGGAACACAACTCCGCCCTCTAACGAGATTATATCTCCTTCTTTCCCAACAGCTTTGAGTTTTACACGATGAGTCTATAACGAACACCTTTTGATAATTATAAACTCCTAACAAAACTTTTAAGGGACACCTAGTTAAAAGAATAAGAAAACGTTGAAATTTAAAAATAATAATCTGTATTGTGGCAAAAAAAATCTGCATAAGAATGAAATTAAAGATAATTCCAAGAGATTGCTGCAGAGACAAGCGTAGTTTGGCACTTCAAGTTTGAAGCGGAGGAGAGGAATACATGTTACAACTCTGGGGGCCGGTTTGGCTCTTTAGAGTACAGCGAACAGTAGGCCCCATCAACTTAGCAAGATTGTGCCCAATAATATGCGAATGTCAAATCTGTAACCTTTTAAATTGTAAGTTCTATTTTAAAAGTTTATGCAGCCATGGAATCTCTTATATATCCTCTGTTCCATTACTTTCAATTCGATAAATTTTCCGTACCTTATCATCACCGTTAACAGTTGCAATAGAAAACATAGATACAACTGAGCTACAACTTCAGAATGAATACAAGAAGAAAATTTTTACTAGTTTTCACAATGGTATCTAGTGATGCTGGTCTGTGATTTGGACACAGTGCCACTTGCCATGAATATAAAAGGCTAATTTGAATCAATTGTGAGATATCAATCCATAATTTAAAGAATTAGGTTTTTTTAAAATAATTATTTGTGAATGATAGAATTTCACTACTTTATATAATTAGAATCCTAACACATAATCTATTAAAAAAAATCCTAGCACATAATTTGATAAAATTATGCCTTTTTCTTAAATAAAATTCCATTGTTCAAATAATAAAAAAAGAAATCCTAAAACATAATTTTGATCGTAATAATTACTGTACAAATATTTGGCAAAAGCCATCACACTAATTTACTCGAATTGGTAATTTTCCTTTTCTTCCATTATCATGTGTAGGTGCGATAGGAATACAATTATCAATGTCGGTCTCAATATTTTCTAGCTAATTGGCTCAATATTGCCATTCTCCTCCTGGAAAAATGTAGTATTATCAACATATTTATTAGATGGTCCAATATCACCATCATTTGGTACAAAGCCCATGGATGGCGGCATGGCGCCCATGATCCTTCCCCAATAGCAGCAACATCTTTAAACAAAATCTCTAGTTGGTCAACATTTCTCAAGCCTTTTTAACAAAATTTAGTTGTTTAAAAAATCTCCTAAAATAATGCAAAAGGATTATGTGTTAAAAATATGTGTAAATTGTTCCTAAAATCATTTCCTATTACATCGTAAAATAAAAAAGTTAGAAATTTGCAACTTCAATTTTCTCTCCATCTTTCATCGGGATTAGTATTTGTTTGTTTTACAGAATCCCATCCTAAACCAATTTCATTTCTTAGCAAATTTATCCGAAGTTGCCAATCTTTTATTTAGGATGTCCCACTTATTTTTTTAATGTTTTTGTTCATAATGTCTAGCGGTCATTGAATAAAACTTGGCAATAAGATTTTTCCACCCAATCTTATTAAAATGACTATTTGGTCGACTCCCAACTAATGTTTCGTTCACGCAAATCTTAACAAAAGCATTGGTGGCAACATCATCCCAATCTGCCTTTAATTTTTATTTTTTCCTCTGCAGCAGTTACCATTCTAGACAAAGGATATATAATATTATTACATCAAAAACATAATGCACTAATAAAACAAAGATGAAATGAATTTCAAATATAAATTAATAATTAGCTTGTATTGTTGAATAAGATAACAAAAAGAAAAATGAAATAGTAGAATAGTGAACCATGTTCATCATATTTCTAATAAACTAGATATATTTTAACAGTGATGAAGGAAACATCCATACCTGCTATGCTCCTCACCAAAGTGGTGGCAATAATTTATATTGTGTAGGGTTTTGTATATAATAAGTAAGGTGGCAGCAATCTCATAAAAAAAAAAAATGAAGTAACGGCAATAAGTTTTCTATCAAATGGCGGCAATTAATTTTTATTATGTATGTTTTATATATAAATAAGGATACTATGTAATTAATGATATGTTCTTATTAGAGTAGTTTTTATATTACATGTATTTTTTAAAAGGTCTCCAACCTCCAGTTACATGTATTTTTTAAAAGGTCTCCAACCTCCAGTCCTCTATTCCAAAAAGCTCAAATTTTGAGTTTTGCTAGTAGAGGTTAGGCCTAAAAAACTCACCCAAAAAACCACCAAAACATTAACAAAAATTTTAAAAAGAGCTTATAAGATTAAATAAGCATTTATAGCTATTAGATAAACCATAATAAACAAGCACCTAAAAGGGAAGCTAAATCTATTAGGGAATTTTGAATCCCACTCAAGATCTTGCAAGCAAAAATATCAAATAAATAATAAACAGAAAATAGATGGAAAATAAAACTAATCACACAACACAAAAATTTATGTAGAAAACTTCTATACCAGAGAAAAACTACGGCCACTAAGGATGATAAGAGAAAAATCCATTATGTGAAAAATTGTTACAATCACTCTAGTATTTCCTCACACCCAAGCCCCAATAACACCCAGTCTCTCAATAAACCTACCGTTTCTCTCACACTAGAAACTGTCTACTTGCAGATAACCTAATTGTTGTGTTATTTTGTATGTGCAAATAAGTGAACCCAACCTCTCTATATACAGTGTTTATTACTTGTAGGAGAGATATTCATTTTCTTATACTAATAGTATTCCTCCTTGAATAAATCAAATCTTAAAGAGAAAATTACTTATTTCTTAAATAGGAATCCTACTAAATAAGAAAAGTATCCTTGGAAATCCTTATTGAAAAATAAGATATATTTTCTAACAAATTTATATACATTTTATTCTTTTACCAAATTTATAAAATAGTTACTGTGCTGCTTCTGCTACTCATTTTTTTTATTTTGTTATTTTTATTTGTTCTCACTTCTTATTCAATTGGCTGTTGATATATAATTTTCCATTATCATTTCTCAATCTTTTTTTTTTAACTAGAAGGCTGTAAAAGTATGAATTGAAATCCAACAACAATGTTCTTTTAACATCTTTGTTTTAACATCCTTGCTTTAAGATATGAGAAAAATAGATTAAAGAATTTTTAAGTAGGTATATTTAAGAAAGAGTTATGCTACACATACGTAGTTGGAATTTATAATTTACACCCCAGATGATATGAAATCTAATATGTCAACATTTAATTGGTGATGTGATATTATCTTATCAATAATAAAAACTAAAGCCAATTGGCGCCTAAGACATGTCAATTAATTACTAGTGACAAATTATTAATAATACAAACTATATATTTACTTAAGAAAATGTAGGAAATGACATATGAGATAATCTATTTTTAGCCTTTGATGATTTCTATCCAAAATCTGGTGTGGGCTGTGTGGGCTTTCATATTCAAAGCCCACACCGAGACCATTTGCGTCTTCAATGTAAATGAGCAAAAATTATAGAGGAGAAAAGGAAAAATAAAAAGAAATTTATTTGAATTTCTGATATGATTAGTAAAGCAAATTCATTTAATATCAAAGCCCACACCAGAGACCATTTGCGTCTTCAATGTAAATGAGCAAAAATTATAGAGGAGAATAAGAAAAATAAAAAGAAATTTATTTGAATTTATGATATGATTAGTAAAGCAAATTCATTTAATGTTATTTCAAAAGAAAAGTGATGCCTGCCAATTCAATTTTTTTTTTTGAGAGGAATTCAAAACTTTAATTTAGATTATAATAAGGATGGCAATGGGCACCGCCCGCAGCGGGTTTGCCATTACTAAATCCGTACCCGCATAAAATTTAAATTATCAAACCCACCCATAATCAGCTGTAGATTTTAATTTTTTAAGAAAATCCGCCCGCTGCGCATTTTGATAATTATCAAACCCGCAATGGTATCCAATGGATTTTTTACGGGTTCCTATATTTAAAATAACAAATATTCAATTTTTAAATTTATAATAATAACCTAAAATTCCACATAACATACTCAATTCCAAATTTAATCAATCTAAATGGAAAATTAAAATTTCAACATCAATCCAAACAAATTCTTAAATTTAAGTATGAAATACACAAATCCATAAAAGAAAAAAAAAAACACAAACTAATATCCAAAAGTAACAATTATCATTCAACAAAAGCTCTAAGAGTTAAGATCTTCATTTTATTCATCGCCATTAGCACCCATCGAACACGATTCCTACAATAATGATTAATATTAATATTAAGTTAAAGATTAATATTAAAATCATGACAAAATAATGAAATAATCTATGCATTAATTTAAAGAATAATAGTCCATACAAAATTATAATAAGTATATAATAATCCATGCATTAAGTCAAAGAAATTTTGTTTCTTATATCATCAACAATATCTTCATCTTCGAAGAATTTGTTACTCCCTACTTTAATAGAAAAATTTGCATCTACAAGTTTATCAAGAAAAAAGATAAATGATTATAAATTTATAATGTATAATGCTATAGATATTATATTCTATTGAAATAAAAATGCATTTTCATACTATTAAATTAAACACATAAGCAATTTTTAGGTTACAACTTTAGTAATTAGGGATTAGTTGCACATTTAACCATTTATTTATTTATATATTTTTAAATTTAAATATTATTTTAAATTAAAACTTTAAAAAAATTATAAAGGTGCGGGTTTGGTGGATAACCATGTGGATTTTTGCCAAATACCAAATCCGCCCGTAACCCGCTGCGGGTTTGAATTAGTAATATCAAACCCACCCGCAACCTGCAAAATTACCTGCAACGAACGAGTTTTGACGGACGGGTTTGTAGGTACTATTGCCATCCCTAGATTATAATTTCATTTACCATGCCATGACTAGTAACGCTAACTCATATCATTAATGACGTAAGGTGGTTGGTGACTTAAGTAACACATGCCATTCCTTCTTTCAACATAATTCATAACAAAAATAAAGTCCATGATCTTATTTATTTCCTAAATGACTGATTAAATTTTAGTCAAGTCTAGTCTCAAAAAAAAAAAGTCAAGTTTTTATTTTTGAAATTAATTGTAGTCAAGTTAGTTAAACATATGATTTCAAAATAATTCATTTAGTTGTAACTAATAACCATCTCATTTATATAGTCAACATTGTTGTACATAAAATGAAACAGTTTATAATTTCACATGTCTAACATTAATTCTCTAGGAAAAATGTAGTCCACCCATTCATTTAGGCGTAACTTAACCATGAATAAGCATGTGCACTCGCAAAGAGATACAAAAATGTTCTTCATACGGAAAGTTTTCAATAAATATTTCAAAATATGGAAAAAAAAAGAAGGTAAGATGTTTGTTTTAAAACGCCAAAAGAAAATTAATAAAAATTCACCAAGAAGTACAAACATAGAGTCATAAACATATCTCAATTTTTAATATTCAAGCTTCAAGATGTTTACTTATACAAGCCAAAAGTCATGCTAAACTTACAATATTGAGATATAGATTAGCATCAGTATGACATTCTTATATATTAATGTACAAAACTAAAAGTATTGACACCTTATAAAAATATTTTATAATGTCAATTTGAGGATGAAGGATACGTTTGGCGGGTCATGTTAAATTTAAATGAACACAAATAAGATCCATATAATAAATAATTGGATAAAAAACTTGTAATACGAATACATCAAGCGACATTACAAAATTTATAAATCGAGTAAGGGCCAGTTTGGTAATGCTGTATCTTTTAAAATAATTGATGTTAGTTGTGCTATAGAAATAATCAGCTGTGAAGAGAATCAGTTAAGTGTTTAGTATATTTTGTTTTCAGAAGTACTGTGAATTTTGAAAGTAGTTGTGGGTGTTTGTTAAATCTTAATGTTAAACTACTGTTAAAAAATAAATAACTAAAATGGACATAATATAGGATGCAATTTACTTACACATACAAAAACATGTACATATAATATTTTTAATTGTGTACTATAATAATTTAATTAAAAAATACAAAATTATACTTTATTGATTTTATTGCTTTTATTTTTTTATAATAAAAATTTATTGAAATATTGATTTTGTTTCCAATTTGAATAAGGGTAGTTTTGGGTTTAGGTAATAATTGTAAGGATATTTATGGAATTGTATTAAAGGATAAAATTGATTCTCAAAATCAAAATTTAAAAGCTACTCCTTCCTTGCTTTTCAAAATCAGCTGTAGGAGGGGCTAATTTTGACAAAAGTGATTTTAAATTTTTTTTATCAAACACTAAAATTAATTTTTAGATTCTCAAAATCACTTTTAAGCCTCCAAAAAACAATCCCAAACGGGCTCTAAATGTGTCGCCTTACGCAAACATGATTTGCTACAGGAGTTGACCTTAATAATTACTCTACAAATATTTTGCAAAAGCCAACTCATCAAATTATCCTCATATGTGCACAAATAAAAATTGAATTTGGTATGTATTGAGGGGCCTTTCCGCAACTTATGATGCAGATAAACCACTCAAATTGAGGAGCCTTGGGCCCCCGTGACAATCAAATAGAGGTTGATAATTTTCGGCACAGCAATACTTGGTATAGAGAAATGTGAGATAAAAGTGGGAGAATTTTATCTTCTTTATGTTTACCCATCCACTCTTCTTCTGCCCTTTTCCTTTTTATTTTTCCCACCATTCTCCACCAAGCATTTTTCTTAGGCCATCCTTTCCCATCACTCGCATCACTGTTAAATAACACAGCCATTCTTGACTTATTCAATTTGACTCAACAACTGTTGACTTATTCAACTAAAAGGAAATAGAATAATTCCTTCATGTTGGACTTTACAGCGTCAAGCGCACAGTTCACTGATCATGACTCATGTGGCGCATGTTCATTCACGTTTGGCAATAATTGCCTCAAGTTTTAATCTTGCTTGATCTCCAGTTTGTGCAGAGAAAGGTGATGCATGCAGCCATGGAAGCCCTTAGACTCTCCTCAGTTGCACCATTTTATAACACTCCATTAAAACTTGAGTACAACAGAACCCACTTCACTAAGCCCAAGTTCTTAAGCTTCCACTTCAGTTCAGTATCCACTTTATCATCTTTCTCATCAAAACGAACCAAACTATTCACCACCTTGTCACCATCATCACAAGTTTCAACTGAAGCCTCAGACCCACCAGAGAGAGAGCTCGAAACTAACTCACAAGAGGAGAAATTTGATTGGTTCTCACAGTGGTATCCGTTGATGCCGGTGTGTGATTTGGACAAGAGAGTCCCTCATGCAAAGAAAGTGTTGGGGCTTGATGTCGTGGTTTGGTGGGACAGGAATGAGAATGAATGGAGAGTATTTGCTGATGCTTGTCCTCACAGATTGGCTCCTTTGTCAGAAGGAAGAATTGATCAATGGGGAAGGCTTCAGTGTGTGTATCATGGCTGGTGCTTCAATGGCTCTGGTGACTGCAAATTTATCCCTCAGGCTCCCCCAGATGGTCCTCCTGTAACAACTCTTGCTTCATTTTTGCATCACATTCATATGTTTTATTTTTTTTTTGTGTTGCTATATATGCTTTTGCGGTTGGCTTGACTATGTGTTGAGTGAGATACTACTTCCTTGCTATGGTTTGGTCTAGAGTTTGTTTGTTTATAATTGTTGCGCTTCAGCCTTTTTTTCTAAAGTTATCCCTTAGTAATGAAAGACTGAGGCCTCATTTGGTATGTCGGATTGGATTGGATTGGATAAGATAGGATCAGATTAGATAACACCAGATTATATATAATATTATGTTGTATTTGGTACAATATTGAATTGGATTATAAATAATAATTTCTTGTGTTTGGTATGTCATGGGATTGTCTAATAACTAATAATATATCTTATATATTAATTTATCAAAATTAATAATAAATTTATTTTATAATGACATGGGATATAATCTAACTTAAATCAATAATTAAATGGTATATTTATTTAAAAAATGCAAAATCTTCCCTTAATTGTTTTTTTATATATTTAACATGTTATAGCTTTTAAACTTATATTTTACTAAATAATATCATCATAAATATAACAAGAGTATCATCAATAAATATATATAAAAATATCAGTCCATAAATTAAAAAAAAATTTAATCATGAACAATTGAAAAAATAAAATTTTAGTTTAGAAAATGTAATTCCTGGGGTCCCCATGAAATGAAATTTTGCCACTTTTCAGATTAAGTGATGGGCCCATTATTATTATTATCCAATCTCTATTTTTTTTTTACACCAAATACAGAATAAGGATTATTTTACACTGAAACTATCTAATCCTATGATATATAACTAAACCCAAATAGGCCTTGAAAGTAATAGGTCCAGGTTCTAATTCCAAGGGGATACGTTTAATTCTGAAAGAACAGTAGCTAATTAAATGTTTGATAAAGCCACAACACCTCTGGTCTTTAGTTTGATTGTGAGGAAACAATGAAAGGTAAGCAGAATACATGAATTATGATTTCATTTCTCGCTTGATAAAATTTTGTTGTGAATTTTTTGCAATCTAGCTAGTTTTGATTTTTGTTCTTGCATGCCGAAGTTATTAAGATTTCTACTTTGCTGGGTGGCTGATTGCTTTAATTTTTTACCGGCTTTTTTATCAAATTATGCAGGTCCACACATTCAAGAAAGCATGTGCAGCAGCTTATCCAAGTACCGTGCAGCATGACATCGTATGGTTTTGGCCAAATATTGCTCCTCAGTACAAGGATATTATCAAGACTAAGAAACCTCCTCACATCCCGGAACTAGATGACCCGTCATTTACAAAATTGTTTGGAAATAGAGATCTTCCTTATGGGTATGCAATGATCCGGTCTTCCATTTTTAATTTGATTGAGCTACCACACACAAATTCTAGATTGAATTTGTACTATACTGATATTTGGCAACAATCATTAACAAAACTTGTTTAACTTAAGTGTAATGACAACCGGGTAAATGCAAGTTAACAACTTTTTCTAAGTAAATTGCATTCTCAGATATGAGGTCTCATTGGAAAATCTTATGGACCCTGCTCATCTTCCATATGCACATTACGGATTGATGCGTACGAGGAAACCCAAAGGTTGATCAATTCCTGGATAAACCTTGTTTTACGTTCAAGTCAATTATATTCTCTTCGTGAATAAAACCTATTAGTTAATGCTAAATTTTCTTTACAGTGAAGCTCGATAGGGAAGGGGGAAGTCCAGATGAAATGAGTGTCGAGATAGACATAAATGGTTTCATTGGAAAGCAGATTTCGGGAAGTACCAAATTTTTGTCACCTTGTGTCTTTAAAATTTATACTGATCTTCTGACGGATCAAGAAAATGGATCTGCATCATCGGCAGGAGCCGAAAAGGTAAAGGTCAACATGTTTCGTTATGCTCAGCTGACGATAGAATTTTTCACTCTTTTCAATCCTTATTCTATGTTGTTCGGGCATTTTTTATCCATATGCATTTGGATTGGTGCAGAAACTGGAGCAACGAAGAGTAGTTCTGATTTTATTTTGCGTTCCAGTTAGTCCGGGTAACAGCAGAATAATATGGGCCTTCCCTAGAAACTTTCAAATCTGGATGGACAAAGTTGTTCCACGGTGGATATTTCATATTGGACAGAACCTAATTCTTGATTCAGATTTATACTTGCTTCACGTTGAGGTGATTCCTGTCGCTGTATGCTAAAATAATTTTAATCTAAAGTTTTTGGAAAATGCCGGGTGAACTGGCGTTAAAGTCTACTGTTAGTCTAGGCATCAAACTCAGATTTGAGACTCGTCGACCGTTTCATTTTACTAGATTGGTTGTGACACCATCCGTAATGCATATTTTTGTTTTTCTTCTCAATGGAAGGTCTCACTTAAGTACTGCTCTCCTACAATAAAAGAATTGAAGAGCTTCTCCATTTTTTCTGGCTGTAAATAAAATTCTCTGCAACATATTGTTACCTGACTTTGGTTTCTCCCTGCAGGAGCGAAAGATAATGGATGTTGGCCCTGCTAATTGGCAGAAAGCTTGTTTTTTGCCAACAAAATCCGATACCCTAGTAGCTGGTTTCAGGAGGTGGTTAAAAAAATATGCCGGTGGCCAATTCGACTGGGGAGAAAAATTCAATGCAAGTCTTCCACCAACACTGCCAAAGGAACAGCTCATGGACAGGTATTTGGGCTTCACTTTAATAAACTTGAATCCCCTAACGCCATATCGTCAGGTTTTGCAGTAGTTCTCAGTTTAGAAACTCATAGAAGGACCAAGGGATTTATTGATATTAAAAAGAAGCATTATTTGTTCTTCAATCCTGAGAAACATTGTCTCTTATGTTTTGCCAAACTTCTTATGCAATGCCTTGAAAATGGGAACACTAGAAAGTTTGTTGTCACCCCATTAAAAAGTAAGATCATTGTACTTAATTAAAGGAATCTTATTCAAATTTGCAGGTACTGGTCTCATGTGGTGAACTGCAAAAGTTGCAATGCTGCACACAAGAGTCTCAGTGCACTTAAGGTCATACTGCAAGTCGTCTCCGTTGTTTCAATTGGGATTGTTGCTGCAACCAAGCAGAATGCCATGTCAGTGGCTACAAGAACTACGATCGTCTCATTTGCAGTAATCTGCTTTGCAGCTTCAAAATGGATGTCCCACTTCATCTACAAAACCTTTCATTATCACGAGTACAATCATGCCCTTCGTTGAGCTCAGCATATAGGGTCAGTTTGATAATACCGTATCTTTTGAAATAATTGCTATTAGATTTGTAGTAGAAATAAGAAGAAAGTTAGTTAAACATTTGATAACACTTGTTTTTAAACATGCGATGTGTTTTAAATGTAGTTGTATGTAAATTTATTGTTAAACAGCAATAAAAATATAAATGACTGAATTGAATATATTGTTGAATGGAATTGATTTAAGCATTTATAAAAAAGTGTATAAAATATTTTTTATTGTGTACGTATAATAATTGATAACTAAAATAAATATTTTATATTATTAATGTTAATTTTTATTTTGTTATCTCTATATAATTGATAATAATAATAATAATCTCTTTAAAGTTATTGATTTTATTTCCTAATTAATAAGGATAATTTTGGATTTTTATAATATAAATGAGGATATATATAGAATTGTATTAACTGTAAAAGTGATTTTCAAAATCAGATTTTAAAAAATTACTTTTTCTCGACTTTTCAAAATCTGCTGTAGAACGAGATGATTTTGTTAAAAGTGATTTTTAGAAAAATTACCAAACAACAAAATCACTTTTAACAGAATTAGTTTTTACCTTTTTAGATTTACATTTGAGCCTCTCAAAATTAATTCTAAACGAGCCCTTAATGTAGAAAATTATAATATGTAAATACAATTTATTTTTCTGCACGTAAATTCAAGGTGGCTAAATACTTGAATGTAGTCTGTACAAACATGTTGATGAAGCAAAATTAGAAAATGCAGTTGTAGAAGTGCTTTTGTTGTTTTTTTTTTTTTGGCTAAAAAATTTCGCATAACATGAAACCCTTTGGTAACACAAAATTGCAACCAAAGGATGGTAATGTTTGGTTGGGCTTCTTTATTAGCCGAAAGAGTTTTTTTTTTCTAAAACCCAAAAGCTCTTTTAAAAAATATTAAGTTGTTTGGTTACAGTTGTTGTAGAGCTTTTGGGATTTAAGAAAGTCATTTTGCTTCTACTTGGAGAAGTTCAAAATTTGGGCTTCTCCAAATAGAGCTTTTTGAGCTTTTTTAAAACATATAAAATCCCGAAAATATTCTAATAATATTTCACTAATTCCAAAAAGCCCTAGTGTATATACAAAATTCTACACAACAAAGATTTCTCCACTTGCCACCATTTTTTGTTAAGCAGCAGCGGATACGATTTTTCTCATTCTTTCTTTACAGTCATTTTTATCTCTCAAGCTTCCTTTCATCAAATGAATTATTTATTCTCTTCACTTTACAACTACTTTACAACTACTTTTTCACTTTATTAATTTATTTTACTATTGTTTAATATATGCACATGGTCATGTGGTCCACAAAAATCAGAATATGTATTATGTGAATTATTCATTTTAAATTTTTATGTAAAGTAAAGATATTAGATAAGAAATATAGTAATCTGTCTAAATTTATGATTTAAAAGTAAGTTCTCTTAGTTATCCTTTTAGGTAATTTGACTCCACAAAAGCATTTTTGTGGACACAATCCCACATCACACTCCAAAAGTTAAGTATCAATTAGATTTGAATCAATTCTTAGAGATTTTATAGGCGAATTTGGAGAATCAATAAGTGAAACTTGTTGGTTTTCAGAATTTGAAAAACTGGTATTGACTTTTAAATTCTCTATATTTTCTCTTTTGAAATAATGATTGATTTTTAAGAGTTTTTTCATCTTTTTTTGACATGAAATCATCAGAAATTAGGGATCTTTGTTGTGGTGAGATCGTGTGCAACTTGGGGGATTTTGGTCGTGTTGGCTCTAAATATGGAGATTTCTTAGCTATTTTTTTATTATTTAATTAATCCATTTTTTATTATATAACTTGATGTTAAGATTTAAGTGGGTTGATTGCCACTCGGCCAAGAACCATTTCATGTGAGGACACGGTTCAAATCCTCCATAAAAGTATTGTGAAGGCTAAAATTCGTTTGCTTAATTATGGATCATTGAGGAGAAGGCAGTCCTCCCCTTACGTAAAAAATGAGTTGATTTCTTTTTATTATTTAATATTAAGTCATAAGTGTGTTGATTTCTTTTTATTAATTAATTTTAGAGAAATGCTTTTCAGCACAAAAGTGCCGAGAGAAGCGTGAGAGAAACGATGAGAGTGGGGTGTCGTTTTGCCTTGAAATTCGTACTCTCTCTTTTTTGTATTTTTTTAATCCTTTTCGAGTGCTGCTCCTCTTTTTTTTCCTCTTCTTTTTCATCTACTTTGTTTCTCTCTTTTTTTTTCTTATTTTCCTTTTTTCCCTCTTCATCTTCGTCTTCTCTAATTCTTACTCTCTATCTTTGTCAAGAACCACGAGAGAAGCCTGAGAGAAACGACACCTAGTGGTGCCGTTTTCCCTCCCCCACATGCGCGTGTGAAGTTGCTTTTTCCTGTCTGCTGCCTCTCTGATGCCCTAGTAACCGCCGGTAGCAACACGACTGGCGAAACATAATCCCTCACTCACTCTAATAGCTTATCCTGCAAAGCTTTTTCACGATCTCTCTCTCACTCCCTAGCGAACAAGACTGCTGCCGGCGACGATTCGATTGGTGATGCAACGCCGATGAAGACGCAACGCCGACGACGATGCAACGCCGACGATGACGCAAAGCCGACGACGACACGGTCATCGCCAAAGGCATTATTGCTGTGGTGTCTGATTTGGTGGGCAGTGGCTCTGCTGATAAAACTATTAGAATTTGGAGAGGAGTTGATAGAAATTACTCTTGTTTGGTTGTTTTGGAAGGGCATAGAGGCCCTGTCAAATGCTTGGTTGCAGCGATTGATAATGATCTCTGTGATTCATCTGATACTAGTTACCTTGTTCACAATGGAAGTTTAGACTGTGACATCAAAGTGTGGCGACATGTACATAATGCAAGGAGATTTCGTGTTCCTTTTTTTCCTCTTTGTAGTGCTTTTGTTTGATTAATTTATTTCAAAAAATAGAAAGCTTTTTTATTGAACTACTATACTGTGCTCTAACTTTTTCTCCCAGATGACATTTTCACTTTTCACCATTGCCCATTGCTTTTGTTCAACAATCGGAATTGTTTCTCCTTGCTTTCCCTGGAAATTTGTTCAAGTAATTAATTTATTCTGATGTTTGAAAATGATACCCAGGCATGATGACAGTGTTTTTTAATTATCGCAGCCAAGTCTTTTATTGTATTAATTTATGCTGATGTTTGAGATGGGCTGAGATTGTATGTTTTTGTGAGAGAAGATGGAGGAGTGAAGATGGAGAGACTGAGAAGGAAGAGGAGAAAGTAGAAAGAAGAGTTGAGCGAGAAAGAAGAAAGAAGGAAGAAGAGACAAAAAAGCTTCTTTTTTTTTTAAATAACAATAAATTTTTTTTTTAATTTGGCACAAAAGTGCCGAGAGAGTGAGACTGTCGTTTCATGCAGGGTTCTCTAGGCACTTTCGTGCCGAATAGCAGAACTCTTAATTTTATGGTAGCCTAATAGGTGCTGATTTCTTTTTATTATTTAATGGTAAGTGGGTTGATTTCTTTTTGTTATTTAATGTTAAATAAGTGGATTTTTTATCCAGATTTTTTATATATTATTTAAGAACCCCAAAATTTTTTAAAATTCAGGAGATGCCATGGCCCCCTCCGCTCTCACATGCCCTCTGCCCTTGCTTCTTATATGATCACTGGTGAGTCGTCTTCAACTTATCACTATGATATTTCCACGAAGCTACTTCCCTTTGAGAGTCTACAATGACCTGAGGCTGATGGTTTGCATTTACCGAGTCTCAGAATACTGTAATTGTTGTTTACCGCAAAATCATCTTCTCACAGGCATATCATCAAACACTTATCATTTCAACTGTTGTTAGTTGCATTGAGCTGCTGCTGGCCTCTATTTTTTTTTATTTTTCCATTTCCTAATATAACTTTTACAGTTTAATTAATTCTTGCTTCTTTTTTTTTTTTTTTGAAATTGTACATTCAGTAATACATTATAATCTAAAATTTATTGAGAGTCTGATCAATTCATATATTTATAGGCAAAACTTGTATTATACATCTAGAGATACAAATATATTTCTAAAAAAATTTTAGCCAGGCTACCCGCCAAGTCATATATTTACTCACAATAGATACGCGGTAGATAAATTAAGTATTAAAAAGTAAAAAAGATAATATGCAGGCTCATTTTCTTTTTCAGCAAAACTTAATTCAAATACCAATTTCTAACAATCAAACGTCCTGGTTACACGTAACCTTACCTAACACATTAAGGATATTAAATGTATTAAATGAAGCTCCAAGCGACCAACCCATAAATGTTTCAAAGCACGAAGCTGAAACCCCGAACCCATTTTCTTTAATAGTTTGCAAGATACACCAAACAAGTATGCTTTTGATAGAGGCTGCTGTTGGTGTGATTCTTTGATGTCACAATCTCGGCTCTTGGATAGGCGGGCTGATTGTTCCAGAAGAACTTCTGGTATATATATACATATATATATGTAACATTCTGTGTACAGCTAATATGATTCATTATACGTACATTGTATGTATATTGATTTGGGGTACTGAGATTTGTTTTGATTCTTGCATTGGTTATTTTTCTCGCTGGGTATGTTTGTTTTGGTGTTTTTAAGGGGATAAGAGGTGATTACTTCATATTTAGCGAACTTTTATGACATGGGTTCAATTTCATTATATATGAAATGGTATATAAATTGAATCTCTTACAAATGGAGTTTGACCCATCTGTTTTTAGACATCAGATGTTCTCTGTTAATGCACCAAGCTATGTAGATGTAAGAACAAGTTTTTTTCACAATTCAGATTTTTATTGTTAAAATCGGATAGTTTCTTATTCTGACAAGTTTGATGATGCCCTTTAAAAGTTTTTACTGAGCTTATTCGTGTCAAAAGGTGTTTGTTTTGACTTATCGGATAAAACTAACTGTAGGGAAAGAATGATGTATCATCACGTTATATGTCACCCTATAACGAGATTATATCTCATCCTTTCCCAACAGCTTTGTGTTTTATACGGTGAGTCTACAACGAACACCTTTTGATCATTATAAACTCCTAACAAAACTTTAAATAGACATCTAGTTAAAAGAATGAGAAAATTTTGAAATTTAAAAAAATAATTATATAGAGAAAAAAATCCGCATAAGAATGAAATTAAAGATAATTCCACGGGATTGCTGCACAGACTAGTGCAGTTTGGCATTTCAAGTTTGAAGCAGAGGAGGTGAATACATGTTACAACTCTGGGGGTTTGACTATTATTTTGAATACAAGGAACCAGTAGGCGCCATCAAATTAGCAAGATTGTGCTCAATAATTGTATGAATGTCACACCTGTAACCCTTTAAAATGTAAGTTCTATTTTAAAAGTTCATGCAACCATGGAAGCTCTTATATATCCTCCGTTCCATTACTTTCAATTCGATAAATTTTCCGCACCTTATCATCATGGTTGACAGTTGCAATAGAAAACATAGACACAACTGAGCCACAGCTTCAGGATGAATACAAGAAGAAAATTTTTACTAGTTTTCACAATGGTATCTAGTGATGCTGGTGTGTGATTTGGACACAAAGTGCCACTTGCCATGAATATAAAATAATTGTGTATGATTAGAATTTCCCTACTTTATATAATTGGAATCCTAACCCACAATCTATTAAAAAAAGTTCCCAACACATAATTTGATAAAATTATGCTTTTTTCTTAAATAAAATTCCATTGTTCAAATAATAAAAAAATAATAATAAAGAATTAGGATTTTTTTAAAATAATTGTGTATGATTAGAATTTCCCTACTTTATATAATTGGAATCCTAACCCACAATCTATTAAAAAAAGTTCCCAACACATAATTTGATAAAATTATGCTTTTTTCTTAAATAAAATTCCATTGTTCAAATAATAAAAAAAGAAATCCTAAAACATAATTTTGATCTTAATAATTAGATGGTCCGATATCACCATCATTTGGTACAAAGCCCATAGATGGCGCTCACGATCCTTCCCTGTAGCAGCAACATCTTTAAACAAAATTTCTAGTTGGTCAAACATTTCTCAACCATTTTTATCGAAATTAAATTGTTTCAAAAAATCTCCTACAATAATGCAAAAGGATTATGTGTTTAAAATATGTCTAAATTGCTCCAAAAATCATTTCCTATTACACCATAAAATAGAAAGGTTAGAAATTTGCAACTTCAATTTTCTCTCCCATCATTCATCGCTAGTAGTATTTTTCTGTTTTACAGAATCACATCCTAAGCCAATTTCATTTCTCAGTAAATTTGTCTAAAGTTGCCAATTTTTTTTTAGGATGTCCCACTTATTTTTCAATTATTTTTGTTCATAATCTCTAGCGGTCATTGAATAAAAATTAACAATAAGATTTTTCCACCCAATCTTATTAAAGTGACTATTTGGTTGACTCCCATCTAATGTTTTGTTCACGCAGATCTTAACAAAAGCATCGGTGGTAACATCATCCCAATTTGCCTTTGATTTTTTTTCCTCTGCAGTAGTTGCCATTCTAGACAAAGGATACCTAATATTATTACATCAAAAACATAATGCACAAATAAAATAAAGATGAAATGAATTTCAAATATAAATTAATAATTGGCATATCTTGTTGAATAAGATAATAAAAAGAAAAATAAAACAATAGCAAGTGTCAAATATCAAATAGTAGCATAGTGAACCGTGTTCATCACATTTCTAATAAACTAGATATATTTTAACAGTGATGAAGGAAACATCCATACCTGTTATGCTCCTCACCAAAGTGGTGGCAAAGTGGTGGCAATAATGTGTATTGTGTAGGGTTTTGTATATAATAAGTAAAGTGGCAGCAATCTCATTAAAAAAAAGAAGTAGCGGCAATTAGTTTTCTATCAAATGGCGGCAATTAAGTTTTATTATGTAGGTTTTATATACAAATAAGGGTACTATGTAATTAATGAAATGTTCTTAGGGTATTTTTGATATTATATGTATTTTTTAAAGCTCTCCAACCTTTAGGGCCTGTTTGGGTTTTGCTTCTACTTAAAAGTAAAAGATAAGTAAAAGCTCTGGCTTATTTTTGCTGTTTGGATGACCATAATAAAATATCTTCTTTTTTTTTTTTAATGAGAAACTCTTTTTGAAGTGTTTGGATGACCATCTAAAAAAGACTTTTTAATCATTATAAAGTCATTAATACCCTTAAATATTTGAGTCTGACAAATACCTATCAAATTTAAAAATCAATGACAAACAAAATAATTATTTGATCAATCTAGTTAAACTTTTATAAATTAAAGTACCGTTTTTCTTTATTAAAAAAAAAGAACAAAAATAACTAGAATAAGTTTATCTAAGCATAAGTTCCTTAGCAATATTTTCACAAACCACTCCCATTTCACTTGCTTCATTTTCATCAACATTAATGTTAGTTGATGATTCTTCATCATCTGGAATATAATCTTCTTTTCCCTCATAAGACTCAAACTCCAAATCTGCAATAACCTCTCTCCTTATAAAGTTGGGTAGAGCTAGTGATGTGGCAACAACAGCTACTTGCTTATCAAATTTGAAATTAGGCATATGTTGTAAAATTTTCCACCGTGCCTTCCATACTCCAAAGGTACATTCAATAACACTACGCAATGATGAATGTGCAAAATTGAATGTCTCTCAACTATTCCTTGGTAGACCACTACTGCAAAATTCAGGAAGATAATATCTATCTCCTTTATAAGGAGCTAGAAAACTTTTCATATTTGGATACCCCCCATCAACCAAGTAATATTTACCTATAAATTATAACAAAACTAATTATCCTTATTTTAAAAGAAGTAAAAAAAAACAGTATAAAAACACTTACAAAGTAAAGAACTTACCATTTGGTGGTTTAAGAAATTTTATATCATCGTTTTTCAATGCCTCCAAAAATATACGATTATCATGTGCAATTCTTTACCATCCAGGCCACATAAATGTAAATAACATGTCAAAATCACATGTTACCATTATTTTTTGAGTAGGAATACCTTTTCTACTAATGTATGGAATTTGCTCATACACCGGAAGCGAGGTAAAAATATGAGTCCCATCAATAGCTCCGATACAATCATAAAATGTAATATATTAATACAAGAAACTAAAATGATTTATAAATATATTAGTCATGAATTAAAAAAATGTATAAAATTACCTTAAAGTATGGGCAATACTTTGGATTTCATCGAATGTATTGTGGAGTTTTGTCCAAATTATTAGGCGCTCTAATTTCTTCACTAGCTAACTTCATCATTGCTTTTAAAACATGTTCAAATTGACGGCTCACAGTCTCACCTGAATGTTGAAATTGTTCTTGAACCATTCGATTTCCAAGATTGTGCCCTAAGATCATCAAAAACAATATTCTTCATTATGAACAATTCTAACTAAATGCAATTCCTCACTTTACATTCTGAACAATAACACTTCTATATGCCCATGTGAATAAAAACCCATGTGAAATAAAGAAAAACTTTATAAATTAACAATACAAAATTAATTAAATTTAATTCGACAACTTAACTTCTACTCCATATTCCACCAATTCGCAAAACATTATTCTTCGTTCCAAGTCAACTTTATAAATTTACTTCAAAAAATAATTAAATAAAGCATAACCGAATGGACAAAGAATCAAAGCATGAGATTTCCGTATAATTTCGTATAATCAAAGCATGAGATTTCCGTATATATATATACACACACACACATTAAAAAATTAAAAATAAGATGCAAATCAAAGCATGAGATTACAAAAAAATTCTTACTTGAAAGAAGATTGGTGTGGTGATTGTGCTCCTTCTGTTGTTTTTTTTTTTTTTTGGGTTAAACAATGAAGAGACAAAACAAGAAAAATACGTAAGAAATAGGGTTTAAGGGTTTGGATATAGATGTAATATTTTTTTGTTCCTTTGTTAATTTAAGGTTAGTTTAGGAATTATAAAAAGTGCAATAAATGAGAAAATAGCTTCTCAAAAGATCTTTTGAGAGAAGCCAGGAAAAAAATACTTTTGGTTTGACACCCAAATAGCCCCAAAAGACCTTTTTTAATTCTAAAAACCAAAAAAGATCTTAATTAAGCTAACCCAAACAGGCCCCTTAGTTATCTACTCCAAAAGCTCAAATTTTGAATTTAGCTAGTTGAAGTAAATTAGCTTATTTAAGCCTAAAAAAACTCACTAAAAAAACAACCAAACACTAACAAAATTTTTAAAAAAAGCTAAGAGGATTAAATAAGCACTTATACCTATTAAATAAGCTATATCAAACAAGCACTTAAAAGAAAAGCTAAATCTATATACATTTTATTCTTTTACCAAATTTATAAAATAGTTACTGTGCTACTTTTGCTACTCTTATTTTTTTTTTTGGGTTATTTTTACTTGGTCTCACTCCTTATTCAATTGGCTGTTGATATATAATTTTCCATTATCTTTTCTCGATCTTCTTTTTTTTACTTTACTAGAAGACTGTAAAAGCATGAATCGAAATCCAACAACAATGTTCTTTTAATATTCTTGCTTTAAGATATGAGAAAAAAAGATTAAAGAATTTTTAAGTAGGTATATTTAAGAAAGAGTTATGCTACACATACATAATTGGAATATATAATTTACACCCAATGAAAACTAAAGCCAATTGGCGCCTAAGACATGTCAATTAATTACTAGTGACACATTACTAATAATACAAACTATATATTTACTTAAGAAAATGTTGGAAATGACAAATGAGATAATCTATTTTTAGCCTTTGATGATTTCTATCCAAAATCTGGTGTGGGCTGTGTAGATATATGATTAGTAAAGCCCACATCAGAGGCCATTTGCGTCTTCAACGTAAATAAGCAAAAATTATAGAGAAGAAAAAGAAAAAGAAAAAGAAATTTATTTGAATTTATGATATGATTAGTAAAGCTAATTCATTTAATGTTATTTCAAAAGAAAAGTCATGCCTGCCAATTCAATTTTTTTTTTTTAAATTTTTGAGAGGAATTCAAAACTTCAATTTAGGTTATAATTTCATGATATGACTAGTAACGCTAAATCGCATCATTAATGACTTAAATGTGGTTGGTGACTTAACACATGCTATACATTCTTTCAACAAGAATTCATAATAAAATAGAGAAATTTTTTTAATAGGACCCCTAAATGGTTCTAATCACAAGATTTGGATCCTATGATAAAATTTAGACACCAAAGCCAATTAAATGTTCATAATGCTATTTTTGTTGTAAGAAGGTATAAAATTTTTTTTATATATATATTTTCTAGTATTAATCACTCTCAATTCTAAAAACTCTAACTCGTTATGCACAATGAAGTTATATAATACACCATACTATCATGTAAGAAGGTATAAAGACATGTATTGCACGATGTTGTCATCTATTGCATGATAATATCTTGTACTGCACTATAATATCATGTATTGCACGAAATTGTCATGTACTGCACTATACTATAATGTAAATATGAGTATTTTAATATTTTTAATGTGATTAAGAGTCCAATAAAATAAAAATTGGTTAAGGGTTTAAGACCCATTACCAAAGTCAAATGAGGTCCTTAACTTCATAATTTCACATAAAAATAGAGTCCATTATCTTATTTATTTCTTAGATAACTGATTAAATTTTAGTCAAGTCGCCAATGGGCTTGTAGCCCATTGGTAACCAAGGTACTTAAGTTACTTAAGTGCATTAGTTCGACTCCCAGTTATGGCTGGAATTCAAAAATTTTCTCAATTAAGCATGATTGAAAATAGAGATAATACATTCTTCCAATATTATTCATGAGGGTTATTTGTTTGTGATGCGAAAATTAGCAAGTGTACTAGTCGGCACAAGTAATATAATGTAGAGTAAAGTATCGTCTCACAGAAATTGTATATCTTATTAGTTACCGAAATTATTTTAACCCTAATTTATTTGAACAATCGATTAATAGAATTTAGATTTAAAATTAAAATAAAATAAACCAACTAAAATTTAATAATAATGTAAGAAGTTATGAAATTACCAAGAGATTGAGATATTAGGATATTCGATTTCACCATAACTAATCCAATTTAATCCTCCATCTATGTTAATAAAAATTATTACCCATGTTTACAGTGAATTTCCTTAAACTATTTAATATCCTCTCTCGAGTAATATAAAAAATACCCTCACATATTAACCCACTACATCTCTATGTGAATTTAAATATGCAAAGATTCATTAAGCTCTATGAAAATTCTAATATAAAACTGCATGAATCACGTTGGCACATCTCTATCTTTCATTCAATTCATGGCATCCATTACACAGAGTAAAAATACATAAATCTCCTCTCAGTCTCATTATGTATCCTCAAATCATTCAAATATTGACCATATATTTAAAGGCATTAAGTACAATAATGAACACTCAATCATGGAATAATAAACTGAAAATATCATAGATTTATAGAATTAAATCTTCATAGTTAGGCTACATCATAGCCCTAGCAAAATAAATTAGTTCATGGGAAAATAAAGAGAATCTATAAATATTATAAGGAACATTCAAGTAAGAAGATTAAAAGAGAAAGAGAAAAAGAAAAAACTCAAGAATTGCTCCAGCTGCTCTCTGGATCTCTGGCGGCTGCTCCACTTCTTATTCGGTTCTCTCGGTTTTTATCTCTTGTTCGTGTGCGGCTGCTGCTCTCGGTTTCCACCCTCCCCGAATTGCTTCAATTGTGGCCTCCTTATATAATAATCATGCTAGCCGCCCTTTACATATTAAAGCCTTTCAAATTCTTAATTCAAAAGGATTTTTCAAAAAGAAAATGACAAAGCCAATCCGACTTTTAGCCCATGCACGTGAAGCCAAATTAAATCAAAGCCCATGCATATTTTGTTTCCTTAATTAACTACAATTGCTCTTTATGCTAAGCTTTCCACGGAATACATACATAATAATTTATTAAATAAATCTTTCTTGATTTATTTCAATTAAATCTCTTTAATCCTTTTCCTTTAGATTCTTTCATGCAGATTTTTTCTTGAATGTTCCGATTTAATTCCTTTTTTAGTTCTCTTTATTTGGATATTACCTACATAAATAAAAATATAAAATTAAGATAATAATTAATATAATAAAATAAAAACTAATAATAAAATTAAGCTAAAAGATATAAATATATATATATATATATATATATACACATAATATTAGTACATCAGTTTGTCTGGGTAAAAGTGTTTCATAGAATTTAATGTAATATTGTAGTCCCAGTACATTTATCTGCTGAAATAGTAGTTGTAAATGTCTGATATATAATTAGTAATCTAGTTTGTAACCACTATTCAAAAAAAAAAGGCCAAGATTTTATTTTTTGAAATTAATTGTAGTCAAGTTAGTTAAACATATGCTTTCAAAATAATTCATTTAGTTGTAACAAAAAACCATCTCATTTATATAGTCAACATTGTTGCACATAAAATTAAACAGTTCGTAATTTCGCATGTTTAATATTAATTCTCAACAAAAAATGTAGTTCATCCATTGATTTAGGTGTAACTAAACCATGAATAAGCATGTGTGCTCGTAAAGAGATACAAAAATGTTCTTCATACGGAATGTTTTCAATAAATATTTCAAAATATCAAAAAAAAAAAAGTAAGATGTTTGTTTTAAATCGCCAAAAGAAAATTAATAAAAATTCGCTAAGAAGTACAACGTAGAGCCATAGACATATCTCAATTTTTAATATTCAAGCTTCAAGATGTTTACTTATACAATCCAAAAATCAATGCTAAACTTGCAAGATTGAGATATAGATTAACATCTTTGTGACACTCTTAGATATTAATGTACAAAAGTAAACGTATTGACACCATATAAAAATCTTTTATAATGTCAATTTAAGGGCAATGGATAGGTTTGGCGGCGGGTCATGATATATTTAAATTAACACAAAAATGACACCTATAATAAATAATTGGATAAAAAACTTGTAATACGAACACATCAAGCGACATTTACAAAATTTATAAATCGAGAAAATGCGTTGCCTTACACAAACATGATTTGCTACAAAAGTTCACAATATCCTTGTTGACCTTAATAATTACCCTACAAATATTTTGCAAAAGCCAACTCATCAAATTATCCTCATATGTGAACAAATAAAAATTGAGGAGCCTTGGCCCCGGTAACAATCAAATAGACCTTGCTAATTTTCCGCAATCCTTTCACATTACTGGCATAGCTATTAAATAACGCAGCAACTCTTGACTTAGTCAATTCAACTCAACAACAGTTGACTTATTCATGTTGGACTTTACAGAGTCAAGCTCACAGTTCACTGATCATGACTCATGTGGCGCATGTTCATTCACAATTGGCAATAATTGCCTCAAGTTTTAATCTTGCTTGATCTCCAGTTTGTGCAGAGAAAGGTGCTGGATGCAGCCATGGAAACCCTTAGACTCTGCTCAGTTGCACCATTTTATAACACTCCATTAAAACTTGAGTACAACAGAACCCACTTCACTATGCCCAAGTTCTTAAGCTTCCACTTCAGCTCAGTATCCACTTTATCATCTTTCTCGTCAAAATCAACCAAACTATTCACCACCTTATCACCATCATCACAAGTTTCAACTGAAGCCTCAGACCCACCAGAGGGAGAGCTCGAAACTAACTCACAAGAAGAGAAATTTGATTGGTTCTCACAGTGGTATCCATTGATGCCGGTGTTTGATTTGGACAAGAGAGTCCCTCATGCAAAGAAAGTGTTGGGGCTTGATGTCGTCGTTTGGTGGGACAGGAATGAGAATGAATGGAGAGTCTTTGCTGATGCTTGTCCTCACAGATTGGCTCCTTTGTCAGAAGGAAGAATTGATCAATGGGGAAGGCTTCAGTGTGTGTATCATGGCTGGTGCTTCAATGGCTCTGGTGACTGCAAATTTATCCCTCAGGCTCCCCCAGATGGTCCTCCTGTAACAACTCTACTTTCATTTTTGGGTCACATTCATATGTTTTACTGTTTTTTGTGTTGCTATATAAGCTTTTGCGGTTGGCTTGATTATTTGTTGAGTGAGATACTACTTTGCTATAGTTTGGTCAAATTAGAATCTCTTCTAGCCATAGAGTTTGTTTGTTTATAATTGTTGCGCTTCAGCCTTTTTTCTAAAGCTATCCCTAATGATTAAAAGACTGAGGCCTCGTTTGGTATCCTGGATTGGATTAGATTGGATAAGATAGGATTTGATTAGATAATACTGAATTATATATAATACTATGTTGTGTTTGATGCAATATTGGATTAGATTATAAATAATCATTTCCTGTGTTTGGTATGTCATGGGATTGTCTAGTAACTAATAATATATCTTATATATTAATTTATCAAAATTAATAATAAATTTATTTTATAATGACATGAAATATAATCTAACTTAAATTAATAATTATTGGTATATTTTAAAAAAAATGTAAAATCTTCCCTTATTATTTTTTTTATATTTAACATGATATAGCTTTTAAACTTATATTTTAGTATTATCATAAACATAACAAGAGTATCATTAATAAATATGTATAAGAATATCAATTCATAAATAAAAAAAATTTAATCCTATGAACGGTTGAGAGGATAAAATTTTAGTTTAGAAAATGTAATCCCAGAGGTTCTCATGAGATGAAATTTTGCTGCTTTTTAGGTTAAGTGATGGGCCCATTATTATTATCCAATCTCTATTTTTTTTTTTACACCAAATACAGAATAAGGATTATTTTACACTGAAACTATCTAATCCTATGATATATAACTAAACCCAAATAGGCCTTGAAAGTAATAGGTCAAGGTTCTCATTCCAAGGGGACACGTTTAATTCTGAAAGAACAGTAGCTAATTAAATGTTTGATAAAGCCACAACACCTCTGGTCTTTAGTTTGATTGTGAGGAAACAATGAAAGGTAAGCAGAATACATGAATTATGATTTCATTTCTCGCTTGATAAAATTTTGTTGTGATTTTTTTGCAATCTAGCTAGTTTTGATTTTTGTTCTTGCATGCCGAAGTTGTTAAGATTTCTACTTTGCTGGGTGGCTGATTGCTTTAATTTTTTACCGGCTTATTTATCAAATTATGCAGGTCCACACATTCAAGAAAGCATG
Source organism: Clausena lansium (assembly GCA_030449835.1). NCBI lineage: Eukaryota > Viridiplantae > Streptophyta > Magnoliopsida > Sapindales > Rutaceae > Clausena > Clausena lansium. Next base: position 502,146 of record JASUUF010000351.1, on the reverse strand, counting down.
TGCAGCAGCTTATCCAAGTACCGTGCAGCATGACATCGTATGGTTTTGGCCAAATATTGCTCCTCAGTACAAGGATATTATCAAGACTAAGAAACCTCCTCACATCCCGGAACTAGATGACCCGTCATTTACAAAATTGTTTGGAAACAGAGATCTTCCTTATGGGTATGCAATGATCCGATCTTCCATTTTTAATTTCTAGATTGAATTTGTACTATACTGATATTTGGCAATAATCATTATGAAACTTAAGTGTAATGACAACAGGGTAAATGCAAGTTAACAACTTTTTCTAAGTCCAAGTAAATTGCATTTTCAGATATGAGGTCTTAATGGAAAATCTTATGGACCCTGCTCATATTCCATATGCACATTACGGATTGATGCGTACGAGGAAACCCGAAGGTTGATAAATTCCTGGATAAACCTTGTTTTACGTTTAAGTCAATTATATTCTCTTCGTGATTAAAACCTATTAGTCAATGCTAAATTTTCTTTACAGTGAAGCTCGATAGAGAAGGGGGATGGCCAGATGAAATAAGTGTCGAGAAAGTAGACATAAATGGTTTCATTGGAAAGCAGGATTCAGGAAGTACCAAATTTTTGGCACCTTGTGTCTTTAATGTTTATGTTGATCTTCTGAAGGATAAAGAAAATGGATCTGCATCCTCGGCAGGTGCCGGAAAGGTAAAGGTCAATATGTTTCGTTATGCTGCACTCTTTTCAATCCTTATTCTATGTTGTTCAGGCATTTTTTTATCTATATACATTTGGACTGGTGCAGAAATTGGAGCAAAGAAGAACAGCTCTGATTTTTATTTGTGTTCCAGTTAGTCCGGGTAACAGCAGATTAATATGGGTCTTCCCAAGAAACTTTCAAATTTGGGTGGACAAAGTTGTTCCGCGGTGGATGTTTCATATTGGACAGAATCTAATTCTTGATTCAGATTTGTGCCTGCTTCACGTTGAGGTCATTCCTATCTCTGTATGCTAAAATAATCTTAATCTAAAGTTTTTGGAAAATGCTGGGTGGATTGGCGTTAAAGTCTACCGTTAGTCTAGGTCTCAAACTCAGATTTGAGACTCATCGACCATTTCATTTTACCAGATTGGTTGTGAAACCATCCGTAATGCATATTTTTGTTTTTCTTCTCTATAGAAGGTGTTCACTTAAAGACTACTCTCCTGCAATAAAAGAAATGAATAGCTTCTCCGTTGTTTCTGGCTGTGAATAAAATTCTCTGCAACATTTTGTTACTTGACTTTGGTTTCTCCCTGTAGGAGCGAAAGATAATGGCTGTTGGCCCTGCTAACTGGCAGAAAGCTTGTTTTTTGCCAACAAAATCCGATGCCCTGGTAGTTGGTTTCAGGAGGTGGTTAAAAAAATATGCCGGTGGCCAATTCGACTGGGGAGAAAAATTCAATGGAAGTCTTCCACCAACACTGCCAAAGGAACAGCTCATGGACAGGTATTTGGGATTCACTTTAATAAACTTGAATCCCCTAACGCCATATCGTCAGGTTTTGCAGTAGTTCTCAGTTTAGAAACTCATAGAAGGACCAAGGGATTTATTGATATTAAAAAGAAGCATTATTTGTTCTTCAATCCTGAGAAACATTGTCTCTTATGTTTTGCCAAACTTCTTATCCAATGCCTTGAAAATGGGAACACTAGAAAGTTTGTTGTCACCCCATTAAAAAGTAAGATCATTGTACTTAATTAAAGGAACCTTATTCAAATTTGCAGGTACTGGTCTCATGTGGTGAACTGCAAAAGTTGCAATGCTGCACACAAGAGTCTCAGTGCACTTGAGGTCATACTGCAAGTCGTCTCCGTTGTTTCAATTGGGATTGTTGCTGCAACCAAGCAGAATGCCATGTCAGTGGCTACAAGAACTACGATCGTCTCATTTGCAGTAATCTGCTCTGCAGCTTCAAAATGGATGTCCCACTTCATCTACAAAACCTTTCATTATCATGACTACAATCATGCCCTTCGCTGAGCTTAGCATATAGGATCAGTTTAATAACGTTGTATCTTTTGAAATAATTGCTATTAGATTTATGGTAGAAATAAAAAGAGAATCAATTAAACGTTTCGTAATATTTATTTTTAAACGTGCGGTGTGTTTTAAAAGTAGTCTATGTAAATTTACTATTAAACTGCTTAAAAAATATAAATGACTGAATTAAATATAATGTTGATTAAAATTTATTTAAGCATTTATAAACATGTGTATAAAATATTTTTTATTGTGTACGTATAATAATTGATAACTAAAATAAATATTTTATATTATGAATGTTAATTTTTATTTTGTTCTCTCTATATAATTGATAATAATAATAATAATATCTTTAAAATTAATGATTTTATTTGCTAATTAATAAGGATAATTTTAGATTTTTATAATATAAATGAGGATATATATAGAATTGTATTAACTGTAAAAGTGATTTTTAAAATCAAATTTTAAAAAATTATTTTTTCCCGACTTTTCAAAATAAAATGAGATGATTTTGCTAAAAATGATTTTTAACAAAATTACCAAACAACAAAATCACCTTTAACAAAATTAGTTTTTACCTTTTTAAATTTATATTTGAGCCTCCCAAAATTAATTCTAAACAAACCCTTAACGTAGAAAATTATAATATGTAAATACAACTTATTTTTCTGTACGTAAATTCAAGGTCGCTGAATACTTGAATGTAGTATGTATAAACATGTTGATGAAGCAAAATTAGAAAATGCAGTTGTAAAAGTGCTTTTGTTGTTTTTTTTTTGGGGATAAAAAATTTAGCATAATATAAAACCCTTGCTAACACAAAATTGCAACTAAAGGACTTTGGTTGGGCTTCTCTACTAGTTAAAAGAGTTTTTTTTTTTTTTTTTTTAAACCCAAATGCTCTTTTGTAAAATATTGAGTTGTTTGGTTGCATTTGTTGTAGAGCTTTTGAGATTTAAAAAAGTCATTTTGCTTCTACTTGGAGAAGCTCAAAATTTGGGCTTCTCCAAGAAGAGCTTTTAAAGTTTTTTTAAAACATATTGAATCTTGAAAATATCCTAACAATATTTCACTAATTCCAAAAAGCCCTAGTATATATACAAAACCCTACACAATAAAGATTTATCCACTTGCCGCCATTTTTTGTTAAGCAGCAGCAGGTCCGGTTTTTCTCATGCTTTCTTTACAGCTATTTTTGTCTCTCAAGCTTTCTTTCATCAAATGAATTGTTTATTCTCTTCACGTTACATATACTTTTCAATTATTTTTTTACTTTATTGATTTATTTTACTATTGTTTAATGTATTCACATGGTCATGTGGTCCACACAAATCATTATATGTATTATGTGAATAATTCATTTTAAATTTTTGTGTAAAGTAAGGATATTAGATAAGAAATATCATAATTTGTCTAAATTTATGATTTAAAAGTAAATTCTTTTAGCTATCCTTTTAGGTAATTTGACTCTGCAAAAGCATTTTTAATATTGTGGAATCAAACAGTCTAGTAGCTCAAAAGAATTTTTTTTAATTAACAACCAAGAAGCTGTACCAAACGAATAATAAATATAAAAAAGAAAGATAAACACTTTTGGCAACAAAAATAACACTTTTAACAAACAAAAAAAATCATTTCAAATAGTCCAATATCAACTGATGGTTAACAAGCCTATGCAAATAGTGACAATACCTCAATAAAGTAGTGTTGGCAACCCTCATAAAGGTGTATTAAAACACTGTTTTGTGTTAAATTAATACAAAACTGTGTTTGGGGCAAAATTTACCCGCATAAAATGGGTGTGGTAATGAAGCAGTTGCCGCATTAGCTTGCCTCTTTTTTATTATTTATTTTTTTACTTTATAATAATAATAATAAATAAATATAACTTTTTAATTTAATATAATATTATATAATATTAATTTTTAGTTTTTATATTTACATTATAATTGTTAATATAAATTAATAAATTTATAATTTAATATAACTTATAATAAATATGATATTTTTTAGCATTTACACTAAAAGAATTGTTAAATATCTAAAATTTAAGACTTCTATATTTAATATTTTTCTGAGTACTAATAAATGTTAATTTCTAAATATATAATTTAAACTAATCATAAAAAAATTAATACAATATAATAAAAAAATTAATACAGTATAGTATAGTACCAAATTTTATACAATATTATTATAATACAATACTAATACAATATAATATAATAAAATACACCTATATTAAATTAATGCAATATAGCATAATGCACCAATTTAGGCATGTTTGGTGCACTGTATTATGATGTATTAAATTATTGTTCAAATTAAATTAATGCTAATACAATGTTTGGAGCAACATGGGAATGTGATATGGTTGTTACCGCATTAAGCTTGCTTTTGTTCTTTTTTCTTTTTTTTGGCTTTTGCTTTATAATAATATTATATAATATTATTTGCTTTTCCTTTTGCTTTAATTTAATATAATGTTATATATAATATTTTGGTTTTTTATTTTTCTATGATAATTATTAATATAAATTAATAAATATATAATTTATTATTCAATAATATTATATTATATATTTTTATTTTTATATTATAATTTATAATATAATATAAATAATAATAAATGCTTAAATAGTTTATAAAAATATAAATAATATTACATTATTTAATTGCATTATTTTTTTGAAAAAAAATTACATTATAATAATCAATATATAAAAATTAATTATTATTATTTTTACTTTATTATTATTATAATAATAATAAATAAATAAATAAAACTTTTTAATTTAATATAATATTATATAATATTAATTTTTATTTTTTGTTTTTACATTATAATTATTAATATAAATTAAAAAAATTATAATTTATTATTCAATAATACTATATTATATTTTTTATTTTTATATTATAATTTATTAATAAATTTATAATTTAATATAACTAATAAATATTATTTTCTAAATATATAATATAAACTAATCACAAAAAATAATATAATATTATTAAAAATTAATACAGTACAGTGTAGTATCAAATATAATATAACATAAAATTAATACAATATAATATAATACTAAATATTATATAATATTATTATAATATACTACTAATATAATATATAATATTATTATAATATACTACTAATATAATACAATATAATATACCTACATTAAAATAATACAATTCAGCGTAATAGAGTGCCAAACGCACCGAAAGTGTGCCAAAAGCACCGCTTCCATGTTCCGAGACGCAAGCACAGCCATTCGCTCATTTTCTTTCACAAAAAATAAAATATTATATTATTTTTTTTATTATCCATATTCAAGAAACACACTCAATGCCAAGGTTCAATATCCGTTACAAATTCTATTGTCATCAGCAGTAACTTTGAATTTTGATTTCTGAAACAGGCAAACACGGAAGCACTTATGGCTTCTTCATTTCATCCTTCACTTCACAGTCTCAAAACTCAACAACTCATCATACCCATGTTGCATATTTCTCATTTTAGTCCAATAACGACTTCGTTTTTTAAATCAAAATCCAAAATTTGTACAACCCTCTCATCATCATCATCGTCTGCAGTTTCAGCTGAGGTTGAAACTGAGGCCAAAGATGAGAAATTTGATTGGTTCTCACAGTGGTATCCATTGATGCCAGTGTGTGATTTGAACAAGAGAGTGCCTCATGCAAAGAGAGTGTTAGGGCTTGATGTGGTGGTGTGGTGGGACAGAAATGAGAATGCTTGGAAAGTGTTTGATGATACATGTCCTCACAGATTGGCTCCTTTGTCTGAAGGGAGAATTGATCAATGGGGCAGGCTGCAATGTGTGTATCATGGCTGGTGTTTCAGTGGCACTGGTGACTGTAAATTCATCCCTCAGGCTCCCCCTGATGGCCCTCCGGTAACTATTTTCGACTTTGAATCCTCTTATGTGAATGTGATTTGCATTTATGTATGTTTCTATTGGGTATCAATCTTGCTTGTGATGAGGCCTGTTAGAGCTTAATACTATAGTCTGTGCCCTTGCCAATGAGCTTAAACTTTTAGTTCAAGCTGTAACTTAATTTTTAATTTATAATATCTGTGTGTTCACTTAAGTATTTAGTTGTTGTCGTTCTAATTCTAAGGTTGATTATGATTTTTGTTGCATATCAGTCAAATAATTTATGAATAAAAACTTCTATCGATTTATATCTAAGCTGGTTTTGACCGAAGGTCTTGTGTTCAAATCCCCTAATGTGACTGCATTTGTATTTGTTTCTAGCCAAATGACAAGCCTGTCTAATGTCAGTCTTGCATATGTGAGAGAACTTGTTAGAGCTTATAGTACGCACTTCAGCTTTTAGGTCAAGCAGTAACTTATTTAATTAATTTACAATTTCTTTATGTTTTAGTATTGGTTGTTGTCGCCATTAATTGTTGTTCTGGTTCTAAGGCTGGTGGTGAACTTGCGTAGCATATCAGTCAGATAAAGTCATTTTTCTTTATCTTTAAAAACTTTGCTTAGTTTGGTTGTCAGAAACTTTGAAGGAATTGGGATCTTTTAAATGTTAATAAAGGATTAGCATGCTATAACAATAGTTATTGGACAGCTCTTGTCTTAACTTGTTTGGCTTAAAAATCTTGATTCATTATGCAAGAAGATTGGGTATGCAATTTGTCATTCAACATTATCGGGAAGAACTTTGGCCAAAATGGGATTTTATATGACCTTTTCTATGATTATTCAGGTTCACACATTCAAGAAAGCATGTGCAAAAGTTTATCCAAGTACTGTTCAGAATGACATAGTGTGGTTTTGGCCAAACTCTGAACCACAATACAAAGACATAATAACGAAGAAAACACCTCCCTACATTCCGGAAATGGACGATCCATCATATACCAAGACGATAGGAAATAGAGACCTGCCTTATGGGTATGCAAACATTTACATGTTGAACCATATATATTTTAGATTTCTCATATTTCATGTCAAGGGATTTAATTGAAGTCAATGGAAATTTACAGGTACGAGGTCTTAATAGAAAATCTAATGGACCCTGCTCGTGTTCCATGCGCACATTATCAAATATTGCGAATGCCACTACCCAAAGGTAGATAAGAACTTTTAAATGAATTCTAGTGTCCGTTATTATTTATGTTTCATATCTCTTTATATGTGAGGTTCAGTATGGTTAACACTAAGTTCTTATACAGTTAAGGCTGATAAAGAAGGAGGTGTACCTATCAATATGAGTGTACCAGACTTAGGATTAAATGGTTTCACTTCAAAAGGAGACTGGGGCAGAAGTAAGTTTATGGCACCTTGTGTGTATTATGCTTTTCCCGAAATTGAGGCAAATGAAAGTAGCGAAGCAGATCAAAGCAACGGATCAGTATCATCAACAAGAACCAATATGGTAACACCTCATGCTTGTATCTTTCGTATATTAGAGATAATAATCATTAGATTTCCATTTCTTTTCACTGATTGATTTTTTTTTTTTAAATTATTCAGGAGTCAACATCTCCTGTGGCAAAACGAAGGATGGTTCTAATCTTTATATGTGTTCCAGTTAGTCCTGGTAAAAGTAGAGTAATATGGAGCTTTCCCAGAAATTTTGCAGTGTGGGTTGAACGAATTGTTCCTCGATGGATATTTCATTTAAACCAAAATCTGGTTCTAGATTCGGATTTGTATCTTCTTCACTTGGAGGTAATTCCAATTTCATTATGCATTGCTCAATTTCCAAAAGGTTTTGCTGTTGAATATATTTTAATTCATCTTGGCCAAGGAACACATTTTGATTCGATGTTCGGATAATCCCTACCGTTAAGGAACACATTTTGATTCGATGTCGGATAATCCCTACCGTTAAGACTTGTCTTAAATACTATTATTGGGCCCTTACCTGCTTAAGCTTTTAGGTCAAATGGTTTCTCTACCATGGTAACTTTTGGGCTTTTGTCTTCAGGCCCATCTATGAGCTTTTGTCTCAAGTCTTAGTTCATGTTTCACGTCAGGCTACTGTTAAATACTTGTCTTAAATACTCTTAGTTTCTCTAAAATATCAGTAGATTTTAGCAATGAGAATTGACAAGGCTCAAAATCAGTTTAATTATGCATTAGAACAAACCAAAACATATTGCTTTGTACTTATCCAGAGCAGGTACATGCCAAAAAAAGACCGATTTAATAGGCACTTTCAATCAAAATTATGCTTTTTCTTCTCCATATTTCTAAAGATTTAAGTCTTTGTTTTGGTAATTTTCATTACGGTCTTTCTCTTATCTCTCCACTAATTGGTTGTCTAAATTGTTATCTATTAAAGTAGTTTCATGTCATTGATGCTTTAGCAATAAGGTTGACCGTTTCTCTGATCAAGATTTATGTTCATTCTATGTTTCACAGATGCTTCTTGCCATAAAGCATGTTTAATAGATGCTTCTGCTTGCCATAAACCAATCAGTCATGGAAATTTTTCTTCATCTCCTCATTAGCATCATAATTCTCTTCGTCTCCTTGTGAGCTTCATTCCTTACAATTAAGTTTTCTTTGTAGGAGCGTAAGATAATGACTGTTGGCCCTTCAAATTGGCACAAGGCTTTCTTTGTGCCAACAAAGTCAGATGCCAATGTGGTTGCTTTCAGGAAATGGTTAAACAATTACTCCGGTGGTCAACTTAATTGGGGAGACAAGTTCAGTCAGGCTCTCCCTCCAAGTCCTCCAAAAGAGCAGCTTATGGACAGGTATCCTTCTTAAAAACAACAAATTAGGAACTCTAAAGATTGATTTAATTGAATTTCATTGCAACACTGTTTAACTTTTACAGAAGCAACGCAAATGCAGTTTCAGGTTGTTGTCTTAGCCATTAAACTATCAGTACTTCATCAAATCATAGCAAAGCTGGCTTGTAATATTAAGCCCCTTAGAATCGAAAGTTCTTTAACCATACTGATGCTTTGCCAAGTGTCTTGTTCCAGGTACTGGTCTCATGTGGTGAATTGTCGAAGTTGTAGTGCGGCACATAAAGGTCTCAAAGTTCTTGAGCTTGTTCTGCAAGTAATCTCAATTGCATCACTAGGGTTTGTTGCTGCAATCAAAGATCGCCTATCCAATCCAGCAAGGCTAGGGTTGGTCTTTATGGCGATACTATGCTACGCAGCTTCAAGGTGGCTCTCCCACTTCATATACAAAAATTTCCATTTCCATGATTACAACCATGCTCTTATTCAATGAAACTAGCGCTTTATACACTTAATGTTATTTGAAAATAGTTTGTTATGGACTGAATACAATAGCCTTCTGTCGTGTACAATAAGCACTTGTTCATGTATACAAGCATACCATTGAAGCAAATTTTTGTAAAGATTTATTGCAGACTTCAATAAAGTCTAGCAAGTAGCACACCCCCTCGTGAAATATGGATAAGATGAAACTGTATGGGATCGTTTGGATATGGATTCGTTGTGAGACATGGAAATTTAAACACAAGACCTTACCCCTGATAGTTTCTCATTTTGTACCAAAACATTCGCTCTAAAATGAAATCAATATAAGGCATGTTAGTTTATTCACCTCTCTTGTATTAGTATAAGCTAAATTCATATTTTGAAACGTTTGAACTTGATAATGAAGAAGAATAGATAAGGGAAGAAGTAATGCAACTTCAATTTTTCAATATTTTTCCCATTTTGTTGTCATTTTCACCCTTCTTATCAAAATATCAATGAGAGAAAGAGAAACAAGCCAACAACTCCTTACCCTTTGGCAAATTTTGGGCTTGTACTAAAATATCTCTAGATCCAAAACCGATTAAATAAAATAAAAAAAAAAACAAAAATTAAATGTCTTGATGCTGACGTGGCACCTTCCTAGATCGGTACCGGTGAACTGGCACCAACTCATTGAAAGAAATAGAGATTCCTTTCTGCACTTTCCTTGTAACGAAAGCTTATAACACAAATTATTAATTATTTTATTTGATTTGATTTGAAATGAAGTAAACTTCAAGTCCAATTTTCCTCAGTCCAGTCCCAACTTATCATATCTTTTCTCCCGATTCTTCCAAAATTTTACCTCTTTTTCTTGCATTTCCCCTCATTTTCCTTCATTTTCTCAGTAGCCAAACACCGACACTTTTTCACCAGGAAGAAAAAACCATCAAGGAATTGAACTGATTTTGAGCTTGTACTTAGCCTTCTGACATCAATTTTCCCTCACTTTCCTTTCATTTTCTCGGTCACCAAACACCATTTTCTTAGTATGATTGGAAGATCTGATTAAATCTGAAACTTGGGCATTCGGCAGTGAGCAAAACCCATCTAAGAGTTGATGTAAGTGACCCCTGAGCTTAATTTTAGTTCACTTTAATTTTCTTTCACTTTCTCTGTTGTCATACATCCATTATAGCAATAGATTTTTGAGATCTGATTAGTCTGGGGAATTTGTTTCTGAAGATTAGGCAAAGCCCATGAAAGAATCAAATCCAAGCACAGAGCCAATTGGCCAAAATTTAATCAAATTGATAAGCAACCTATGTTTCTCAGTGTTCGTGTTCTCAGTGCTCATATTTACAGTCATTGCCATTACATATCAACCTCCAGATCCCTGGCTTGAATCTGCCCCAGCTTTAACTAAATTCTTCACCAAAACCGAAAATGCAACCTTTAAAGATGACAGTTCTATCCTCAAAACCGGTGAAGATTTGCAGGCTATGCCAATTGCACCTTCAATGCCGCCTGTTAGTTCGATCACTGAAGTAGTGATTGAGAAATCTGAGGAGGAAGTGAAAAATATGATTGAGAAATCTGAGGAGGAAGTGAAAAATATAACCGTCACGGAAAAGTCTGATTGTGATGAATTGAGAGTAGTAAATTGTTCTGATCCACGAGTTTTGATAGCCGTGGAGAGGTTCAATTTGAGGCTATTTAAGTCGATTGTGTTTTTAGAGTATCAAAAACCAGTTAATGGATCGAAAGCAAATGAATGTGATGTGGCTTGGAGGTTTAGGAACAAGAAAGAGAAGTCTTGGAGGAAGTATAGGGATTTTAGAAGGTTTAGGTTTGGATATGGAGAAAATTGTACTTATAAAATTGTACGTGCAGGTGGTTGGCACTCGGGTTTTAATGCCAGGAGGTCATTTAGGAGTAGAGTTAATGCTACTAGTAGGAGTGTTGGGACTCCTAAAGTTGCACAAGCAGTTCGCGATGATGAGATCAATGACACAATTCCAACGTTGGGATCACTGACGAATTTTAGGAAAGGGAAGTATTTGTATTACTCCCGCGGAGGAGACTATTGCAAAGGAATGAATCAGTATATGTGGAGTTTCTTGTGTGGCTTAGGGGAGGCTATGTATTTGAATAGGACATTCGTAATGGATTTGAGTGTATGCTTGGCTGCAACATATAACCCAAGCAATAAGGACGAGGAGGGGAAGGACTTTCGATATTATTTTGACTTTGAACATCTTAAGGAGGTGGCATCAATTGTGGAGGAAGGTGAGTTTTTGAGGGATTGGAAGAAATGGGATCGGGGTCATAAGCGAAAAGTGCCAGTTAAGAAAGTTGTTACTCATAAGGTAACGCCAGTGCAACTAAAGAAAGATAAGAGCACAATTCTATGGAGACAGTTTGATTCTCCAGAGCCTGAAAATTATTGGTATAGGGTGTGTGAAGGGGAGGCTGCAAAGTACTTACAGAGGCCTTGGCATGCACTGTGGAAGTCCAAGAGATTGATGAATATTGTCACGGAGATCAGCGGGCAAATGGATTGGGATTTTGATGCAGTTCACGTGGTTCGAGGAGAGAAAGCTCAAAATAAGGAGCTCTGGCCACATTTAGATGCCGATACATCACCTGATGCACTCCTTACAAAGCTTCAAGGAATGATTCATCCTTGGAGAAATCTGTATATTGCAACCAATGAACCGTTTTATAATTATTTTGATAAATTGAGGTCTCAGTACAAGGTCCATTTGCTTGATGATTACAAGGAACTTTGGAGCAATACAAGTGAGTGGTACAATGAGACCACACTTATGAACAATGGACGACCAGTTGAGTTTGATGGGTACATGAGAGTTGCTGTGGATACAGAGGTCTTCTACAGAGCAAAGACACGTGTGGAAACATTTTATAATTTGACCAAAGACTGCAAGGATGGAGTAAATACCTGCTGACCAGGTTGGTGGAGGGCTCTTGTTGCCGTAATCGTAAATTGATCTGCATCTTTTGTTATGTTTTAAGTGTCTTGATTCTGGCACGGAATGATAATATTGGGTTTATTTTAGGCTCTTATTTTATTTGCTTGTTCTTTCATTCTATTGAAGGTTGGCAATTCTAGTTGATCATGAAATGCATGTATCATATTATAGATTAAACTTATAATGCTTTCTATTCCTCTGATTGAGATTTATTTTGAAAGTTATTAAATGCTCTTTTTCTTCTCTGTTTAATTTTCAAGCACATCGTGCTCACACGATGGTGTTTACGATGGATTGTTTATGTGGCCTTTTGACACAAAATGTTGTCTATGCATTATTCTTTTCTTTTTGCTTGCACTTGAATGCAAAAGTCTATTATTATTGGTTTCATAAAAAATATTTGTTCAGCTTGAGGCCATTTTATTATGAGTAGGTACATATTTCTGAAGGAGCACAAGAAGTGCTTTTCAACAATCATCGTGTTATGATGAATGATGCCCATAGCACAAGTACTTTTTCAGCGATGGTTGTGTTAGGAACCTATGGATAGAACTCACTTTTGAAAACACGTATAATCGACATATGAAAGAATTGGTTGAAAAATAACGAAGTTCGTGATGTATATGAAATTTGATCACATATGAAAGAATTGGTTGAAAAATAATGAAGTTCATGATGTATATGAAATTTGATCAATAGCACTAACATTCTGCGACTTTAATTTATTGGATGCCCTTTTCTTATTGGACTTAAAACTTCCTGCATTTGGAATGTAGGAATAGGATGTATTATTAAATACAAGTAAAAAAATAGAAAAAAAAAACAAAAATCTACTGAAATAGATAATTAATTGATAAATTAAAAATGTTCCAATCTCTTGGTGCTGACATGTCGCATTCCTCGATCAAGTCACTGCAGTGAACTGTAGCCACGGAAGCTTATGACACGAATCTTTTGATTTTTAGTGTAATTAATGGTTTGTGGTAAAATTGGAAAATTGAACGAAGTTAACGGCTGAACAGTGTGAAGTTAGCTTTGGCCTTGTGGCTAGTATTCAGTCTTTTGGCATCAATTTTTTCTCTCAGATTCCATCATTTTCTCAGTCACCAAACGCCTCTTCCCTGATAAAACTGCAATGATTCTGTTAAATCTAAAACTTGGGTATACAACAGTGAGAAAAACCCATCAAGGAATTGAAGTTAACTTTAGCCTCGTACTTAGTCTTTTGACATCAATTTTCTCTCACATTCCTTCTTTTTCTCATTCACCGAACGCCATTTTTCTGATGTGATTTCAAGTTCTGATTGAATCTATAATTTGGGTATTCAACAATGGGCAAACCTCTCCTAAGAGTTAATATTTAATGTATGTAGCCCCAAACCTAGCTTTTTTCACTTTATCACTTTCTTGCATTTTCTCGGTTGCCAAGCACATTCTTTTATGATAGATTCTTAATAACTGATTAGTTTAGAGGATTGGGTTCTTTATTTTAGACAGAGCGCATGAGAGAATCAGAACCGATTGGCCAAATGTTCATAAGACTAATTGGCAACCTGTGTTTCTCTGTATTTGTATTCTCAGTTCTCATATTTACAGTCATTGCCATTACATATCAGCCTCCAGATCCATGGCTTGAATCTACCTCAGCTTTAACAAAATTCTTCTCCAAAACTGAAAATCCAACCTTGGAAGATGGCAATTCTATCTTCGAATCTGGTGAAGCTTTTCAGTCTGTGCCAGCTGGTAGTTCAATCACTGAACAAACGATTGACAAAGCTGAGAAGAAACTGAAAAATTTGGCCCTTATGGATGACTCTGATTGTGATGAGTTGAGTGTAGTAAATTGTTCTGACCCCCGAGTTTTGCTTGCTGTTGAGAGATTCAATCTTAAGCAATTTAAGTCAGTTCTCTTTTTGGAGTACCTTACTCCGGTTAATGGTTCAAAGGCAAACGAGTGTGATGTAGCTTGGAGGTTTAGGAACAAGAGAGATAAGTCTTGGAGGAAGTATAAGGATTTTAGGAGGTTTAGGTTTCAATATGGAGAAGATTGTTTCTATAGAGTTGAGCATGCAAGTGGTTGGCATTCGGGTATCAATGCCAAGAGATTGTTTAGGAGAAGGGTTAATGGCACCAGGAGTGCTGGGAATAGAATAGTTTCAAAGGCCATTCTCGATGATGAGATCAACGACACAGTTCTGAGTTTCAGATCAGAGGTTGAATTTAAGGAAGGAAGGTACTTATATTATAAACGAGGAGGAGATTATTGCAAAGGAATGAATCATTTTGCGTGGAGTTTCTTGTGCGGATTAGGGGAGGCTATGTATTTGAAAAGGACATTTGTGATGGATTTGAGTATGTGCCTCGCGGCGAAATATAACCCGAGCAATCAGGATGTGGACGGGAAAGATTTTCGATATTATTTTGACTTTGAGCATCTTAAGGACGTGGCATCAGTTGTGGAGGAAGGTGAGTTTTTAAGGGAGTGGAAGAAATGGGATCAAAATCATAAGAAAAAGGTTTCAGTTAAGAAAGTTGTTAGCTATAAGGTCAAACCAAAGAAGTTGAAGAAAGATAACAGTACAATCATATGGAGGCAGTTTGACGCTCCATCTCCAGGAAATTTTTGGTTTATGGTTTGTGACGGGGAAGCGGCTAAGTACATCGAGAGGCCATGGCATGCCCTGCTTAAGTCTAAGATATTGTTGAATATTGTTGCAGAGATTGGTGGGCGAATGGATTACGAGTATGATGCGATTCATGTGATTCGCGGAGAGAGAGTTAAAAATAAGAAGCTTTGGCCCAATTTGGATTCTGATACATCACCGGATGCACTCCTTGAGAAGCTTGAAGAGGTTATTCATCCCTGGACAAATTTGTATATTGCAACTAATGAACCATCTTATAATTACTTTGATATTTTGAGGTCAGAATACAAGGTCCATTTGCTTGATGATTACAAGGACCTATGGAATAGCACAAGCGAGTGGTACCGTTGGATGACACGTGTAACCCATGGACGACCAGTTGAATTTGATGGGTACATGAGAGCCATTGTGGACACTGAGGTCTTTTACCGGGGAAAGATACGTCTGGAAACGTTTAATAATTTGACCAAAGACTGCAGGGATGGTGTTGGTTATTGCTGACCAGGTTGATTGACAATTCCTGTTAAAGTTTAATGTCTTAGATTCAGTCACGAAATGGTAGTTTTGAGCTTATTCTAGGCTTTCATTTGATTTCATGATTGGCAGCTCCGGTTGATCATATTATAGAGTTCAATAGTTGTTTCAAATCTGTGAATTACCGAGATGCCAAGTTTCTATATTTGTTTTGATTGCAGGTAATTTGAAATTGCCACACATATGCATCGATGCTCAATGATGAAGTAGTATTGTTGCGCATTTGACTCAATAGTGTTATTGTGTACTGTTTTGCTTGCATTTGAGTCCATGATTGATGATGGTTTCATTTCCATAACAAAAATTCCATTTTCTTTGTGTGAATTACCAAAAGCAAATTGCTACAATTCTTCTTCTCTGTTTTCTTTTACATTCCAGCTTTGACTTGAAGCCACTTGATCATGCATAGGTATATATTCCTGCAGCAGCACAAGTGCTTTTCTAATCTCTATAACAAGTAAAAATTAAAAGCTAAAAAAGATAATGAGATGTTTATTGGTTTGAAGGGAAGTAAGTTTGGCACCTCCATTCCTTGTAAAAGATCTCTACCGTTCTTTGCTGAAATGACAATATTTCTAGCAGAAGATTTGATAAATCCTTCTTCTACTCCTTTGTCAAAGAACCTTAGCAAAGAATCATAATATCCATCAACATTTAACACACCCACCTGTTTTTTAAAAATAAAAAATCAATGTACTGCCAAAAATTGGTTTGATTCTGAAAAAACATTTTCGTTATTTCAACCAAACAAATAATATATTTCTTATTTATACCAACTTACAGGTTTGTCATGGATGCCAAGCTGAGACCATGTTATCATCTCCAGCAACTCTTCCATTGTTCCATACCCTCCTCCATAAATTATATTAGAGAACAACCCATAAAATGAAATCTTAGCTCAATTAACCATCAAAATTATGGATGTTGGAATTAGAAAATTATGATATATATATATACCTGGAAGTGCAATGAAAGCATCAGCTCTTCTAGCCATTTCTGCTTTTCTTTCATGCATATCAGATACAATTAACACTTCTCCTACTGTCTTTCCTGATATCTGAGATTTTGACAAACGTGATTAAGTAATTTAGTAGTTGGAAATATTAAGAGAATTGAGCAGAGTAGATTATAATCTTAATTAATTACCTCAATAGGAACTAAAGCTTTTGGTATGACCCTAGTCAAAAAGAAAAATCGCATCAGAATCAACGACAATGATGAAGAAAACAATTGAGCATGTCAACAACAACAACAACAAAAGCAGAGTGAAACCACCTTACAACCGTTTTATGTTTTAATAATCAAAAGTATTTCGTTATTAACTTATTATGCACAAATTTATATTTTGATGTGGGATTCATAACACAAAAAACATAGAAATGTACAAATATTCGTGACTCATCAAACGATTATAAGATAATTTAAACTATAATCATAAAAATGATAATATCTGCGACAGATAATCTCAATAACAATGATTGAAAATCAATAATTGAGGATTTCAGGGTATTTAAACACCAACATATTTGACTGTTAATCATTCTATTTCACAACAGCTGAAAACTAAAAGTCACCGCACCTCAGTTCATAATATAATAGTGTAAAAGATTAAGAAACTTCAATAATATATAAATTAATATTTTTAACTTACCCAAGAACATGACACCCTCCATCAAAAATAGTTTGAGAAACTAATCCCATCAGCCCAACACTCCCTCCTCCATACACCAAATTTATTTTCCTCTCAACCTGCAACTCTTTCTTAATTAAAATACCTTCTTAAGCAAGCACCATTAATCTAAGTGCTTTTATATATGTGTTTGTGAGTTTGTGTGTTGCAAGCAAAGAAAAATATATATGTTTGTAACAATATATATAGGTATAGAAATTTAAAAGAGAGAGATGACAATTTACAAACCAGTTGTGTAGCAAGATCAAGAGCTGCATCACTGAAAATCTTTCTATTTCCTGAATTACTTCCACAAAACACACAAACCCTTTTGAACTTCCCCATCTACTCTCTCTTTCACCTCTCTCTCTCTCTGCAAGAGAAGTCCCCCAACAAGTCTTCACAATAATTTATGTGCTTTATATATATGTATAGAAACAAAGACTCATGACTCATTCTCGGGTGCGGACATATATGCATCTTTTATAATACAAGCTTAATAGTAAACCCACATATATAAAACCACTTTATGTATGTTTATATAATCTTGGGGGTAGGCGTACATATATTTTGAAACACATATTTAGTCTATACACCGTTATTTAGCATTAGAATCTTGGGGACAGACGTACGTATATTTTAATCATAATTCAAAAACCTCCGCACATAAGAATTATTATTACATGCTTGTGTTCATCACTAATTTAGCTATACTTAACCGTATGCAGAGACCTCTTTGTGTATAGAAAAGCTAAGTAATCAATGAATCAAAATGAATAACAAAATTTTTTTAAAAAAATTTTTTAAATAGAATTTGGTTAAGTCTTTTTTTTTTTTCTTTCAAAAAAAAAAGGGGGAACAGTTCAAAAGTTTCAATTAGTGAAAGACACTTTGATATGCATTCGCTAATCCTGCAAATAATGTTCGTAGAACTTTTCATATAATAAGTGAGACATGATTCATGGCACGAGTATAAATGATTAATTACAAAAGTGCTTTTCTTGAGTCAAAGCAGATTCTTTCTTTCTATATATGTATATGATGAATATATCCAATCCAATCCAATTTGTTTGGTGGGTGCACCAATGAGATTTTTACTGTTTATTTTGTTGGATTTTATAGGGTGAATTCACCTCCTCTATCTCTTGGTGCAAATCCATTTAGGCATTTGGGATTTTGTGTTTGGTGGTTCCATCACCAATTAATTAATAAAATATTTCACAATTTGGTGGTGATGTTGCTATTATGGCCCTTTCTAGCTAGGTGGCTCAACAATTCCTATTATTTTATTGGGAGATTTTTCTAGTCTATGTATTTACACATTTTGACATTACATATATTGAATATTTGATGAAACGTGGATGATATATATTATAAATCGATAAGTAGACGCCAATAAATTAGTTTTGCAGCAATACAATGTTTGTTTTACTAAAGACTAACTAATATTGCATTTTACAAAATAAAATAGTTGTACGAGAGAAGAGAGAAAAAAGATAAATGATCGTTTAGTCCTTGTATTTTGATTTAATAGTTAATGTATTTTAAAAAAATTTCAATGTGCTCCTGTTATTAAATACATTACATTCTTACCTTCACTTTTTCTTTGTTTTTTCAATAATACCCTCTCTTGACATTAATTAATTTATCTACAAAAAAAATTAAATAGTTATTTTTTAGCAAATTAAACAATAAGTATCAGTATGAAAGAACTAATATTTTTTTATACCTTTACAGCAATCTTGCTAATAATTTTTTATAAATAAATTAATATCAGTCAACTTAAGGTAATGGTTAATATTCTTGCAACAATTTCCTTATAAATGTACATAAAAATTTAATTTACCAAATTAATCCTTAAAGTAAAATAATAACATAAAATTTACATTAACTTTTATTTTGTTTTTAATGTTAATTTGATGATTTAACACTTTTTTCTTTTTGTTAGTATCCCCAAGAATATTGTTGCAAGGGTATTATTGTAAAAGGAAAGAAAAATTAAGAATAGTAACGTAATATATTTAATAATATGGATGTCTTAAGGTATTTCTTAAAATACAAGAATTAAACGGACTCTTAAATTAAAATACATGAACGAAATGAGTATTTACCCGGAAGAAAGTTTATAAGATTATTTTATAATATTGTATGTCCACTTCCTTTGAAGCAATTATGATATGCAATTATCATGAGTGTATTTATTAAAATGGGGTTCAAGCATGCGTAAAGATTATGATAAAATGATAATAATCATGATGATGAAGTTGATGGTGATGTAGGGACCAAATTTACTATTTAAGCCCACCATAATCATATGATTAATAATATCATACTTTGTTTATTTGTTTGTTTCAATTCGATGCATAAAAAAATATAGTAAAAAACAGAAAAATATCAAATGAATTGGCCTTTCAAGTGTATTATATACTGAGTAACCAAATGCCAACTAACCCCAAGAGTGACATAATTGCTTTGAGAACCTTCTTTATAAACACGTGTATGAGAAATTTTGGTAGAGATTAGTTTGAATAAACACCATCTTCTTTCGATTTTAGTTTTATTACTTCATAAATTACCTCATTAGGATCATGGTATGTAAAACTATGGCATATTTATATATCAAAGTGACTGTCGTACTTTTTATACTCAATAAATACCTTGTAAAACTCTCAATCATTAAGAGATTTTTTTTCGATGATTAATGTACACCTACAAATTTTTGTACAAATTATTTTTACATAAACTCATGTGGCATAATAAGATTGATTGAATGAAACCACCACACCACCCATATAATTTATTTTTATTATTTTATATTTTCAATCAACTACGTAATGTTATACCACATTAGTTTATATAAAAAATATGTTATACCACATTAGTTTATATAAAAAATAACTTGTACAAGAATTTGTTGTTCTATTAATTATATATACTCCTCTAGTGTCATTGAGAGTTATTTTATACAAACTGTTATGTTCAAAGAGTTGCAGTAACATTAAATATCAATATCATACTCCTTATGTTAGAGGTTAGCCTCACGACACGAGATTATTTGTCAATATTCTTGTAAATATCATTGAGAACTGTCCCAAGAGTTTAGCCGAGTGATTTCCAGTACAAGTTCAAAACTTAAAGAAAGAAGAACTAAAAAATCAGTTTAAGTTTGTTCACTCCTACCTTTTTGAAAAATAATAATAATGATATATACTTTGAATTTTTTTTATGCAAAACTGCAATTCTATATGTTTAATATCAATTTTGAAGTAGTAAGTTTCCTTTGCCACTTAAGTTTGAGGTGTAATCATCAACATTGTTACAAAAGTTAATGCTTGTTGTGGTGACAAGTGATTTGTCACTGGCGTCCTAATAATTTAACCATACCTAATGAAAAACATTTTTTATTGCACAGTTTCACCTTGTGCACAAATTGTGCCCTGATACAAGTCAAAGGGAAAATTATATTGTCAAAAAAGGTGTATAAATATAAAGGAAAATGACAACAAACACTGCTCTTTCATACGTCTTCTCAATTCCTGCTCTTTCATATATCTTTGCTTTATCAACAATCCTAGGATGAACTGATTTTGTTTTTGGCTTTTTGCTTTTTCCTTTTAGCTTTTGGTTTTCACCAGAGATGCATGATTTGGATTGATAAATACAAATGAACAAAGTACATAAATGATAAAACTAGTAAAAGATCAACTTCTAATTCACAATTGCTACACTAATTAATATGGACCTTTTACCAAACAATTTACTATCCTGCTGAGACATAGCAGTTACAACTTATAAATGGGTTCCTAGTTACAGCAAGCAACTAAAATTGATCGTATCATTTGCTAGAACATAAAGAAGCTGCAGAAACGCTAGCTGGTGGTGTAGCATGGCGAGTCACAAATGATTCGACAAGTGGGTTGACAAGTTGGGGTGCTTCATCCTTCAAGCACATCAACAGATAAACTTTATGAAACGTTTTTGTTTCCTCAAGCATCATCATCATCAAAATGCATACCATTTAATGCAAATATAAAATCAGAAGCCAAATATATTAATGAAATAGTCACTGCCTAAAAATTATTGCAAATTTGCTACTATAATCTCCCAAGTGAATGAGTAAGATGACCAAAGTCCATAAATGTTCATACATGTATAAAAAATGAATGTATTTTCCATACATGCAAATAGCCACCACATAATTTCTAGTTCACAAGGGAAAGGAAATTGCCACCTAATCATAGCACCTACACGTGTGCAAGTATGAGTGTGTGTGCGTGCACGAACAAGAGAGGGAGATGGAGGGATACCTGAGGGCAGTGGCCAACATTAGGGAGGACAATAAAGTCTTCTACAGAATCAAAATTCCCATAGGCTCTTCCAAGCTCAATGGGTTCCCATGGGTCCTTGTCACCCCATGCTATCAAAACAGGACACTGCAGCAAAGAAGGAACACAAGCATGCAAGAAGAACAAATCCAAAGTCACCAAGAGCTAGCAAAAATTAATTTTACTGGCTGGAGATTGGCATATTGTGAATTTGATCCAGTTTGAAGATACTGACCTTCACCTGCGGCAGTAGTTCCTCAGGTAGAGGGCCCCCTGAGTAACAAATGAATTCGAGAAATACATCTGCTGCACCGGGTTCAAGTCCCGGTTGTAAGATCTTTTCAACTAGTTCCTCTGTCACTTGGGAGGTGTCATTATAACACTGAAACAACAAAAACAATCAACAGAGTTGATGACAACATCGACCACATTCATTCACTTTTCTTTCCAAAGAATGCTGAGGAACCGGTATGGTTCAATATTACATTTCCTTGCATGTACAAACCGATCATCATTTCTACTGTCGACAGCTGATTAAATTTATTCTGTCATGATAAACGTCAAACCATTGGTTCCCAGCAGTCTGATTGCAAAACTAATATTAATGTGCAATACCTGGCAAAGAATATTTCTGATAGACTCTGATGTTGCAACCCTTTTGTAAAACAGTTTGCCCACAGCAGTGTTCCTATCAAATAGGCATATCTAACTTAAATCATAAGCTGGCAAGTTTCAAACTTGAACCTGAGCAGAAAGAAATTTTCTCATTTTTACCTCAATAAATTCTGAAATGATCTGATCAAAGGCCGTCCATACCAAGGCTGCTTTTTGATATGAAGCATACGAAGAGATATATTCAACAAGATCATGCCTCTACAGATCTTCGGGTTCATTACTGCAGCTTGAAGGCCAACTAGTCCTACATGAGGACCATATAAACGGTTTACTAGCCAAGTGGTGACAATATGGAAGAAAAGATGCTATTTATTGAATCATGCTTGATCACCTCCAATTGAATTGCATATGAAGAATGCTTGATCTTTCACCACATCTTCACAAAAATCATTCAGCTGGCTGGCCCATGTCTCGAACGTATAAAAAGGTTTGTCAACAAAATCACGAGGATTTGGTTTGTCCGAGTATCCATAACCAATAAGATCAATTGAGAATACCCTATGAGATTTAGCGAGGACCGGAATGTTTTTCCTCCAATGGTCACTGTAAATAGCAGTTAAGGCATCAAAATCACTTAATGAAGACACATAATTAGTACATAAACAAAGAGAAAGAGAACAAAACTTTTGTTCAAATCAACACAGCAGATTTATCATGAAACTTGCACAAACAGTTGGTTCATTAGAGAATGCAAGCAATGCTGTAACCAATATCCTATGGCTTAGCTAGCGGATTGAAACTAAATCCAGCAAAATGAATTGGCTCGGTCCATAAATCTCATTCTACTTCTACATCAATGCTAATTCAAGGAACCAAAAAGGGATAATAATCCAAGTTCTTAGCATGCATAAGGACAAAAAGAATGTGCCAAGCATGACAGTGAAGTGCAATCTGCAATTAATACCTATAGCAATTAGTTGTCTGCTAATGAGAAGCGAAATATCAACGATCTAGACCTGTTTGCTCCGAACCCATGAACCAGAACTAGAGCAGGACCACTGCTTCCCGAATACTGATAGCGAATTGAATACCCCCTCCAGTTCCACATACTACAACAAGACACAAAACTACGAGATCACCAATCGAGATACTCAAATTCATCAAATAAATAAATAAATAAATCTTCAATGAAAGAATCTGCATCATGAGCACATATGCACAATAATCATACTAAAGACAGAACAAAGACTAACATCATACTAATTTTTTTTGTTTTTTAATATACCCCCTAATGGCATAATTGATGTGCTCAAAACAAAAAATTTAGCAAGAACACAATACAAGTTACCTGCTCTTAACCTCAAGAGGTTCTTCACTGCTCTGCTTCTCTTTGATTTGCTCATCAACTGAAAAATAATTATTTGAAACAGAACACACGACAAACCCATCTGGTTCAAAGCTTGAAAGTCCCAAACTTTTGTGACAAATCTTCAGTTTATGCAAATTAGTGTAGCTAAAATGGACTGAAGATGGAGAAGATGTGATGATGCTCAGGTTTCTTTTTGGCTGCAATGAAAGAACTGGCAGCGCTGTTGATGAAGTACTGAAGCTAGCCATTGCTTGCTTATTGCTATCACAAAGAGAGTAATTAAAACGTTGTTAAAGACAGTTAACTACGTTAACAGATATTGTACTTGTGTTTGGTTTTCCTCCACGTAGACATTAGACTACACATTCATAATCATATGTTATACCCAAACCCGGATACCCGGCCCGAACCGACCCTTTTTCCACACAAAATTTAGGTAAATCTTTAATCTTTGTTGGTGTCGGGTTATGAAACAAAAAACAGACCAGAAACAAGGCACCGGTTTCCCGCCCCCAAATAAACAGCGGCTTCAGCTTTCAGACGGTGCCGTTTTGGCTTTCATTTTAATGTCAAGTAAGCTTCTGCTTCTTCTTCTTCTTCTTCTTCATGCGTTCTCTCTCATGTGGGTGTCGGCTATTAAGTTAAATTCATTCAGGCATTTTATCAAACAAGTTCAGTGCATTAGGTGCCGTTCGCTTTCGTCCCTTCAACAGTTACCAGTTTCGTATTATCAATATACTTCGTCAGATTCTGAAGAAGGAGAAGACTCTTCGTCACATTCTCAATATATTTCGTCAGATTCTGAAGAAGAGTACTCTTCTGAGTGTAATAATACTAGTGAAGTTGTTAAAAAATTGGATAGTTTCAGAAAAGACCCCGGAGCTGCATTAACATTCTTTGAACTGTTAAAAACGAAAGGGTTTAGTCATAATGTTCACACTTATGCTGCCATTTTCAGAATCTTGTGTTATTGTGGGAGGCAGAAGAAGCTGGAGTCTCTGTTACGGGAACTTGTTAGGAAAAAGAATGATTTGAATTTTGAGGTTATCGATCTGTTTGAAGCTCTTTCTAAAGAAGGGTCGAATGTGTTTTATAGAGTTTCTGATGCAATGGTTAAGGCCTATTGTAGTGAGAGAATGTTTGATGAGGCTTTAAATGTGTTATTCCAAACTGATCGTCCTGGATTTGTTTGGTCTAAATTCACCTGTAACTTTTTCATGAACCAGTTGTTAAAGAGTGGGGAAGTAGATACGGTTTTAATAATTTACGAACATATGAAGAGTATGGAGTTTAGTTTGAATCAATTCACTTATGATATTGTAATTAAGGCCCTTTGTAAACTGGCTAGATTTGAAGAAGCTTTCGATGTGTTGAATGAGATGAATAAAGCAGGAGTAACCCTGCATGGATATAATTACTCGACCATTATTCAAGGGCTTTGTGAGAATGGAAGGTTAGAAGTGGGTTATGACTTGCTTTGGAAATGGAGTGAGAATGGTATTCCTTTGGATGCCTTTGCTTACACCGCTGTGATGCGTGAATTTTGTCAAAAAAGTAGACTTGTAGAAGCTGAAAGTGTGTTGCTTCGTATGAAGCAACTAAGGGCTGCTCCTGATAAGTATGTATATAGTGCTTTGATTTCTGGATATTGCAAATGTGGGAACATAAGTAAAGCTTTGTCTCTTCATGGAGAAATGACATCAATAGGTATTGAAACAAATTATGTAGAGAGTATGATTTTAAAATGCTTATGCCAGATGGGGAAGACTTCTGAAGCAATAGCAAAATTTAAGGAGTTTAAAAGTATGGGGATTTTCCTTGACCAGGTTTGTTACAATGTCATTATGGATGCTTTATGCAAACTTGGGGAAGTGGAAGAGGCTGTGAAACTTTTCAATGAAATGGAGGGTAGGCAGATAGTTCCCGATGTCACCAACTACACAACCATGATTGATGGTTACATACTTCAAGGTAAACTTGTTGATGCTATAGATTTGTTCAAGAAAATGAGGGAGATGGGATATAAACCTGATATTAAAGCTTATAACGTGCTTGCTCGTGGGCTTGCTCAATATGGCAATGTGCGAGATACACTTGATTGTTTGAAATATATGAAAAAGCAGGGTTTGAAACCTAATGTTATTACTCACAACATGGTTATTGAAGGCTTGTGTATGAGTGGCCGGGTGAAGGAAGCTAGGGCATTTTTTGATGATTTGAAAGATAAGTGTTTGGAAAATTATAGTACCATGGTTGATGGTTATTGTGAAGCAAATCATTTAGAAGAGGCATTTCAATTTTTTATGACTTTGTCTCAGCGGGGATTCTTAATGAGAACAGAGTCCTGTTGTAAATTGCTGACTAATCTTCTTATGGAGGGTTATAACAACAAAGCTTTCAAGTTGCTTGATACAATGTTAAAACTGGATGCTAAACCCAGCAAAACTACCTATAATAAGGTCATAGGTGCATTATGTTTGGCAGGAGAAATTAAATGGGCACATCAGGTGTTTGATTTTTTGACTCGCCACGGGTTAACTCCTGATCTCATTAGCTATACAATGGTGATACATGGCTATTGCAAACTAAATTGCTGGCGTGAAGCATGTGACATTTTCAAAGATATGAAGCAGAGAGGGATCAAGCCTGATGTTGTACTTTATACAATTTTATGTGACGCTTATTCAAAAATAAATAAAAGAACTTCTTCTTCCCCGCCAGATACCTTGCGAAGGAATGAAGAGGTAGTTGATGCTTCAGATCTTTTGGAGGAGATGAAGGAAATGGAAATAAGCCCTGATGTTGTATGCTATACAGTTTTGATTGCAAATAACCTTGCAGATGCTGGGACAGTCTTTAATAAAATGATTGATAGAGGACTGGAACCTGATGTTGTATATTATACTGTTTTGATTGCAACGCTTAGCAAGAGAAACAACCTTATGAGAGTCTTTGATGAAATGATTGACAGAGGACTGGAACCTGATATTGTATGTTATACAGTTTTGATTGCAAGGCTTTGCTGTACAAACAATCTTGTAGATGCTTTGATAGTCTTTGATGAAATGATTGATAGAGGACTGGAACCTAATATTGTCATATACAAAGCTCTTTTATATGTCTGCCCGACAAAGAAAGACATGGACAAGTTTTTATCCCTTTTTGCTGAATAGCGAAGTACAAGTGTTAAAACTCTTCTTTGGTTAACGGGATGTTTGCATCATTCGTGTGCTACAAAGTGGTATTTCAAGGTAAGAGGTCAGCACTTTATACTTGGGAAATGTTGAATGATTATTACGTTTGTTATTTTGTATCATGAGTATTGTTTTGGGTGATCAAACACCAGTTGATGTTCCAGGACAGGTCACCCCAATTATTATGATTCTTTTCTATTATTATTATTATTTATTTATTTATTTATTTTGGCGCAATCAGTGAAGTGAATTGCCGTAGAGAGAGATTGGCTGTTTTTGTGTGTGGCTTTGTATTTTTGACTTTAAGTGGTTGGGGGGGTTGTTTTTATTACATCATTATACATATGCTTCATGGGTGAGTAATTTATCGGTATTTATATTTTATCTTCTTTTATTTATTCGTTTATTTTTTGGTTTAATAAAAAGTGATTGGAGATGATAAATGATTAAATTATTTGAATTGAGTTTGAAATTTTGGAAATAATCAGTTATAGTGCCTGATTTTGTTCAAATCAATTTGCAGACCATAGCCACAGTGTATGTTTTTTGTTGGAGCAGTGCTAGTGGCAGTTATGATATCCGCAATCTATTTGAATAAATCGAAGCCTGTATTTCATGTTAAATTAAAATTTGATATATTTAAAGTTTTTACTAAGTTGATTTTCTGCCATCAAAAGCTTACATTCCAAGATTTGGATTTTCTCCTCTGATTTTTATTTTTTTGCCCTCACAAATTGAGACTAAATTTTGGCTTCAAAGGTCTGCAATTTGCATTAGTAGTGTCCATGAGATAAATATTTGTGGTGCTTATTCTCCACTTCCCACTGATAAATTAATTTTTATTTTGTTGGATGTTGATTTGAACTCATAGAGTTGAATTCTAGCTTGTGTACGATAAAAGGAAAAAAGGAAAAGAAAGAATATTGTGAGGCAGCACGTATTCTTGTTGACAAAATAGAAAAATGATAGATATTATTTCGAGGTGCTTTAGAGAATTTCTTTTCTATCAGCTACAGAGAGGTCTTTAAAGTAATGTGAGAATCCTGAGAGAATATAAAGAGCTGGATTCAGTAAGAAGTTCTGCAATTACTTGGTCAAGAATGTTGGTTTCCATTTTCCATAGTATCTTTAATGCATCAATTATTCGATCAATTTTTTCATTAGCTCCCCTATGTGTTGCATAGTTGATTCAATGACATTGTTCTTTTTATAGGCAATTTTAGCAGAGTGGTAAAATGACTTCCACATTGATAAAAATGTCTTATTTTTTCATTTGCAATCATCCCATGTTTGAGAGCTCAGCATGAAGTGCTAATGCAGAACAGTTATGCACTTGCATCATTTTTGTAAACATTAATCAAATATCATGAATCCTTATAGTTCAGCTGAAAGTTTACCAGGAATATGTATTCAAGATGATTTACTTGCATAATGACAGAATTTGGATTGAAGTGGCTTGAAAATGACATGAGTGCTGAACTATTGGAGCTTAGATTCATTTTGCTTTGGTCAGTATTAATTATTAGTTTGTTTTTTTTACTATTTTGGTCAAGTTGGTGCTTTTACCTGAAACTCATTGTCTAACTGGAAACGTAATGCTGCTTTTGTAGACTTAAACTTGTTACAAGAAGCAGTAGTCCAAGACAAGGCAACAAAAGATTTTGCAATGGAAATTTCTCCAAGTGTTCCTTTAGAGATCTGGTCAGTCACTTAGAGATCTCTTCTCATTTTCTCTGTACTTGGCTAACACTGCTGAATGCTTTCTGGTGTATAATAATTGCAGAATTCTGGTTTGGTTTTCATGGCTTGCTAGGTTATTTTATTTTTAAAACAATAGAAGTTGCCATCATTATTTAGGATTGGCCTTTATTGACTCATGTTAGAAAAAAATTCTTTCATCTTATAGACATTTTACCAAAAGTGATCTTTGGCCCTGGAATTGCTTTGTTTCAATACATAACATGGCCTGCGGATTTATCATACCTCTCATTTGCTATAGTCATCTGATAATCCATTATAATTTTTTGCCTTTTAATAACTCTAATGGATTCTGCCAGTTGTTTGCTTTAATATGGATAGTTTTTCTCTTTAATAAACAATGTGTCTTCACTAATATGCTTATCTACTCAGGGTTATTTGACAAATATGATTGATTTCTTTTAAGGGGAAAAATAATATTCATTAATTTGTTTGCTGGGTTCTGGTGAGATGCCCTTCTCTTGTGAAACATTTCAGAAAAATGTAGTGAAAATATGCGTTAACTACTTTAATATTCATAATATCTTTCTGTAACTTGTTAAATTAATGGTAGTTAAGTTTAAATTCACGCCAAAAAAAAAGGTAGTATTTAAGTTAAAATGAACATATATAAATCAAAGTATACTCTCTAAAATATAGTCATCATTAGTGTAAATGAGCATATATAAATCAAAGTATACTATCTATAATATAGCCATCATTATTGTAAATAGTTAATTGCACTCCTTAGTCATTTTTCTTTAAAATAATTCTACTCTCACTGCTATTGTGAACAATTTACCTTCTACACTTTTTGAACCATAATCTCTTGCTTCTATGACAAGAAGCCAACCAACTGAAGTATCCTTTGAGGATGCTTTCTATATTACTAAATTACACACACAATATTGAAAATTCTTGAAATAAACTTAGAAATATCGCTTAAAGGAATAATTTTCAGTATGCGCATTTATTGTATTATCTCTTAATTATTAGCTTTTGTTTTTTAGACAATTAATACAAAAGTTTGTAACGCACAAACTTAAACTTAAACTTAAGTGGTTTACTACTGAGTCACCTACCAAAGACTCGAGATCACGACAAACGAGTTAGATCACTTTCGGAAAATTTTTTCCCTATAAATACCCTGTCTCAATTGTTCACTCATTAACCCTCGCATTTCCATTATATCACATAGAAGCTTGCTCATATTCTGCTTCCATGGATGGCCCTCTTCGGTCCTTCCTTCTCAATTATAACCCTGAACGCACTTTTTGTTACCCTTGGGAGCGTTGCCTAGATCCTGAGGTTTCATATTTCGCTTTTCACACTTTCATACACATCTCATATTTATAGGCCTGGCAATGGATTGTGTTGATGCAGTTTTGTATTCAGTGTGTTGTGTTCTTATCATGTCATGTTAAATTTATTGGCTCAAAAAAAAAATCAAAACCAGGCCTATTTGTTATTTTTATCGTTGTACTCGAACCAACCCATTTGATCAGCTATTATTTATTTTATTACACTACATCAGTAGTCAATTTAATGACATTTTCTTCTTTATTTTTTTCAATTCATTTGGGTTGAGTTTAAATTTGGGAAGCAATCAATCTAATGGCTTTTTCACGGTTAAAAAAATATTGCAGGTAGATCTCATATATTACAGAAATGTAAGGGATGCTACACTGGTAGTGGATCTACGGACCAGGGTGAATCTTGGAGGTGGCTTGTATCACTTCAACGATATCTGGAATGATCTCGTGAATAATAAGGATTGTGACTATTATACTTTCTTTTACAGGAGAGAAACCAACAGTGATGACTATCACAATCTTATTTTCATATCAGCAACATGTTGTGGCCCTAGATTTTATTTTCTTGTCCCGGAAATTGTCCTGCAATGCCCCATTTGTGACAGTTTCGTTCATCGTTGGGACATCGTAAGAGTCGTTGTGTTTTGAGATGATGATGATCAGCTTGCCTAAAAATTTCATTCATCATCTTTGTGCTCTTGTTTTTGTTTTTTTTTTGGTCTTTTGGTCTTCTTCTATTTAAGTGTTTGCTTTGTTGAGTCTCTGACGGAGAAGTCGTTTAAGGACTGTTGTGTAAGAATGTGAATGATGATGATCAACAAATTATGAAATTTGTTTGACACATCAGTCATAAATATATATATAATAAAAGATTTTAATTGTTTGTGCAGATTGTTAAGTTCATCCATGGATGTGTTTTAATGGTGATTTTGCGATTTAACAGCTTGGAAGGGCCTAAGTGAAAAATAACAATACAAAATGAAACATTTATGAAACCTTTGTTTTGTGCGAATCTTTCAACAAATACTAAAATTTTGGTCAATTGTTTGTGGATTCATTAGCTGATCTCAGCAATTACAGCTAGTGTCTCAATTATCTTAATGAGAATGTTCCATATATATTGCATTCACATTATGATAAAATTTTAATGTTAGTGGGGCCTATATAATTTAAAATGAAAATTTTGTAATATATGTAAATTATAAGTTATAATTTATAACCAATTTCCAACCAAAAAAAAAAAAGAAAGAAAGAAAAAGGAGAATGTTTTCAGCAATGTGAAAAAAAAAAAAAACGCTCACAAACATAACATAACATGCCTTTATAGATTTAGTCAACTTTAGTCTGTTCCTTTATGGTTTTAACTACTCAGCAATTATGATTTATGGGCAGTAATCTCAATTCTTTTAATGAGAGTATTAATCTTCATTTAGTTCTTTTCTCCTCGACAAATTTTATTTTTTGATACTCAATTTTCATTGACTTAATTAACGTGTTAAACTCCCAAAGTAGATAGATAAAACTTGTTTGACACAAGTTAATTAAGTCTACTTGCTTGTTACTACTTGATCAATAATCATTTGGAGAGTATATTAAATAATTTTAAAAAAGGATTTTATTAGTCATTTGAGTCCTATATCATCGTCGATATTCTTACAGCGAGCAATGTAAGATATCCTAATATATAAGTTTCAATTTGAGTTCCAACTGATGTGGCATTCATTTATTAGATGGTGGTTAATTAATTTTATAAGCTATAAAATTCATCACTTAATATATTAGTGACACATAACATTAGAACTCAAGTTAAGACTCAAATATTGGGATCCATAACATTGTTGTTGTTACAGCATCCAAGCGTATTCCATTTTGACGAAGTGAAACTAGCGAGATAAAAGTAAAATCATGTTAGGCAAAGTATTTATGTTCAATTAAAGAAAACTAAAAATATATATATAAAAAAAAAAAAAAAAAAAACTACTTGGTGGCCTTCAAGAAAATGTTTGCTTATGATGATTCATCTAATTAAGTACCTTTTTTTTTATCCTTGGACGTGGAATGGTAGATTGGCAGCCCTTCAAAAATACAAGATTTTCTTTCATTAGCTTTGAATTAATGTCCATTCAATTCAGCGACTAAATTTTCTTGTGGAGAGTAGTTTTATGATTAAGTGGCTTCACATTTAATACTTGGCTATATATGTAGAACGGTTGGTTAGTTTAAAGCCCTCAAAAGTAGAGGACATTTTCATTGGCTTAATTTGTACGTCAATAATTAGCCCTCTTGAGTGTGACTTGCCTTCATAATTTGTTTATATAAAAAAAAAAAAGAAAAAACAATTAATTATTAGACGCTTTATTAAATACATTTAGTTTAGATGTGGAATGGTAGATTACAAAATGTTAAGCATTTCTCTACCCAAAAAGTTATGAATTAATGAGAAATGCCATGGCACATGTTTCTTATTATTCACGATACATTAATCTAACATTTTACTCACAAAGATTGACCATCTCCAGCTATTATATATTAGATTGGCAGTTGAGTTCATCTTCACCATGACTTGAAATTAAAGAAGGCTTTGCACTAAAATTGGGGAGGGGAATGGAGTGGAGTGGAGTGGAGACCTCAACAATATTCAAAACCCAAAAGAAAGGTTGGTTTGTCTAACATTTTGCTGACCCTTTTGGTGAGAATGTTTGGTTGATCACCTCTTTGAATCCAAACAGAGAGATACACACAAATCTACTGGTCAAAAATGACTCTAAATCTAATAAATAAAATCTTTCATTTCCTCAACTTATCAACCAATTATATACGGAACCTAACCTACATCTGCCCTTAAACTTTCATGGAAATTTCTTCTCATAATTTCAAGTGCATATATATAACACAATGAATTGTCCTGATGACCCCATTTTATATTGTTTCATCATCATATGGCGGCTGCAAAAAAGCTTCAAGTATACGAATGCGATGGTTCTTTATTTTGCATGCAATTTTTTTTAAGGTATGTTATCAATTCATCTGTATCCATCCATCCATCCATCTTAATTCATTCATTCCTTCTTTTTGTTCTTATTTTTCTTATAATTATGTATCATTATATCTATATTGTTAATTCATTCTTTTATTTGTTGTGAGTCAAATCTTTGACGTATATAAATATGCATCCAAACTTCTTAATGTTAATTAAATTCTGCAACATTTTTGTTTTCTGAAACTTGTTTCCCTATTTTCTTGCCATCCCTAAAACTTACAGAAAGCAAGACTAGTGTCTCTTATATATGCATATATATATATATATATATTTGTTATTGCCATCAGTACTGCTTTCTTTTTATTTTTATTTTTATTTTTTAATGTTTTTGCTATTTTTAATAAGTATGTTTAATGGTTGTTATATATATATTATATGTTTAGTTTATGAAGAACCATCTTAATTTGTTCAATGTTCATAATGCATCAATTAACTAGAGTAAGCAAGGGTACTAGTAGACATGGTTATTTCTAAATAATGCAGGGATTGTTTGCTAATACATTTAAAGTTTCGTTATAATGTTTACCAAATTTTGAGGTTTCATATAATTAATATATATCTTGAATACCTATTTTATATTCAAATTTAATTTAGAGCTAATTACATGATTTAAAGCAAAAATGTAACCCGACTTAGACTTCTTACTTTTTAGTGAAAAAGGAGAAAGAAGAAGATTTTTCAGTCACACAAAAAGAGCAAAAAAAATTTTTAAAAAAAGCACCCTTATTATTTTTTATACGTAGTAGTAATTTTTTTTTTTTTTAAATTGCTGTTTGGTGTTATAATTTGTACTTGAGAGCCTGAAAAGTTGGTCTTAGCGACCACTCTAAAAATGCACACACCCAAATAATATGAATAATAAAATATATTAATATTCTATCATATGTACAAAAAATGCAAAAATAATAATACATTATTAAATATAATAATATTCGAGAAATTTCTCCATTTATTTATTTAATAGTATATCATAAACAATTGGTCGACAAGTTAAATAGGGGAAAAAACTCAAGGGTACGGACTTGTATATATTAAATTAATGTTACTAATTTGGAGCTGAAAATATTGAGGATTATGTAGAAATGAGCATTAAAACGTCAAAAAAAAAAAAAAAGGGAATAAAACTAATATATTTGCAAATAAATATATTGTAAAAAGTTACTTCGGATTCTTAAAATTTGAAGCATATATGAGCATGGAACAAAAGAAGGAATTTTCTGTCAAACAAAGTACGGCCAGGCCTACAAAATTAGTGTGCAACAAGTCAACCATCTACCAATCGCAGGCTGTATTTGAGTTGACTGGTAGCTTCAGTTGACCGTCAGATATGATTAAATGCATTAGCCAAACACCATCTCCGTCATCCATCCGTACCTTTATGATTTTGCTACGCTACCTCTGTGGTTCCACCACACCTTCGGTCACAAGTAACCGCAAAACTTTTTGTTAAAAAATAAAGCAATTCACCCTAATTTGCTTGGTTTTAATTCACTTCTTTCTTTTTTTTCGCCATAATTTTCAATTGAACACAATTTATGTTTATTTATTGTGTAACTTAACATGATCTGAATTGAAGATACGATGTGAATTCAACCTTTTCACATGTTTAATTTATCATTTTGGTGAAAGTAAGAATCGATATTAATTCTTTTTATAGAGTAAGATTTTTTATGATTATACAAAGAGGTTTAAGATTTCAATAATACTCTATTTATTTAGTTGGAATACCTAATTTGTATTCCAACTAGTGGGACAAATTATATGTCATTATTTGATTGACTTATGTGATTATTAATTATTAACCCTTATTATTTATAATTCAAATGGTGGAATTCTATTAGTGACAAATCATTTGGAATATAAATTAAGTATCCTAACTAACTGAATAAGTATAGCATTACTTTTAAGATTTAATCTCGCTTAAACGGTTTAGTTTGTTATATTATTTTTTTTTCAAATTTGGGCCTAAATGGATCGAGGAAAGCTTAAGAGGCCCATTTAAGTTCAAATTGTTTGGGAATCCATTAGCCTGCATCACAAATACCGGCACCAAAATTTGGGCCCAAATATCAGGGAAGCTTGTTTATCTTTTGTCGTCAATGTTTCAGGTACGTTTTGCTGCTCTATGTGGCAATTATCATTTGCATAATGCAATACCATTGAAAACCCAGTGTGGTTTCAATACACCCTCATGCATCAATGGAGTTTAATTCCAGAAATTGATATAGTTCCGGCCATGTTCGATCGCTCATATTGGTCTGCCGGCGCCCGTGTCGAGATTCAGCTGCAACTGTGCTAGCAGTGAGTGATTGTTTTCTTCCTCATCTATCTTTAATCAATCATATATGTCACATTTATTATAAAACACAGCATTCAAGTAAGAATTCGAATGTTTCTGCATATATGTGGTTGTATCCAATATACATCTTAGCACCATGTAAGTTTATATTAGTAACCTCGCTAACGTGAATTTGAAATAAGTTTAAGCTTTTATGCCACTTGAAATTGAATGCAATAAAACATAAAATTAAAAATAAAAGGTAATACATGTGGTTGAAATGATGGTGAATTTATGAATATGGAAGCAAATAACAAAGAAATTTTGATAGGTTTGAGGCGTGTGTAACACTTTCCTTTAAGGTTTTATCTGTCCTCACCACACTAGGATTGTTATATATAGAGTTTAAGATGACAAGTTACCCCCCAAGATACAACAAACCTTAATATAATCTCTAGCAATTGAGGTTATATTCAAGAACATGTATGTAATATGTAATTATCTGGATTTTCCATCAATATAAGTGTCTATATTTTATGAAGAAATATAGTTTTCACGAAAAAATACAACCATTAAACAATGGCACTTCTTCAAAAAGACACTATTTAGTTTGAAAGTGGCATATGTTCACAACCAGATTTTTGGATTCAAAAACCGATATCCTTTTCTTGTCTAGAGAATATTCTGAAAACAACTGGTTTGTCGATTCTCAAAACCGGCAAGCCGGTTTCTCAAATCCAGTTTGCCGTTTTCTAGATGCCAAAAACATGCTTTCTGAAATAAAAATGGTTAGCCGGATTTCAAAAACCGGCTAGCCGTTTTTTATACATTTCAAACTTTAAAATATTACAATACTTGCTATGTTACAAAAAAAAGAAAAAATTGTTGTCATTTATTTATTTCCGCATGTGAAGAATTAGAAAAGGCCATATAATTTTTGTAAAATTATCCGAGAAACACACAACATAAGAATTTCATTCCATCCGTCACAATAACTACAGACCTTGTGAGAGATCTTAATTTGCTTACAGCTTGTTATATATAAGTGTTGTTAGCTAGACTCTTGTTCATATATAAAATAATTTTTATACACATTGCATAACTATTACCAAATCATCGCGTGTGCATGATATCTTTTTCCAAAGCTTTACAATCGCATGATCTCCCTTTGAGCTTTCAAGAAACTAATTAATTATATATGATATTGAAATTCTAGTAAAACGGATGTATGAAATTCCATATATATAGCATTGCAAATTCATGTTACATATTATAAATGTAATGAAATCACATTCACACACTAGATTCAATACAATACGACATATTAATTGTTCAAGTTCTTGGTTTCATTTAAAACAAACATATTAATTTCCATCAATACAGCACAGCATTAAACATGATAACAGATGCATGCAGTGGAACAAGAGCATGAAGAAAATTAAACACAGAGAAATAAATATATAAGAAAACCCTAATGTGCATCCAATTTCGTGTCGAATACGTAAGCAGATGGTGATTCACTCAAAGGCTACTCGAGGTGTTCATCAACCCTCTTGGGCTCATTTTGGTTGAAAGAAGAAGCTATGATTTGAGATTCCCAGTTTGCTTCAAGGCCAAAAGTTGATGCAGCTGCAATCGAAACCAAAGGATCCGATGATGAGCCAGTAGTTGTACTCGGCAATGCAATACTCTCATTTGGTAGCTGCTGCTGCTGCTGTTGTTGTTGCAGTACTTGTTGATTATGCTGGCTAGCAAAAGCATCTTCATTGATCAATGAATTGAGAAACGAAGAGAAAACATCGTCGGTGCAGTAATTGATATCTTCATCATCTTCGTTGCTAAGCCCTTCATGAACAACATTATTAACATTATTGCTCCCCAAACCCAACCCATCATCATCATCATTATGATCACAATTCAACAAACTCGTATACCGGTTGCCCATCGTCCCATTTTGATGATACTCACCGTTATGATCATCAACTAAAGTGGTCGGTAGATACCCATTTTCCTTATTGATCATCATGATCGACGTGATCATTCCACTACGGCCAGCAGAGGTATGATGTTGATCTAAATGATCAGATGAAACAGCCATTGCACTGAGATTAGGGTTTGAACTGCTCGAGTTTTGAATTGGTTTCGAAGTTGAAGCTTTGTTGTTGTTATTAGTAACTTGATCAGCAGAAGAAGGTTCAAGTGCTTGATTCAATGGCTTGTGAGTTCTTGGATCAATCCCTTGGCTTATCAGCTTCTTACTCAGGTGAGTGTTCCAGTAATTCTTGATCTCATTATCTGTTCTCCCCGGAATCCTCCCCGCTATCAAAGACCATCTGCAAAGCATAAACACAAAACCAAATTCAGTTAACAGAAACCCTAGCCCTAACCCTAAAATACAAACCAAAAAACAAACCGAGTTAATAAATCCATGGAAACCCTAAAGTATTCATGGGTTATTATATTATTATTACCGGTTACCGAGAAGGCGATGAAGGCGAAGAATGAGATCTTCTTCATCAGGGGCGATATGTCCTCGTTTAACGCAGGGTCTCAGATAGTTCATCCAACGAAGCCGGCAACTCTTGCCGCAGCGGAGCAATCCGGCGCGTTTTGGCAGAGTTCGCCACTGGCCTTCGCCTTCGCTCTTGATGTAGTTGGCCAGAAGCTCGTCTTCCTCCGGCGTCCATGGCCCTCTTTTTAACCCTACCTTGCTGCAACATGGCGTGCTCTTATTGGTTGTTGTTGTTGCTGTTGATGATGACGACTTTGATGGATTCCTCATCTTCTTGTTGTTGTTGGTGGTGGTGGTGTTGGCTGTGAAGCTGATGATGTGCTGAGCTCTCTCTCTACTGCGTGAAGCTTTTAATTTGTCTCTATCCAAATTGTGTGTATGGATTGTGAATGAATCTGCTTCTTGTTGTTTGAATGGTGTGGTGATGAGATTGGATCGTTTTGTGTGAGAGATGGGAGGATTATATCATCAAGGTCCCTCATTTTTTTTATTTTTCTTGTTTTAAGGATATAGTTCATCCATTTGGATCAATTAATTCCAAACTCTTAGGAAAATAACTACATCACCCGAATTGAATTTTGATTACATAACTTCGGTTTGCAAGTAATCACAAAATGGTATTCTCTTATGAAACTTATGGTGACTGTGAAATTGAA
The DNA here is from genome assembly GCA_030449835.1 of Clausena lansium. Lineage (NCBI taxonomy): Eukaryota > Viridiplantae > Streptophyta > Magnoliopsida > Sapindales > Rutaceae > Clausena > Clausena lansium. Next base: position 464,044 of record JASUUF010000351.1, on the reverse strand, counting down.
TTTGACCACACAATTAAGATTGTAGTGAGCTCTTGTCATTTTGATAGGTATTGCGGAGTTGGGGACTTGTTTAACGCAAATGAACAAAATATGTCCTTATTTGAGACGACAAAGAAATTCAGGGATCCGGATGATAAACATTGTCTAAACAATAAATATTTGTTCGGAATGGGAATATTTCCACCCATTAATTTTGTAAACCCCCACACTTAGAAAATATATTTAGAATAAGTTTTCAATATTTTTAATAAATATAAATATTTGTATAATTTATCAATTAAATCATTCTTATATTCTTTTTTTACTTAGATTTTTTTTACTGTTTTAATATAAGTTTTATTTAATTATTTTATCTTATAACATAAAATGACTCAATTGCAGAAGAAATATGTGTTAATATATCGAATACTCTAAGTGCTTAATTTTGTGACTTATAATCTAATTTTTTAAATAAAGTCTAATGTTTTTCAATATTTTAGATTTAAATGACATAAATTTGATTGCCTAATAGTTTACATAAGTATTATCTCATGAAGACATTATATTAGTTTAATTAAAAGTTAAAAAAATAAAAAAGTTGAAGTTAAAGTAAATTTTTGATATTTTTAACTTTTAAGGGTAATATAATTAATTTAAATTTAGGCTAAAGTAATCTTAGTAGTCAAATATAATTAAAAAAATCTAGGTCAAAAAAATAATTAAATTATCATAAAAAATAAATTAACTTTAATTGATTAATTTTTTAAAACTCTTCTTTATTTAAAAATTTTAAAAATAATGTGAATTTTTATAATTATTTTATAAAAATGTGGTGAATTTATAAAAATTTATGGTATAAAAATACCACTGTCCATTTGTTTGCTTCAGTCTGTCTGAACTTCGAAGAAGGTTTCAAAATGGTATCACGCTCTTGGGAGTACGCTTATAGGAACGCGCTAGTTCATTTGCACGCACGAGACGCATGTGGAGAACTTATAGCGGCTGCGACGCTCTCTCTCTCTCTCGCTCGCGCGTCATCTTCCACCTCCATGAATCATGATAAAGGTTTGGCAGTTTTAGCACCCATCCAAGCAATTTTTTTTTTTTTTTTGGGCGGTGCTTTGTGATTTGGAGATTAGAGCTTTAAAATTTAATTGGATGATTATATAATATTCGTACTTTGTTTTTTCCCATCTTAACCAATGTTCCCAATGGCCTTATTTTAGTTTTAAAACAAAGAAACGCTTGACCAATAGAGAAGCCACGGCACACAAGCACTCAATTGAAACTGTACATACTAAAGGCACACTTGCAAATTTTGAAGTGAATCTCAATCAGTATTATTAATTGGTGCAACTAATAAAATCTCTTAAAATAATATAAGAGATTAGAGATTCTAATCCCCTGACATCAACAATACTTGCGTACTTTCGAAATGTTTTACGAGCATAAATTGCACAAAGCACGATATTTATGGGCCAGCAAATGCAATATAAGTTATATAATAAATTCGTAGAGGATTTATGTTTCTTTTATTTATTAATAATCGAAATGAACTAGAATCGAAATGGAGAATGGAAATAAAAAATTAGAATCGAAATAGAGAATGGAAATCAGAAGCTAGAATCGAAACGGAGAATGAAAACAGAATAAATTGTTTACTTGAATTGTAGAAATGAAAATCGAAATGAATTGAAAATTTATTGATGTGTTTACTTTATCTTATAATAGGAATCGAAATAAATTAAATTATTTTAAGTTACTAAAATGTCCTTAATTAATTATAATTATTATAAAAAATAATATTAATTAAAAAATATATTTAATAAAATTTAATAATAATAATAATTAAATAATTAAATAAAATAATAAAATTAATGATAAAATTAATAAAAATAACAATAAAAATAATTAATATTATTATTATATTATTATTACTCTTTTATTTTTTACTATTATTATCTCTCACTCCTGATTCTTTCTTTTTCTCCTCTTCTTCTGCCTTTTTTCTTTCTCTCTTCTGTCAAAATCTTCGTTGCTTCTTCTCTTTGTTCTTTCATTTTTATTTTTTCTGTTCTTCATCTTCAAACTCTCCTTTTTTTCCCTTCTTATTTTTCCTTACTGCTTCTCAGTTTCTTTTTTTTTTTTTCATTTTTTTTTTCCCTTCTTTGTCGTTTCTTCTTCTTCTCCATCATTCTTCATGCTCAAATCAAAGGGACTGCAGCATGAAAAACGATAACACGGTTCCAATGTCCTGTGTTACGAGATCTAGATTTGGTTGCTGTAAAATCTAGGTTTTAGATTGTTTGTTTGCTGTGATTTTCGTTTGATTTTTGTATTTTATAATTTTGATTATTCAAGTGAGGAGAAAGTTGTAATAACATAATTGAAGTGAGGGTATTTTAGGGAGTTCACCCTTAGAAATCATACTCCCATTCCAGATTCTCAACAGGATATAGGGCACACAAAAAATAATCTGATTCCCATACTTATTTTACAAAGCAAACAAAGGATTGATACCCTTTCCGGATTATCCGGAAAGTAAACATAGCCTTACTGTTTTGCTTTCATACTGGTCAGATTTTCAGTTGGCTTGGACCATGACACAGGGAAAAGTACTGATTTGCTGCAAAACGAACACACAATGCAATTCAGTTTGCTAATTGGGTTAAACCATTCACTTACATTGTTAGAAGAATTCTCTCACTGGGATGTGTGGTTCCGCCTCCTCTCGCCTAAGCGATTTTAAACATTTGTAGGTATTCTACAAAGGCTGCTATGAAGAACCGGTCGGTGCTTTTGTGGTTGTCATCGAAGGTACCAGGAGCTCACGTTGGCATGTTTTGCAATCTTATGTGCTTGTATTTTTGTATGGTGTTGAAACGTCTAGAGCTCTCTGACAAGCCTTTAGACAAAAGCAGCTTCAGTACGTCAACCCCTTCTTGTAAAGCAGTATCAATCTAAGTCAACGAGACCATAGAACACTATTATGCAATAGAAACTGATGTCCTGGTAATTAGTCACAGAAAGCATAAGACCTAGTTCATCGAAGATATGCGGCCATATGTTGTGATCTTTGAAATGTATTAATTTTTAAAAAAAAAAAAGGGGCCCTGGTTGCTATATAATGGATACAAGAGATGCAGCTAATAAATTTGAAGCAAGAGTAAAGTGAAAAAATTCAAGGCGACATTCAGAACAATTTTGTTATCTGAAGATCCAATAAGCATTTAAGTCAAATAGAAGATCCAAACTTGATGTATCCATTCTCTCTTTGCTTGGAAGCAGCAAATACATGTTTCAGAAACTACAATGCAGCATACTGAGTGTTCGGAGCAATTCTCACTCCAAATCTCACTTCAACCAAAAGGGTAAACAGGTTTCGTAAATGTTTGATTTCCTTCACAAAATGTTGTTTAGCCTCCTATACATTTGAGAAAAAGATAATGATCAAAGTCTAATGCTCAAGTTGTGTACAATATGTGCTTAGATTCAGTAGGTATTTCATATGTTTCCCAATGTAAGAAATTCATTTTCAAAATCTACTAATAGAGATTTTCTAACAAAACCAGGAATATATACTACAGATTGAGAGCTTCAGTAGTAAAATGTACAAGCTATGTAATTCGTAAATCTTGTTTCTGTCATCCAACTAAGAAATTATCCGAAGTAATATAGGGAACCCTCAAAATGACAACTGATCGTGAATTTTGTAAAACACGTTTAATAATCGATTTTGAACTTACCCGCTCTCGAGCTATTGCATTAAACTTCTGCAGCAAGAAAGCTTTAGGATCCATTTGACCAGGAGGCCTCCCAATACCTAACAAGAGATTAAAATTTATTAATTATTTACTTATTAGAAATCTCTAACAGTATGTAGGGGTCTCGAACTAACCAATTCTTAGCCGAGCAAACTCTCGGTTACCTCGAAAGTTGTTCATCACACTCTTTAACCTATAAAATAATGACAAATGGGTAAATAAATATAGATAAACAATCACAAATGTTTCAGAAATCATTTCTATAAAATAGCAAAATTTTGCAGAAAATTATAATCTTATGTATATACGAGCAAACAAGGTCGTACAAAGTAACAAAAGACTTTAAACAAACCAATACTCTAGCAAAGACAAACTCATTATATTGATTTTGTTTTCAGCTCTAAAGAGGACATGGGATGTGAAAATTCATACATATATATTCAATATGTGTGAAAATTCACACAAATTCATACATATTCAGTCCAAATCAATGGGGAAAGAAAGAAATTAGGTCTTAGAAGAAAATACCAAAAGGCCAAACAACTATTAACCACAAGATTAACCAGTAAAATTGTTTACTCATGCATTTAACATGCAATTTAGCTGCATTTAACGTGCAATTTAGCTATCCCTTTCTCAAATGAAGCATTTTAAGTTGGTAAGACAATAAAACTAAGATTAACTTTTTGCAGTCAGATTTCCCGGAAACAAGTTCAAATACACACCCATTGTGGCCTCCATGCCCTCCATTGTGGCGAAGACGAAGCACTCCACAAGGTAAGCCCATGTCATCGTGAAACTGCAACAGGAAAAGTACAATTACCAGTTTACCACAAGGTAAGCCCATGTCATCATGAACAATAAAATGCTATTATCATCAAAGAAACAACAGAGAACTCTTTATGAAGTAAAAGTACAATTACCACAAGAACACGATTAAGAGGTAACTTATAATAAGCTGCAAGTGGTCCAGTCTGCATATTAAGGTAAAGAACACAAGTTAATACATTACTAAAATCCTATGCGAAATATTACAGGAATGTAAAAGAAATAAATATAAATCTGAAATTCCTAGTAGAAAATTTTGACAACTGAACCCAAAACCAAAACCACTAGAAACTTAGAAGAAAATATCTCATTCCAAACTTTATATAAATGAAATTCTATAACCAATTTTTATTGGAAATTTGCAAGAAAATTTTCTTTCCTTTTTTCAATTTTGAAAGGGGGGGGGAAGAGATGAAATTATCTACTGTAGAAGATATTTGATCAATGAATTGCCCTTCTAACTCCAAGATACACTAAGTAAAAAGCTACATGAAATACAAGTACAAATATCCATGCCTTGCCCTTGTGACTCCATGATACACCAAGTAAAAGCCTTCAAAAAATACAAGTACAAATACTCACAATCATATACAAGGATAGAGACACTTTTCAGATTCTCCAAGAGGTATGTCTCAAAAACTTACAGATTCACCGCTCAAATTCATGTAAGTCTGCGGCTTTGCAAGGAGTACAGGGGCATCGCCAACAAAATCTGAAATAGATTAATCAAGCATCCGTCAACTGGACAGAAAAAACAAGAAAAATATCTTAAATGAAGGCCCAAATATAGACCTTGTCCAAAGATAGCTTTGCAATGAACCGTGTTCATAGAAATCCCTTGTGATTCAGCAAACGCATCAATCATCTCAAACCCCACCTGCAAAAAGGACATGATAGAATGGAAGCTTGAAGTTAAATAAACAATACAAGGAGGCTGAAACTATAATTTTGAAAACATAATGAAGATGTACTACTATTGTACATTGTGTCTAGTTCCTTTGTATTTATCTCCAGGGTTACCCAACCCCACAAAAAGCCACGGCCGTGCAACAGCAGTGCAGAAACCACGCCTCAAAAACCTGTTAATAAGCATCTCCCGTAATGTCCTCAGTTTCCTTCCACTTCACTGCAACACAAGTTCTCCACCTTTAGTAACAATTTGTGATTATGTTAGCTCCATAGTTCAAAACAAATGAGGACTTAAAAAAAAAATTCAACAACCCAATCCAACCATTTGACAGCTTAAATTATTTTATTTAATTCATTTCCTTCAATAATTTGTATCAATAATTAAACACAAAAAGCCATTATCTTATCACGTACCTTTCACATTTGAGGGAAAAAAAAATACCAAGTTTGGGATGGAATCCATGAGGAAACTAACATAGAAACCACAAATATGTTTAAATTGTGCAAAATAATACGAAATGACAACTAATTTTAAGGTCATAAACCTTAAATCTTAAAATCTAAAAACATAATATTGTTTTTATGTTTGCTTGTCGTTTTTTTATGGTTAAATAAAAAAACAGTGGATTCCTATTGCGATGTTAAATATTGTTAAATAAATGTTAAATATTGTGTAACTGGTAGAGATGAACTCACCGAAATGGTCAGAACGAGTTGTTGACTCAACGGAACTGAAATTTTGGATTGATTGGGAGCAACTGATAAGGCCGCCATGTCAGGTAAGTAAAAGTTCACTGTAGGCATTTTGGTTTTCGTTCTGGTTTGCAACCCGTTCGGGTTTAAGAATTCAACCCAAACGGGTTGAAAAAATTTTTCGGATCGGTAATTTCGGGTTGCAAGGTGGTTTGGGTTACAAAACGGTTCGGATTTACTATCTATGTGTGTGTGTAGTGAATAATAAGAATTGTGAAAAAGAAAGCTGAAAACAGTGGATTCATAGTTGCTAATTAAAATTTAAAAAAGGGAACAAGAAAAATAAAACAAAATCTAAACACACAACTTTTAATTTTGACGTGTTCTATCTAACCTTTGTTAATTTTTTAATATATATATTTACAGTATATATATGCTTTGTCCAGAGTCCAGACGGTGGGAAAAACTCACTTCAATTAATCAATTGGCGAAATGAATATCTATATATTTACAATATAGAAAATCAATCGATAAAACTTACCTGCTGCAGAAGCAAAAGCTTGCACTGGCAAAGCAGCTCAATCTTCGTCCGCGCCAAGTAGAAGTTTGGTTTCAAAAACAGAAGAGCAAATTTGAGAGGAGAGATGAGGATGTGCTGTCGTGGTGACTGGTGACTGGTGACGGCGAGCTGAGTCGTGGGCTGATTTGAGAGAGGAGAGATGAGGCTGTGCTCTGGTGGTGACTTCTGACTTGTGAGGCTGTTGGGCGTCGGCGGCGCTGTCGTGCCGACGTGGAGCGGCTTGGCGGCAGCCGGCGGCTTCAGATTTGAGTGAGGACGAACCGAGGAGAGATGATAGGCTGCGGCTGTTTGGATGCTTGGATTAAGTATTGGATTGGCTTAATTTTAGGATTAAATATTTATCTCATGTTTGGCAAGATTAGTTGGATTGGATTAATAAGTGGGACTAAGGTCCCGTTTGAAATTACAATTAAAATTTAATAAATTGTTTATTTTATAATTTTTGATAAAAATAGTATTCAGTAAATTTTATAAAAATAACTTATTTCATAATTTTTTCAATTTTATTAGCAGTTTTTAAAAGCAACAAAGGGGTTGTTTTTCATAAGTAGCTTATTAAATAAGCTACCACATCTTTTTAAAGTTTCTATTATAACTTTAATATTTTAAGAAAGAGACAATTATATTTTATTTATCCATAAATTCAAATATATAAATTATTATATATCATATTACCACCACAATCTAGTATGAATTTTTATCATATTTTATTTAACAGATTATGAAGTTCTTTATATTTTATTTAATTTAGTTTTTTTACCTTTATGTAATTATACGTATTTAGAAAAATGTATGTCTAAATAATTTATCAAACATACTCTGAAAATAAAAAATAATTTAAACTTATGTCTATTTTGGTCATTATATAATAAAACAACACTTTCGTGATAAATTTTACCAAACGCATGTACGCTGCTTTTCAAACTCACAGCAACCGCAACAGCACAATTTACCAAATACCAAGCTATTTTTTAATCAACAGCTTATTCATCCACACAGCACAAGCAGTTTATTTTATCAGCCTCCGTAATCCCAAACTGACGCTAAATTTGAATTTAATCCTAAAATTATGGGATTAATAATCTTAATTTACACATGGGTTTCGTTGGAATATTTGATAAAAATTAATTATATATTTAAATTATTTTATTTATTTATTATTTGTTTGTTGTATTATGACTAACAAATATATTACTTACAATATATTTAATTTTCTTATTAATTTATTTTAATTATTATTATTATAAAATTTCATAAATAATTGATATTTATATTTAAATATCAATTTAAATACTATTTAATATTATTTAAATATAATTTAACATAGTTTAATTTGGTATTGTACCAAACATAAAACAATATAATATAATCTAACTTAATCAAATCCAATTTAATTCAGTCAAATTTTAGTAATTAGTCCAATCTAATTCTACATATCAAATATAGCCTTAGGGATTTATTTTGTTTTGTAGCTTTGGGAAGGAAATTGGGAATTTCGAGAATGGGTGTGGGCATTTGGCTTTGAGATTTTTTTTTTAATTTAAGTGTTTAATCATAGCTGAATGCCTGCTTAAATCGGGTTTCAGCTGAGGTCGTTCAAATTTTAGTTTGGGTTACAGCCCATTCAGATTGGAGAATTTAACTTAATCAAGTTCAAAACATAAAGACAAATTGAATTAAATTCGGTTCGGATCGATTTGGGTTTGACTTTTATAGTAGTTTGGATTGAAAATTCATGTCTAAATTTCGGCTTGGGTTGCAATTCAGGTTATAACCTATTCTAAAATTCAATTCAATTTCAAAATGAATCAAATCCCAGCGAGGCAACCACCTAAAATTCCAAAATCAAATACTAGCCTAGCTCAATGATGTGAAAATAAAAAGCAAAAATGACTACCAAATGACAAACATATATAATACATTAAGAACCCATTACCATCAGCACTCAAGAGAACAACAATTACAATGTTAAGAAATCAAATCATCAACAATTACAAACAGCCATTATACAGAAGATGATTGAACAATTTCAGTGCTTGTAATGCCTCTTACCCATGCCCAAAAGAAGATTGAATTACAAACAACCATTCCTGCACCATTTGAAATCGCATGTATAACCTTACCTTGTGAAAATTGATGACGGCAAACGAAGCCAGAGGTAGTGACAGCAGCTAGAACTAGGAATGAAACCGAGAACGGCTATAAGCTACAGCATCGAAACACTTGAACCTAAGTGACAGCGACGACAGTGTGGGCACGGGCGTTTGTTAGCTTAAGTTTAGAGAAACTAGACCGTGGGCACGAGCGTGGCGTTTGTTAATGACAATTATGGCTACAACATGGGCGTGTGTGAGTGAATGTGTTTTTCTCTCTCTGCTTCACGATAGAAAAGAATAAGTCAGGAAAAAGAAGGGGAATTAAGGATTGCGTTATGTAGTCCTTCTCTAGTAAGGACATCCTCACTTTGTTCATTAATATACAAAAAAACATAAATTCTAATACATTATAGATTATATATGTATGTATTTGCAAAAGGTAACCCAATAAGTTTTTTAATTTGGTTAGGGTTGAACTAATAAAAACCAATCGATTTTAAAAATTGAATTCGATCGAATTGCTAAATTAAATTCAATTCGATTTGGTTTAATAAGATCCAAATGCCCACCATAGGCTGAATGACTTTCAACGAGAAGTCTTGTTGAAAAATAACTCAGAGAACATAAAATATTTTAGGGCTTGTTCGGTATTGTTTCTGAATTTGTATTTTCTGAAAACAAAAAATGAGAATGAAAATAAAATTTTGCAATTGCTGTATTTCAAATTTAAGCAAATTTAAGTATGCGTATAGTATCATTTTTTATATCATGTATTTTAAAATTGGAAATAGTAATATGCGTTTGATAGACACAATTGAAAGTGATAAAAACAGTAAATATGTGTTCAGTAGTACCATTTTAAAAAACAGTTGTTTACTAAACATTTAAGTCATACTTATAGCTAGAAAATAATTGTTCTCATAAACAATTTAAACAAAATAATTATAAAAAATTACGTGATGATAAAGTTTTAGTATTAGCATTAATAAAAAAAAGTTTTACATTATCATTATTTTTATACTATAATTAAGATATATAGTACAACACATATGATTCAAACAAAATAATTATAAAAAATTAAATAATAAACATCATGCATTAAATATATAATCATGCTACATAGAAATTGCAATATGATCTCTTGTAGCATTCATCTCTGCAACACTTGCTGGAGATAACTCAATATTAATAACCGTATCTTGCATATCAAAGTCCTCAAACAACCTATCACTTGCATTTTCTCGTCGAATAAAATTATGTAAAATGCAACATGCTAAGAATTTTAATGATTTCTGTCAAATCCACCTCTTCAATTAGCTTACAGCCATTTCCCCAGTTAATCAAAACCATTGAAATTCAGGCAGTGGATGCATAAGAGAGATTATCGTGTTGGATCATGTAAGTTAGACAAGAGAAGAAGCAATAAGAAATTGGAAAAAGAAACAACAAATATTAGTTACTTCTACACTGAACATACAAACCCAGAAAAGTCACCCCTAGCGAGTTAAGGTTTGCAACTGATGTAATTGTCACACTATAAACTATACAACCAGAAACCTGTTGAGAAAATTGAAAATAATTCCATGAAAAAATCTGATCTAAAAAATTACTTGGGCACAATGGCACAATGTTGAGCAATTTGCAGTTATGAGTATTAGAAAGACAACAGCAGACATAAAACCTACATGTGTCCTGGAGTCATCATCGAGAAGTGAACCCATCCCTGTGTCCAGTGATTGCCAGCTGGGATTTAACCCAGGGTGGATTGTACCTGCCTTCTACTCACAAAGCTTCTCCAGTATCCTTGTGCTTGAAATCTCAATATTTTGAATTTTTCTATAAATAATAAAAAGAAATTCAATCAACATTCACAAATAAAGATTTTAAGAACAAGCTGCAGGTTAGCAACTAATTTCAAACCTAAAAATCGGAGCATTTTAGTATAGTTAGATTGATTTCATTTATTATTATGAATTATAGTCATTGGCATGCTAATTCTAAACTGGTCCATAACCAGTACCATTTATTCTATTCAGGTACCCAAATTTCCAATAAATCAAAAGGTTGATCCGATAACCTTAATGCGGGCCGAAAGTGACTTACGAAGCAAATACGTTATCTATTCTTCAGTCCACACTTTACAGTTACATGCATGAGTTGATGAACAGCCAAAACAAATGCAAACATCGTACCCAGGAATCTTGGAACACAAATACCATTCTAATTGGTAAATTTAATCTTAAAATTAATCTAAACTCAAACCTACCTCTACCACTAGCTAAATTTGAAAAGCATAAGCCACACTACAATAGAAAATAAAGAATACACAAACATATCAAGTTCATGAAGCAACCAAAAAGAATACCTTGTTTTTCCTATTATCTCACCACTCATTTGGACAAACAAAAAAGGCTTGCCATAGCTCTTCAGTAGAACCCATGTTATTTTCAGAATTATTGCCATATTTTTTACCGACAAGGAAATTGGATTAAGAATCATATGAATGAATGCAATATGATATTATCATGATCAATTCTTGCTAATCTTCACAATTTTTGCATTAATATGCTTTGGGTCCCTAATATATTAAATGAAATGACAATGGAATTAAATGAGGACAACCAATGGTGACAATGACTCACAACCCCCACATGCTTTGCTGTGAAACTCAGCATCAAAATGGTAAATAATATGCCTTTGCACGATTTTCCACCACAAAAATACAACCAATTCCAAATAAGAACAACAAAATCATATTTACAAAATAAATAATAATTACTAAAAAATTTACTCAAATAAAAAAATACCAGTAACTCACAATAATGGAGACGGAGCCAAGAGAGCAGCAGCAGCAGCAGTCAAGGCAGTCAAGACGAAGTAACAGCGGCAACAGCGGAGGCGAAGCAACAGCAGTGGAGATGGAGCAGCAGCAGCAGCAGAGATGAAGTATCAGTAGCGGCGGAGGCGGAGACTGAGTACAGTAGCCGATTTGGGCTCACCAAGAGAGAGAGTATAATAGCTACTGTGAGTAGATCGGTAGAGATAAAAGAGAGAGAGTCAACGCTGTTGGATGAAGAGATAAGGCCGAGAGCTTTTGGATTTTGTTTTTTAATTTATTTTTTAGTATAGTTTTGTAATCCATGGAGAGCATGTTTTCACTTTAGTAGTTATAAAAGTAAATTCTGAATTTTTTATTTTGTAATTTGTTTTTTTGAAAGAGTTCTGCTATTTGGAGAGAAGCGCGAGAGAATCCCGAGAGAACCATTTAGCATGGGATTGAGAAAACAGAGCCATTGGATGTCGTTTTGAAATCAGTTCTCTCGCGCTTCTCTCCAAATAGCTTTTTCTTTTTTGAAATCAGTTCACTGAACATGTATTATGTCTATGCTCTCAAAACGAAATTGAAAACAAAGGTCCAAAAATTGAAACCGAACAGGCCCTTATAGACTTAGTCAGTTGAAAAGACGAATATAACCTTTAATGCGAATAACTTTTTCTTATCTGGCCTTGCATTTGGAAGGTTTACATGCATTTTAAAAAAATTAATCAAATTCTCTTTTCTTTCGAGGGAAATTATATATATCACACAAAATGTCGGTCCAATGTGAATATAAGATACTTTTTGGTGGCGCAAAATCATTTAATTTTACTTGCAAAAAGTTGCCGCAAAGGTTATTAAAAAAAAAAAAGAAAAAAAGGTTAGCTGCAAAAGGTTTTTTAGTTTTCAATTCAGCTTTTACATAAAGTCGAGTGGTTAGAGCTATGACCTCATAATTGTGAGGATAATGGTTCAAGCCTCACAAAAGTATTGTAAGAATATTTCTTTCTCAATTATAAAAAAATAATTAATTGAAAGTAGTCTTCCCCTTTACCATACGATTTAATGTAAACTAGCAGACATCTTTTGAATATTTGAGAGATATAAAATCTGGGCATGATAAAAAATCTAGGCAGTGTTATATACGATTTTATGTAAATTAATCCTAATAATTTGTCTGATTATAAATATCAATTGTAATCTGAGCAATAATCTTATGCAAATAAAAAAAAATCAGCTTTTACATTTGCTCAAAACCAAGACATGTATAAACGATATTATAAAATATGTCAAATATTTTTTTCATGTCTTTGTTATCATAGATATATGTAGGTGAAATTGGTTCCAATCGGAAAACCACCATGCCACTTGTTATACACATATACAACCTTATAAAAGATCAAGTTAATCTTCTTTAAAATGTCTTAATTAAATTTATTAATTTATTCTATTTTGTAAATAAAAATCAACCAAATCATCAAAAATTAATTTGCAAACCAACTGAGCTGATAAAATATTAATAGAAGATAATGAATAAAATATGCCACGTTAATTTGTACGAGTGAGTATACATTTGTAATATTAGTATTCTATCGTTAAAGTGTACCAAAATTATTCAATTATTATGAAATCAATCAATTTTGAATAATTGAATTAAAAGCTACCCCGAGACCAACGAACCCAAACCACACCCCCACCATTTGTTGCTTCTCCTCAGTTTCATTTCCCTCCAAAACCAAGAGTAGAAAACAAAAATGTAAAAAGCAAACGCGGAAGGAAACTTTAATCATATCCACAACACAATTGCATTGCAACCCCTCATTTTTTAAAAATATTCAGTATCTACCCAAGGTTTCCTTATAACATCAAATTTTAACCATCAGAATACAAGAATATGCAATGTAAAATCAAAACTGCACCATAAAACTCTACTTCTTGTTATTCATTTTAATTATATTTCCCTTGGTAATAGCCAACAGCTTACAATGTTAGCGGTAGCCATTTTACTGAACCAAATAGAAACAAACTAAACTAAACAAATTAAATTGAATTTAGTTTATGTTTAGTTTAAAATCTTTGAAATCGAACGAATCAATATTCGGCTCAGTTTAGTTTGTTTTTTAGAACATAATCAAATTAGTGAAAAAATTATAAAAAAAAACTGAATAAATCGACTAAGTTATACTTCGATCTTATTTAATACATATTTATTAGTACACCCCTAAAAACTTTATCATTACATAAAAAATTGTAAAATGTTAGGGGCTCCTAAATTATTAAACCTTTAATCACAATTTGATTAAACAAAATCTAATAGTACAGCTAAGCTAATTACTTCACTTCATGTCTTCATCAGCCCTAATGACCCCACGTTCTCATTTGACATTCTCACCAGTGGTGACTGATACTAGTTTGGAAAATCCCTAAATCTCCCCCACTCTATTTCGAAACACACTCACGCGACCCACAAAACACACGCACACTCTTGACAATTCAAATTCCCCCTTCATCATCAACTCCATCACTCACATTTCACATCACAAAAACAAATTCCACACGGAAAACCCTAGTAAACTCGTCGCCATGGCCGCCGAGTCAACTCACCTCCAACAATCCCAACTCGCGGTGATCCTCGGCCCCGACTCTGCCCCCTTCGAAACCCTAATCTCTCACCTCATGTCCACCTCCAACGAGCAACGATCCGAAGCCGAACTGCTCTTCAACCTCTGCAAGCAACAGGATCCCGATTCCCTCACTCTCAAACTTGCTCACCTTCTCCAACGCTCCCCACACCCCGAGGCGCGCGCCATGGCCGCCGTCCTCCTCCGCAAGCTTCTCACGCGCGACGACTCCTTTCTCTGGCCGAGGCTCTCTCTCAACACTCAGTCCTCTCTCAAATCGATGCTTCTCCAATCGATACAGCTCGAGAGCGCCAAGTCGATTTCGAAGAAGCTTTGCGACACCGTTTCGGAATTGGCTTCAAATATTTTGCCCGAGAACGGGTGGCCTGAGTTGTTGCCGTTCATGTTCCAATGCGTGTCGAGTGATTCCGTTAAGTTGCAGGAATCCGCGTTTTTGATCTTCGCGCAGTTGAGTCAGTACATTGGAGACACCCTCACGCCTCATTTAAAGCACTTGCACACCGTGTTTTTGAATTGTTTGACGAATTCGAATAATCCCGATGTGAAAATCGCGGCTTTGAATGCGGTTATTAGTTTTATCCAGTGTCTGACGAGCTCCGCGGATCGGGATAGGTTTCAGGATTTGTTGCCGTTGATGATGAGGACGTTGACTGAGTCGTTGAATAACGGAAATGAGGCGACGGCCCAGGAGGCGTTGGAGTTGTTGATTGAGTTGGCGGGGACTGAGCCGAGGTTTTTGAGGAGGCAGTTGGTGGATGTGGTGGGGTCCATGTTGCAGATAGCTGAGGCTGAGAGTTTAGAGGAAGGGACTCGTCATCTGGCAATTGAGTTTGTGATTACATTAGCAGAGGCTAGGGAGCGCGCACCAGGGATGATGAGAAAGTTGCCACAGTTTATAAGTAGGTTGTTTGCTATATTGATGAGTATGCTGTTGGATATTGAGGATGATCCTTTGTGGCATAGTGCAGAGACTGAGGATGAGGATGCGGGTGAGTCTAGTAATTATAGTGTTGGCCAGGAGTGTTTGGATAGATTGGCTATTGCTCTAGGTGGGAATACAATTGTTCCTGTTGCTTCTGAGCAGTTGCCAGCTTCCTTGGCTGCACCTGAGTGGCAGAAGCACCATGCCGCGTTGATTGCACTAGCTCAGATTGCTGAGGGTTGTGCTAAGGTATAGCTTTCAACCTATCTCTGGATTACAAACAATTCGTTTGTTTTCCGGCAGTTTCTTTTCAAGTTGAAGTAGTTTGGAGATTGAATTATTTGTCTCATTCAATCATTTATGATACTTAAGACATACTAATGTAAAGTATTTTCAAGGCCTTTCTGTGTAATATGTTCTCATCAATGTTTGTTTATAAGAGTCCACTTTTCATAGAGTTTGGGTTCTTTTCACTTGTTAGTATTTCCCGATTTTAAAATGTTGATTAATACAGTTATCTGGAACTTTTTCTATATGAATATTGGTAATTTGTAATTTGATTTTGCTTATGCAGGTAATGGTAAAAAATTTGGAGCAAGTGTTGTCAATGGTTCTAAACTCATTTCGCGACCCTCACCCTCGTGTAAGGTGGGCAGCAATCAATGCAATTGGTCAGCTGTCAACGGACTTGGGGCCAGATTTGCAAAATCAATTCCATCAACAGGTTCTGCCAGCACTAGCTGGAGCAATGGATGATTTCCAGAATCCTCGAGTACAGGTTAGTCATATCTATTATGTGCTTCTGACGTTCAGTGTGATGATAATTTAAGTCTTTCAGTTATAAACAAATCATGTTTTGGAATAAGGAGAAATGAATATTTTGATATTGTTTTTAGATAGTCAGCAATGGTTATCCGGATTTTTTGTTTGTTGTTATTGATATTTTCATTACCTTTACCAAGCGGTTAAGAGGACTGAGTAGACATGTATTTAGGTTCTGCTGAAGATGGCAGCAACTTAATGTATTAGAATTATTAGAGACACTGTTTTGTATTATTCACTCTAATTATTGATTTGAGATGTTTACTTTTTGTTTTCCGGAACTTAACTGACTCTGAGATTGGTGTAGCTACTCATTGACCTGGTAGCTCTTTGAATTTAACTTAACTGCCTTTGCTAGTTATTTGATTTCCTCGCATAAATGTATTCTGAATCCTCATCATTGTAACAATTCAAGTTGTGTGAAAGATAAAGGAAATAATAGATCAAGAACATGTATAGGAGTTGGTTAAGAAAGAAGTAGTTTTTGAGCTTTCGGAAAGTATTATATGAATCTGCTGTAATTTTTTAGCCAAAACCAACCAGTTTGTGTTTGGTGGTGAGTTGAGTATCTGATATTTGAGGCGAGGTGATTGGGATAATAGCTTATGCGTTGCTCTGAGATGTGCCCTATTGTTTATGATTTTAGAACATTTGTGGTCTTGTGGGTGCATTTGTGATAGGTTATTTGATTTTCTGAAAGTGAGTTGGATATTTTGGTTTGCAAGATTATAGCATGGTCAGATTGAGCTGGACATTTCTCATTTTGGATTTTCAGATTATGGTTACTTTCATTCCTTTTTTCTTGAATATATTTTTATTATCAACAGGCACATGCTGCGTCAGCAGTGCTTAACTTCAGTGAGAACTGCACTCCGGAAATTTTAACCCCATACTTGGATGGTATAGTGAGCAAATTGCTAGTACTTCTGCAGGTATATTGAATGAACAATCAATTGCCTGTTTACAATGTAAACATTTACATCAGTACTTTAATGAATGAACATTTTTCGTCCTCTAAATATCACATTTGTGTACGCCAGAATGGAAAACAAATGGTGCAAGAAGGAGCATTAACTGCTTTGGCATCAGTTGCTGACTCATCTCAGGTATTCTGTAAAATATGCCTTAATTAGAAGTCATTCGTTATAGAAACCTCTCTGACAGCATGGTTTTCCTGTAGGAGCACTTCCAAAAATACTATGATGCAGTTATGCCTTTCCTGAAAGCTATCTTGGTAAATGCAACTGACAAGTCAAACCGCATGCTTCGTGCCAAATCAATGGAGTGCATTAGTCTGGTTGGAATGGCTGTTGGAAAGGACAAGTTCAGGGATGATGCCAAGCAGGTAGATAGTTCATTATGCATTGCTTCTTCTTGAACTCGTTTAAGTTCATTGAGAGACAGTAAGGTCTCTGTAATTTCCTGCATTTTTATGCTGGTTGCCTAGTTCTGTTTCTTTTTAGTTTGGTTTTCTGCTTAAATATCATGTTAGATATGATCTTTTTCTTTGTGTTTACTGTGTGCAAGGTTATGGAAGTGCTTATGTCATTACAAGGATCTCAAATGGAGACAGATGATCCAACTACAAGTTACATGCTACAAGTATGTTCTTTTACAGATGATATGCAGAGAAAGAAACATAATTTCCAGCTATTTCAGCCTTGCCCGATAACTATTTCATTTTTGTATAGGCATGGGCCAGGCTCTGCAAGTGTTTAGGACAGGATTTTCTTCCTTATATGAGTGTTGTGATGCCACCTTTGCTCCAGTCTGCTCAGCTTAAGCCAGATGTAACAATTACATCTGCAGATTCAGACAATGAAATCGAAGACTCTGATGATGATAGGTATTTCCTTCTGGAAGTTCATTCATTAGACATTCTCCGTGTATTTATGCATGTAGATGTAGTGTGGGACTATTTGTCTTTATTAATTTTCTATCCCTCTAATCATTTTGATAATTTTCCAATTACATTCCTCTATGCACTTTGGTAGTGTTACTCCTCTTTTGTTCTTCCTATATCTCCTTTTTTTCCCCTTCCTCTGGCACACTGACAAATGCTTATTTATCCCATGCCTGCACCAACATACTAATGTTGCCTTTGTAGGCTTCTCTTTTTTGTTTAAATGCAATTAAATAGTGAATTGCAGTGGTAGTATTGCCATGTTGCACACGTGCAAATGGATTTTTGTACGCTGCTAATATTTCTCTATCAATTACAGTATGGAGACCATTACACTTGGGGATAAAAGAATAGGAATTAAGACTAGTGTCTTGGAGGAAAAAGCTACTGCTTGCAACATGCTATGTTGTTATGCTGATGAGTTGAAGGAAGGATTCTTTCCATGGATTGATCAGGTCTGTTGATGCATCAATTTTTGGAAATTTGTTTCCACACCTCTTGAATTTCTTAATCTAATACAAGGATGCATATGTTCCTAGGTTGCTCCAACTCTAGTTCCTCTCCTTAAATTCTATTTCCATGAAGAAGTTAGGAAAGCAGCTGTTTCAGGTATAAAACTGCTATGTTTAGTTTTCTTTCTTGTACTCGATTTTGTAGGACCTTTGTAATCTCCTTACTACGAACTGATTTTTGTATTTTAGCCATGCCGGAGTTATTGCGTTCTGCAAAATTAGCTATAGAGAAAGGCCTAGCTTCAGGGCGTAATGAGTCCTATGTAAAGCAATTGTCTGATTTTATCATTCCGGCTCTGGTGGAAGCTCTGCATAAGGTCTTTCCTTTACATATTCGCCAAAAAAAAAAAAAAACCTTACTGTGATCTAATTTTTCTATTAATATTGCTTTAATTTTGGGTGAAGTGATTGAACTTCAATTTGCTTGCAGGAACCAGATACCGAGATCTGTGCTAGTATGTTGGACTCATTGAATGAATGCATACAGGTTAGTCACGTATCTGATGTTACATTTGTTACTTCACTGGTATCATTTTCTGTTGATTTATATTCCTATACAAGCAAGAGTGTATGATACTATTTCACCACCACGTTACAATACTCTTGATTTTGTTTCCCCTTCGTGCTCCATACCATACTGCAAGCATATTGGAGTAAATGGGGAGAAAGAAGGAATATTTTTCTGATTTTAGGACCCTACTTTTTTTCTATTATCAATTTGATTGTGGTAGTTATTTCATTTGCTATTTATGCTGTTTTTCACATGAAATTTGTGATTGTATCTTGTAATTTTTTTACATCTTTTTCAGATCTCAGGACCACTTTTGGATGAAGGCCAGGTCAGATCCATTGTAGATGAGATAAAACAGGTGATCACAGCCAGTTCTAGTAGAAAGAGAGAGAGAGCAGAGAGGGCCAAAGCTGAAGACTTTGATGCTGAGGAGTCAGAATTGATTAAAGAGGAGAATGAACAAGAAGAAGAAGTTTTTGACCAAGTTAGTATTGTCAAATACTCAGATATTATCTATTAGCATTTAGCACTTTGGACTTATCTGTAAAACAAAAACGGAAAAGAAAAGAAAAAGGATAAAGCACATGGGCAATAAGATCAATGTTTGGTTAACTGGCTTTTGACAATCCACAATTTTCTGTCACGTGCTGAAAAGATTATTTATTGCAACAGGTGGGTGAAATTTTGGGAACTTTGATCAAAACATTTAAAGCTGCTTTCTTGCCATTCTTTGATGAGCTATCTTCATATCTGACACCTATGTGGGTAAGTTCTGCCCCAAAGATATTGCTGCTGTCTTCATTATTATTGTGGTTATACTTTTAAACTTTTCTCCTTGTATGTTTCCTTACTTTTTCTGAGGTTTGCTTAAAACATTTATATTGCATGATCTATAACTTAATGTTGAACAATTGACAGTTGTTGGACTGTTTGCCAGTGCTGCTGATTTTCTATGTAGTCTGAAAATTCGGGTTATGAAATCACTAAATTCAGGAAGGGAAAGATATATCAGTTTCAAACTTGGTTTAGAAAAGAGAGGGTAAAGGGGAGAGTTTTCCAATAATTTGATGCCCATAAAATTCCTCACCACTGATAACTCTATTTGTAAGGGGTTATTTTCAACCATAAAACACTATAAGGATTATAACCGAATTGTAGAATTTATAATGTCCACTTATTTCGAAATTTTTGGTACTGTTGTCTAGAAATGCATTATGGTGAAATATTTAGTCATTTTGATCTCTTTTTGTTGCAAATGTGCAATGTATCTAAACTTGACTTCATTGGTATCCATTTGAGGGTTTGTTGATTCATGGAACTTAGTTAAATGACTACAGAAGTTCATTGTTAGTTTTCTGCAAGTACGCTAAATTTTTTCTTTTTTGGCTGTTTTAAAATACAGGGCAAGGATAAGACTGCTGAAGAGAGAAGGATTGCAATTTGCATTTTTGATGATGTTGCTGAGCAGTGTCGAGAGGCTGCTCTTAAGTAAGTTTGCTTTATCTTACTTAGCTTTGATTGTTATCACTGAGTACATTTATTAAGTATAATTCTTCTAATGTGTTGGGACAGGTATTACGAGACATATCTTCCATTCTTATTGGAGGCCTGCAATGATGAGAACCAAGATGTCCGACAGGTCTGCATGCATTCAATAAGCACTTTTAGTTACTATTGCTCTGGTTGCAGTTGTTCTCATCCAATTCTTTTTCCTTTTTTAGGCAGCTGTGTATGGGCTTGGTGTTTGTGCAGAGTTTGGTGGATCTGTATTTAAACCTCTTGTTGGTGGTAATTCTGCTTGCATTTCTTAAGACGATTGGATTGTATACACATGCTATCATGTATTGACTTTGATCAATCACTTTCAGAGGCTTTATCAAGGCTAAATGTTGTAATACGGCATTCTAATGCTTTGCAATCTGAGAATTTGATGGCATATGATAATGCTGTTTCTGCATTGGGAAAAATATGCCAGTTTCATCGTGACAGTATTGACGCAGCTCAGGTACTTAAATAATGCCATTCTGTTTTTTCAATTATTCATACTTTCAATACAAATTGTAAATGGTTCTTTTACAGTAGCCTTAAATGCCAGCAGTGTTGTCAGTGTTACTATCACTCCAATAAATAAATTACTCTTCCACACAATTGTGGCTACCTTGGCTCCAATGACACTGCTGATGAATTAGCATCTTACTACATTAAACTAAAATTTTAGTGGTAAATACTATTTAAAGGAAGGGACAAAAAAAAAAAAAACTCTAGTAATTCTGTTAGTTATTTCTTTGCATTGCGAAATGAAACAGTTTTAATGTTTGATAGGTTGTTCCTGCATGGTTAAACTGCTTGCCAATAAAAGGTGATTTGATTGAGGCTAAAATTGTTCATGAACAGCTTTGTTCAATGGTAGAGAGGTAAGACTTTTTCTTCATTTTCCTCCTATTCCCTCTTTTTTCTCTACATTATATTTTGTGCTTTTCTGTTTGCCACCCATCATTATTAATAAGTGCATCTTATTATCTATTCACAGGTCAGACAGTGATCTTCTGGGTCCCAACCATCAATATCTTCCTAAAATTGTTTCAGTGTTTGCCGAGGTTAGTTTACGCTTTATAACGTAGTAATTCTTAGTTTTACTCATGAATTTGAAGAAGATATCGCAATCAGTTTTGTGTTTGATTCTGTTGAAGCCACGTTGTATCACAAGAATCAGGAATTATTTCCCTATTACATCTGATTTATATATCTAAAAGAAGATAATTTATTGAATTTCTGTTAAAAAAAAAATCAGATGTCCTTTTTTCGGATTGTTTTGTGTTGCTCAGCTGTACATCTTTTTTTTTTTTTTTATCCATTTCAAACCAATAAGAACACCGGTGGCCATACCAGGCATATACATCTGAGTCCATGCATCATTGTGTATACTAGAGCTTACAGTAATTGTTGGTATCATCTTATCGCATTTTAGTTTTTCATCTTTTCAGTACATTCACCTAATGTGCTCTTAGTACCAAAGATATGACTGAATTTGGGTGGTGCTGTTACCTTGCAATTTTCCTCTTTTTGAAATTTGTGGTGGAGCAAATTCTGCTAGCTCATTTGATATAGCCAAGTATTCTTGCCCCTGGAATATGAGTAATGGATGCCATACTGCATATTATCTTAAAAGAACTTAAAAAGCATACTTGTTGATGAAGTATTGTTTATGTAGATCCTTTGCGGTAAGGATCTAGCAACTGAACAAACATTAAGTCGAATGGTCAATCTTCTGAAGCAACTTCAGCAGACATTGCCGCCAGCTACCTTGGCCTCAACATGGTCATCCTTGCAACCCCAACAACAGCTTGCGCTTCAATCAATTCTCTCGTGATAGTATCTTGGCAAACAATGAATCATCTTGCCAGTCTTTGAGAAAGTGCAATGCCTTCCTTTTTGTGTCGATGAAAGTATACTATTTATTACCCATTCTTTTTCCATAAAGGTGGTTCCCCTATTGATTGTCCTTGCGTGAGGTTTGACGACATCCCAGCATCGGTTGGTTTGAGCATGAAAGTCGTCGATGCGCTTGAAAATGAATACTGCTTGTAGAATGTGTATATTACAGTTGAATTGATATCGAGTCTGAAAGAAGAAAAGGAAAAGTTGTTTGTGTTCTGTGACTGGTTTTTGTCGGTCAAGTCGTGAGGTTTGAGGGTTGCGAGCAATGCAAGGCAATTCCTATGGCAGTTTTGATCCAGTTGTGATTCTCACGTCAATTTGGTGGTACAAACTTCGGTGCTTGTGATTATATTTGAACTGAAATTTTGGATGGTGATTCTTTCATTACGTCTGCAATTTTTTCTTTTAATCTATAAATGGGCAGTTAATAGCCTTGTGAGTTTTGTTTTGTGGCAATATGAAATTGTCACTCTACGGCATACGATTTATGAAATGCATTCAAATTTAGGCGCCTAGAAATAGCTAATAATATATGAGAAAAGATGGATGCTGTACAAAAACCATTAAACCAGCGCAGTTGTCTCTTTCACTTGCAAAATTATTTTTAATCTTATTCATAATATACTGAGATGAAAATAACTTGGATAACTACAATAAATCTAATAAATATTGTAAGTTAGGGCTTGGATTGAGTTCAAAGACTAGAGAGGGTTTGATTTCGGTAAGTTGAGAGTATTAATTGCACCAATTTCAAATCCGACTCATTTGTATCTTGGGAAAAGAATCAACACACACCTCCAACTTTTAATAAAAATAAAAAGGATATAAAACTTCTAGGCGTTTAGAAAAAGACATATACACCCCTATTTGTTAACTGAAACAATTTATTTGGACAGAAATTATAATTTTGAAAAAGACATATACACCCTATTTGTTAACTTAACTGAAACAATTTCTTTTGACAGAGATTATAATTTTAATGTAGAATTACCGTTACATCCTTCTATCATATAAGTCAAAAAATTAACCCTGAACATATTGTTTATTCATTTTTTTATTAGCAGCTCAAGAGCTTCTCTCTATAATCTATATAATCACTATCTTGGTCTGTTATCAAAACAAAAGGCAGTCAGATATAGCTACCAGATTTTAATTTGGAGGTCTTACGTAGAAGCAAAATCTTTTGGAAAATGATTTTTTTCAGGTGGAGGAGCCACATCTCGTTTCCCAAACATGTCACAAGCTGCAGTTTCATCATCAGGGCCAGCTTCAAATCCCTCAAATGTGTCTTCTCTTCTCTAGAGTGTTTCCTTTCTTAAAGAAAAGGTTCATCGGCTTCAATCTGCTTGTCTCTCAACATCCATAGCCATGCTAACATGGGATCATCAGTTCAAGAAATTATTCTGACTGCTTCTTCATTGATGGTCATGACTTGTCAGCAAATGAGTCCTCCTCCAGCTTCCACTACGTGACAAAGTCTTTATATTGTCCCATATACATCACATGCATCAAACGGGCCAGAAACAATATATCAACAAGTGAAACAGCCGTAAACATACGCACGAGTGGTGGTTTGATTACCACTGAATTGAAGACGCAGGAGCACCGACGAATTGACGAGCAGCAGCTTACAGCGGCACCGAGGATGCACCAGCAGCGGTGGCTTCAATCGCGAGCACTGGCACCAGCAGCCGGGAAACAGTGTGTGTGTAGTAAGGATTTGTGAAGATCTGGGAAACATTTTGTGTGTGTTTTGTTCGTGTGTGTTAACGAGTGTGTGTGTGTTAAGCTGTTTGATGGTAAATTTATTTGTTATCAATATGCAATTACAATATTAACCTTTTAATAATTTAAGGCAACGGTTTCCGTTAATAAATAGGGTTGTAGAAGTCTTTTCAAAACGTTGGAGATTTTATGTTATGTCCCTTTTATTAAACGTTTGGGGGTGTATCAATCTTTTTTCCTTATATCTTTGAGTATGGCTATTTATATGTAAAAGGGAGTTGGTAGCCAAGAAAGTAGAGAGTACCAAAAGCATAAATGGTAGTGCAGAGCAAGGTCATACTGATGTCCTTCAAGTTCATGGACACTTTCCCCTTGTTCAGAAGTTTCCACCAAAACAGTAGGATGTACTAAGAAATAATTATAAAGATACACATATTTACCTGGAGATCCAATTAATTAATATTGTAGCTATCCCGGTGCTAACATTTTCCATGAGAAACCGCGAAGAGACTGATACACAATTCAATAAGGAAAAATATACAAGTATCAATGCAGGTTTTCTATGATATTCCTTGGAAAATTTTATATCACTAGCACAGACAAACAGGCATTATGAATTAGGCAAGTCTTTAGCATCAGTATAGGCAATTTTGAAGCTCCAGAGTACTTGGTAAATTCCCATCATCCAAATCAGCCGTAATCTTGTTGAATGAGATAACCTCTAAAACGATCATTATCGATCACAAGCAAACTACAATGTGGTTCTTGTAAAGTTTCTTATCCTGGGCAGTTAATGTAGCACCTTCAGCTACCATACATGCATGCAAGCATTTTGTTAGGGATTTGGCTACATCAAAATGAAACTTATGGTCTTGATTGATTAATTAGAAGTATATCTGAGTACTATTATATATGCTAAAATAGCTTGGAGAATGTAAATTAACAGGAGTAGCAATTTACTTATACATATTGTAAAAATTAATTTGTAGACAATACTAACCGGAATAGACATGTGCTTGAGTTTCATACAAAATTTATACCAAAACCTTGTAAAAGGTAATAACTTTGTTGGTTCTTTTTAATATGTTCTTCTAGAAAATCATAGCGGTTACATGATATTTTGTGATATTTTATCAGTTCTTTAGACTTCTTATAATATGTCTTCAAAGATATAGTTGAGTGATTTTCAAACAGTTTTATTTAATTGATCATCTAGATTCAAATCTTATTAGAGATAAGGGACAAAGAAAATAAATGTATTTGTGTACGTTAATTTATGTTGAAGGCCGGATATTCCTTAATAATCAATTAATGTGATCGCTTATCAGAAGTCATCGGGTCAAAACAAAACAGACTGATTTCGATTGGGCAGAAATTAGTTGATTAGACCCAATAAAACCACTATATGTTTGTTTGCCTGGATTGGCCCATTTCCTCAAATTGGGCCCAATCAAAATAAGCCACTTCTAGACTTCCAGTAAGCTATTCTATGAAAAGACAGTTCTACCCTTTTCGTTTTCCTCCCGGTCCAAACCGACTCCCTTCATCTGCCCTAATAATAATTTTGTACCGCAGATAAAACCTTTCTTGCATTCACAATCTTCTCAGTAATCGCCCGATTTGCACCACCCACGAGGGCGTCGTCGGCGAACCATCGAGAACGGCACCGTTCTGGCCATTCGTCGTTTTCCCGCCAAATTTTACTCTCTTATCAGCCTCATAAGGTAAAATTTTCAACCCTAACTCTGGTTTTATTAAACTTTCAATCTTTTTTAAGTGAATTAGGGTTTAGGGTAGCATAATGCCACCTGGGTTTGTTGAGAATTTGGTTTTCATCCAATGATGTGCGTGTGTGTGGACGCGAATTGTTTACAAGTAGTTTAGGGTTTTTTATTAGCTGAATTTTTTGATCGCATGATTGTTTTACCATTGAGTTTTCAAATTATTGATTAAATGATGCAGAGACTTACTAAGTGAGTAATATTTAATGCAAACTTGTGGCTTAATTAACTTCACTTTGTAATCTACTGGAATGCTGGATAAAGCTAAAGTTTCAAGTTTATTATTATATTAGACTTTATTATTCTCTCCCTAACTATTGCTCGGATTTTTATGTGGTTTTTGCAGGTTAGATTTTTTTTCTTGACTGAAGTGTAAAAAAAAAAAATCGATAGATAATACGGATAACAAATTTAGCTTGAAATTGTGTTGATACGAGACGGTTTATAAATTCTGAAATAAGTTACTACTTCTTGCAAAAACAATGCCAGGAGTGTCGCCAATCTTGACTCTTCCAGCACCTCCTTCCGATGGAGATCTTGGCCCTCTTCCTCCATCTCAAGTATCAGAAAAGCAGATGGAGGAGAAACCATCAAATGAGGAGCAGACCAATGCTAACGCTGCTCCTGCATCGGTTGCAACCCACACGAGAACAATTGGAATTATTCATCCTCCTCCAGATATCAGAAATATTGTTGACAAAACTGCTCAGTTCGTTGCTAAGAATGGACCAGAATTTGAGAAGAGGATCATCGCGAACAATGCTAATAATGCCAAGTTCAATTTTTTGACTAGTTCAGATCCTTATCATGCATATTACCAACATCGGCTGGCTGAATTTCGTGCGCAGAATCAATCTTCTGCCCAGCAACCTCCTTCAGAGCCCGTGGATTCTGCTGTGCCTGAGTCAGAGCCATCTGCTGTGGCTGCTGATGGTAGTGAAACAGCTGCAAAGACTGAGCCCGCTCTTCCATTTAAACTACCCGTACAGAAGGTTCTTGAGCCCCCTGAAGCTGAGCAGTATACTGTGCGGCTTCCCGAAGGGATTACTGGCGAAGAACTTGATATTATTAAGCTGACAGCCCAGTTTGTAGCTAGAAATGGAAAATCATTCTTGACAGGATTGACTAGTAGAGAGATCAACAACCCTCAGTTCCACTTTCTGAAACCGACGCACAGTATGTTTACTTTTTTCACTCAACTTGCAGATGCATATTCTAAAGTGTTGATGCCGCCAAAGGGATTGACTGAGAAGTTGAAGAATAGCGTTGTTGACATGACAACTGTGCTTGAACGGTGCTTGCATCGCTTGGAATGGGAACGTTCACAAGAGCAGGCGAGGCAAAAGGCTGAGGACGAGATTGAGCAGGAGAGGATGCAAATGGCTATGATTGATTGGCATGATTTTGTTGTTGTTGAGACGATAGACTTTGCAGATGACGAGGATGAGGACCTACCTGCGCCAATGAGTCTTGAGGAGGTTATTAGGAAGAGCAAGATATCTTCTATGGAAGAAGATGAAATTGTTGAACCTGGAAAGGAGGTAGAAATGGAGATGGATGAAGAGGAGGTTCAGCTTGTTGAAGAGGGCATGAGGGCAGCTAGTCTTGAAGAAAATGACGGTGAAAGAAAGGAGATGCAGGCAAATGAGGATCCAGAACCACCAATGAGAATTGTAAAGAACTGGAAGAGACCTGAGGAGAGGATCCCTGCTGAAAGAGATCCCACAAAGTTTGTTGTTTCCCCCATTACTGGCGAGCTAATTCCCATTAGTGAAATGTCTGAGCACATGAGAATTTCTCTTATTGATCCCAAGTACAAGGAGCAAAAAGAAAGGATGTTCGCTAAGATTCGGGAGACAACTCTTGCTCAGGATGATGAGATTTCCAGAAATATTGTTGGGCTTGCACGTTTACGGCCTGATATCTTTGGTACTACGGAGGAAGAAGTTTCTAATGCAGTCAAAGCAGAGATTGAGAAGAAGAAAGATGAACAACCAAAGCAAGTCATATGGGATGGTCACACTAGTAGCATTGGGCGCACAGCAAACCAAGCCATGTCTCAAAATATTAATGGAGATGATCAGAACAGTGCAGCTAACGGTGATTCCTCGAATCTACCCGGTCCGGCAGCTCCTCCTCCTCGACCTGGTTTGCCTTCTTTGCGTCCTCTACCCCCACCACCAGGACTGGCCTTGAATCTTCCTCGTGTGCCTCCAAATACAGTCCAGTATTCAACACCAACTAGTGGTGGGATCCCAATTCCTCAACATAGGCCGTTCACTATGCAAGGGATTCCATCAATGCACCCAAACCCTCCTTCAATGCCTACAGCTGGACAGCCGCATGTTATGATGAGCCGACCACCCCCGATGCCACCATCGATTTCCATGAATCCATCTGGTATGCATGTCCCACCGCCTCCTGGATCTCAGTTTACTCATATGCAAGTTCCCCAACATTTTGCCCATCTACCGGGTCCTCCACCACCTCCTGCGCCTATGATGCAGCCGCCACCTTTGCCTCATGGAATGCCTCCTCCACCCCCAACTGAAGCTCCGCCACCACTTCCAGAAGAGCCAGAGCCAAAGAGGCAGAAGCTCGATGATTCTATGCTTATTCCTGAAGATCAATTTCTGGCACAGCATCCGGTATGGTTACTCTTGAAACTGCTTCTTTCATATAATGCTTTTAAGTTTGTCTTTATATTGCATTTTAGCTGATTGACGTGGTGCTTTTTTGTAGGGACCTGTTCGCATCACTGTGTCTGTTCCCAATGTTGATGAAGGAAATCTGAAAGGGCAACTTCTGGAGATTACAATGCAGTCTTTATCTGAAAATGTTGGCAGTTTGAAAGAGAAAATTTCTGGGGAGATTCAGCTTCCTGCAAACAAACAGAAATTGAGTGGAAAAGCTGGTTTTCTGAAGGATAATATGTCACTTGCATATTATAACGTCGGAACAGGGGAAACACTAACTCTTTCTTTGAGGGAGCGTGGTGGTAGAAAGAGATAATGGGCTTCTTAACTGTACTATACATGAGGTTTTTGTTGGAACTGCCTTGTTACCCTAAGAGTTTTCCATTTTTCCATGTATAACGACAGTTTTATAACTCAACCTTCATTGATGTTATATGTGGGATGTTGTATTACTTATTTGGGGATAACTATTTGAGACCCTATTGTTGTTGTCGAACTGATGGTAAATTAATGTCTGCTTCAGAACCAGCTTCTTGGCAACTCTCTTAGAGCAATGGGAGTCAGAGGAGTTCCTTTTGCTTAGGCAGAGACAAGTAATCTACTTATGATACTACTACTTCATATTGTGGTTTGCATTGTCCGTGTGTAGGAGTGTCTCGGTTTTGAATATATGCATGTATAGTATTTGTTACTGTGCATTTTCAGTTACATAATTGTTGTTTTCCGTCCTGGTAAATGTAGTGATTTCAAAGGTCTTTTTATTGTTTGATAGGATTCAGGTTATGTCCTCACAGGGAGCATGTTTATGCACCTGGATGTATGGATGATGAGTAGAAGAATTCTCTAGTTTGTGTGTAGCATCCTGAACCTTCATATGGTGTGTCTGGTTGGTATGGGCTTATTGTCCAATTGTAGCATACCGCTTCCTTTTTTTTTTTTAACTCACTCAAACTAGTTTACAGAAAGTGCTTCTTGGGATGTACTCATGCTTTTGCTTGTGTACATCAGAAAAAGCAAATTGTTACGGAAACGTAGTGGTGTCTTTGCAATTTATCAGGTTTATTTTTTTAGATCAAACCAAGGCAGGTTGGGTGGTCTCTTGTTCTAGATTCTCTGGGTCATTAAAAGCAGCGTTTACCTTTCTTGTTTGATTTAACTATTACAGCTCTTCTTTGAACGTTCCATTTTTGTTGTTCTTTGCAGCACTGCTGTGACTGTTGTTTGCAAGATGGAGGCAGCAGATTCATTTTTTTTTTCCCCTTTTTCAAGGATACATTCTTTCTACTTAACTTTTTCCCCATCTTAGTTATAACCTAGCAGATTTGTTGTAGTTCAAGCCAACTGAATGATGAATTGGCATCAATTGGCTTCAGGTATTGAAGATGTTAATGTTTCATTGGCATGCACCTGATCTCCGGGTGATTCAGTTGTCATCTTTGTTTCTTTGGTAGAAGAACACTTAAGTGGACGCGTCATTTTTGCCAACAATGGCTCGATGCAATAGATAGAGTTTTCCCTTTTTGTGGTTCTCTTTTACTGTAAAAATCATTTTCTTCACACCATGTTTGATTGATGCTGAAGCTTTGGTTTAAGTTCAAGCCATTGACTGGTTTGTTATGACAGTAAAAATACAGCACAGTAGTGTACATACTGGTTGAAATGGTTTAGGTTTAGGACATGTTTTAAGCCAGTCATATGAGAGGTCATTACTTCCATCAGTGAGAGGGAGAACGTCTTTCGATCATAGGTGTTGCTACGTCTTGAAATCCTCCCGCCAGCGAGAAAAGAAAAGAAAAACTTGATCTTCGTTGCAGTATGTACCTTAGTTTTTATGTTTTGTGGTGCTTGTTTCAGTTTTACAGGGCTGGCAGCGGAAGCGTGATCCCTTATATGATGTGATGGACTCATTACAAACATTTCTGGTTCTAAGGCTGAATGATACAAACCTATGCTGAATGACTGGATGGTGGTTATATGCTGCGAGGGAGACCAATCAAAGCACAAATTCTTACAATCAAACGAGTTCTTTTTCTTTCTTTCTTTCTTTATTTTTTTGGCCCTCAAGTAAGCATCTAAACTGTTAATTAATTTATATTAGAGATAAGATCATAAGGGTGTTTGTCAACAAACAAGCAATATGTTTCATTCTTCTAAGAATATTTGACACATTTTCATTTTGACTGGTTTGAAAAAAAAAAACCTACTCTCACCTGCCGTAAAAGTTATAATTTGTTATGTAGTGAGAAGAATCTTCATTCAAAGTGCTTCCAATTATTGTAAAAGCATCTTAAATAATATCTTATGTCATTGAGATTATGTTATTAGCATGTCAAGTCCAACCTTTAAAATATTTCTCATAATAACAATTAACAAGGATTATGTTATTGGCATGTCAAGTCCTACCTTTAAATTGTTTTTTTTTTTTTTTAAATTTACTCTCACAACTACAAAGAGACTCAAGCCATTCACCTTTATGAATAAATTTACTTAGCACTACATAGTTCCTCTATGTAACATTCAAGAAGAAGTTGTAACACTTTTTATTTTTCGACAGTAATGAAAATGTTATCCTGCACTATTGTGCATGCACACATGTAGTATTTTAATTTCAAATTTCATTAATACTCCTATAAAAATATAAATGAAATTTAAAAGATGTAATTATATATATAAAAGGCTCCATAAATCCTATTAATTTACCTACTTATTAATAATTATTAACATATTCACATACATGCACTTTGAAGCGCTCAATATTAATGTATTAATGATATAAATTTTAAAATTCCTAAATTATTAGGTATAATTCTCTTCCTTTTGCAGTTGTAAGTGATTGTCAAACTTATGTGCAAAAAGAAGCATCAAATGATGAACAGAGAGATTAGCATGCATGATAGGAATTGATATTCTTAAATATTAAACAGAGATTATGATTCTTTCCTGATTTGAGCTCTTCTGATATTTTAAAAATCTTGTGCCACATATCTTTTAGTATTAGTGTATGATTTGGATTTAACTACCTTTACTTCTTAATTTATTAACCACTGATAGAATAAACAAAATTTACTCAGAAGATGATCAGATCGCGAAAGAATCCTAATCCATTAAACAGAGTCATTGTCACATAAGTTTGCAACAACACAAAACAAACGCATGAATAAATACAAGTCATTTTGTAAAATTTACACACCGACGAGTGGAATGGAATAATGGAGGAAGAAACCAATGCAAATGCCATAATAGTGTTGTTATCAGTCACTCCCCGTCATTGGAAGCCGTGGCTCCAGGCTCCCTAACCTAACTGATGTCTATTTATTTGTATTAGTAAGAAGCACATTCAATAAAAAGTGCTTTCAATTACTCTGAAATCACTTTTAATAATGTTTGTCCTTGTCTCACATAATACTTAAAAAGTAGACAAATGATAATTACTTTTCTAAACAAAAATATTTTCATTTAAAAGTTAATTTGATATCTTTACTACATTCCTTAAAGAAAATACTTTTCGGATCAAAACAGACAATGATAGCATGAAAAATATTAATTAATTTAGACTGGAGATAAAAATATAATAGTGTTTGCATATTACAATAACACAATTTTTTATTTTATTTTTTAGTAGAAATATAAAAACTAAGTTATAATTTATTATGCAGTTAAAAACACCCTAAAAAAAGGTGCTTTCAATTCATCCAAAAAGGTTTGAATTTGGCGTGTAGTTTGAAAAGAGATTCCACTATGACCAAATGCAGCATGCCTTATGAGATTCCCCATTTGCTCTCTCTTTTCTTTAATTCAAGTGTTTAATCTTGATAATTAAAGCTTAAAATCTCCAAGTGTCATGGCTTTGTGCCTCTCACGAATTTTGCCTATGTTAAATCATTGACATTGACCAAGTGAAGAAGAAGAAGAGGACAGCAACTCAGGCTCCACAAGAAAAATCACTTTGATATTTACAACTCAGAGAGTTGACTCTTGCTCTCAAAATATAGCCAATGCCTAGCATGTCACCACAAATCATGACCCTTTGAGATATATAATCAAGTAAAGTTTTAAGCATTGTTTGGAATTGGAAACGTTTTTATTTTTATTTTTTTGAGGGAAAAAAAAATAGGAGGCACTTCCAGTTAAAAGCATTTTTGATTTGGGTCTTCAATTTAATTTCGATGCCACAATAGCCAAATCTTGATATTAACTTTATTGCATTTCAATTTCAAACGATCAAATACTATAATATAAGCACATAACTGTTCTTAATAATTGGAAGTACTTTTGGTTGTCTTAGAAATAGTCCCAAACGCACCCTTATCACCTTGACCTTAACATTGAAAAATCAGTCGCCCCTTCAAAAAACGAACAAAACTAATAGACATGCTGACAAGAATAAGAGACGAGCAACCCACTACCATAATAACTACTGGACCTTAATGTCATCTCCTATATAAGAAGCACTTTTTTAACTTACCATTGATTCATAGCTTCTCTTTCTCATTTTCAATGGGACGCCAAGTTCAAAGGCAGCAGCCGAAGGGTGTTTCATCAGCCAAATTCAAGGCCAAAAGCAGCACAAACCCTTGCAACAAAAGCAAATTTGTTGGGGTGAGACAAAGGCCTTCAGGCAAATGGGTAGCAGAGATTAAAGACACAACACAGAAGATAAGAATGTGGCTTGGCACCTTTGAGACTGCTGAAGAAGCCGCCTGTGCTTATGATGAAGCCGCTTGCCTTCTCCGAGGATCGAATACACGAACCAACTTTGCCACTCCTGTGTTTACCAACTCGCATATCTCTTGGAAGATCAGGAACCTGCTTAATCACAAAAAGAGCTTAAAACAAAGCTCCCCATCAACCACAACCAGCACCAGCCACAACACAACAGCCAACATAGAACCAAGTACTATAGTTTGTGACAATAATAGCAGTGTTGGTAGTTCTAATAGTAGCAATGATAGCTTTCTATCCAACAACAGCTATGATAGTTTTATATATCATCGCATGAAACAAGATGGCCTTATCTTTGATGATGCATATAGGCCAGACTTGAGCAGCTGCATTGGGGATTTTGAAGCCAGCAGCGGTACTCAGTTTGATCATTCATGGCCATTCCCAGCTGGGTCAGATCCGCTTCCACTTGCTCAAGACGGGATCCAGTTGCCTAATAAACATGCTCTTGCTGCTTTGTTTCCTGAACAAATTGATATTGAGTTTTCAGAATTCGAACGTATGAAGGTAGAGAGACAGATTTCGGCATCGCTATATGCTATGAATGGAGTGAATGAGTACCTGGAAAATGCATTTGATCCTAGTCACGCTCTCTGGGATCTGCCCACTATGTCTCAAAGCTCTCTCTTGTTTTCTCAATGTTATGAATTTTGAATGCATTGGATGTAGAAAGAAACATAGATTCATTATGTTTTGATAAATGAAATGAATATCTTGAGAATGTATTTGTGGATAATGAAGTAATGAAGAGGCTTGAATCATCGAAGTATAAAAAACACATGATACTAACATGTTGCGGTGATCTGGAGTTATTGTCAGTTGTTTCTAGGACAAGCAGTTGCTTAATTTTGAAACCAATTCGGTCTACTTTGTGGCAGCTTAAGAGATCTAGTTATGAGAATTATGCAGAAACGAGGGTTCTTTTTATGCTTCACCCGTTGCGCATGAAAACTGTGAAAGGCATTTGTTGTCTATTTTGCCAAATAATTCCCCTCTTAAATTGAGCATATAAACTCTTCTTGAGCTTATGGACATGGTTCCACTCAAGAAATGAGCTGTATCAAACAATCAAGCCTAAACTTAATTGATGGATTGGCAGATTGTGAAAAAGCTCGATGAATCAGAAAGCTTCTAGTTGCAGGCAAACAACCATGGGATTATGAATGAAAAAAGAATAAAGTGCTTGTCAATGGCTGTACTCTTCAAGCTTCATACAACTCATTCAGGATTTTACAGAACACAGGCAACCCAAACCGGAAGAATAATATGATTTGGCCAAACATGCACTGCTATCAACATTATGATGCTTGGACAACTGCAAGCGCTTATGATATCAGACGAAAACAGAATTAAGGAAGCTGTTTCTCTTGAATCCGCATTTCTCTTTAGATCAAAAGTTAAATTTCATCCACTCAAAAAAGAAAAGCAAAGAAGACGTTAAATTTCGTTTCCAGCACCTCCGGAGTGATCTCATACATGCAGAGAAGAAAAAAACACAAAACGAAATCCTGAAATGAAGCAGATTGTTCTAGAGCAACTTGTTTATACAATAATCTTTCCGAGACAAACCACACCAGGTCGGTACATTTTTGCATATTTATCGCGTAATAATTTATAGGAATATTTTAAAAAAAATCTATGCATCCAGCAATCACAAATAGCAACCATATCTTAACTCTTCACCATAAGAAGAATGGCAAGAACCCGAGGGCATACAATAACATTGGTCAAAATATTGAGGTATCATTAACAGAGATATGCAACATTTCTGTTAGAAACAATATGCAACTTATAATTCTGAAATATCACTTCACTGATACCATTAAAATCACGTTGAATAACAATACCGACACAATTTTGAGAGTACAACAGCAGAAGGAAATAGTCTACACGAAAGAAACAAAATAATAAAAAGGCAAGGGACTAAGAGTTGAGGACAGACCCTCACATTTCTGAACAAATTTCTACATAAATGCCCTTGCAAAATGTACAAATTTCTCATCTTCATAGCTTACAGTAGAAGCGATACATCAATATTCTTCACCATCATCCTCATCATCAACTCCTTCTGCCCCAACTTCCTCATAATCTTTCTCAAGAGCAGCCAGATCTTCACGTGCTTCTGAGAATTCACCTTCCTCCATGCCTTCACCGACGTACCAGTGGACGAATGCCCTCTTGGAATACATGAGATCAAATTTGTGATCAATGCGAGAGAACACTTCAGCCACTGCTGTGTTGTTGCTGATCATGCAAACAGCTCGCTGAACCTTGGCCAGGTCACCTCCAGGTACGACAGTTGGAGGCTGATAGTTAATACCACATTTGAAGCCAGTTGGGCACCTGTATTTCCAAACAGACAAATGTTAAGAGAGGTTATAATGCTGCACATCAAACAAGTAACATAAATTCTTGAGGTTGCTTTGGCGATCCCAATCAGAGGTTATACATACAAGAATTAATAATCTATGCTCTCTTGTTACCCAGTCTACATGACAAGAAATTATCAAAAAGACATAAACCTTGTTAACTAATTTGAAATTAAGCTGGAAAATCAATGTAGTCATCTATACTCTTTGTTCTTCGATAAATAGGTGATTTTGAATTTTAAATCATATGCACATAATGTGGATAACAAGATCCACTTACATCCTGCCTTTACCAAGCCAATTTCTAAAAATGTTGTCCAAGATGGTTTGCTTTCAATAAAAGCAATTTCATAAAGAACCATGGATACCATTATTGGAGGTTAAATTATAAAGGAATAGTTAATCCATCTATTCAAAATTACTCAGTTTATGGTGAGAAATTCTTAAGTTCCCTTACCAGTCAACAAATTGCACGGTCCTCTTAGTTTTGATGGTGGCAACAGCGGCATTAACATCCTTAGGGACAACATCTCCTCGGTACATCAAGCAGCAAGCCATGTACTTCCCGTGCCTGGGGTCACATTTGGCCATCATGCTTGAGGGCTCAAACACCGCATTTGTGATCTCTGGAACTGATAGCTGCTCATGGTATGCTTTTTCAGCAGAGATGACAGGGGCAAATGAAGAAAGCATGAAATGGATTCGAGGATATGGTACAAGGTTGGTCTGGAACTCTGTAATATCAACATTAATAGCTCCATCAAACCTCAATGAAGTTGTCAACGATGATATGATTTGAGATATCAATCGATTCAAATTAGTGTAAGTTGGCCTCTCAATATCTAGGGATCTCCTGCAGATGTCATAAATAGCTTCATTGTCCAATAGCACAGCAACATCTGTGTGCTCAAGAAGGGAATGAGTAGACAGAACACTGTTATAAGGCTCCACAACTGCTGTTGATACCTGAAATATAATATGGCATAAATCAATGAAGTTATAATATATCTGTACATATGCATGTATAATAGCAAGAGAGTGATGATTTTTAGAAAATAAGACTGATAACAGCTATGGATCCTAATTTTTGATGCCATACTTATTAAAATGGTCCAGAGTCCAGACAAGTTCACAGCTTATAGTTTCATCCATGTCACCAAATGCAAATAACAAATGATGAATGGAAAGAAATTGGAGTACATCTTCATGGCTTGAAGTCAACAACTGGTTTAGGTACCTGAGGAGAAGGGTAGATAGTGAAGCCAAGCTTTGACTTCTTTCCATAATCTACAGATAAACGCTCCAGTAATAACGACCCCAGTCCGGAACCAGTACCACCACCAACAGCATTGAACACCAAAAACCCTTGCAACCCAGTACAGTTATCAGCTAACTTTCGGACACGATCAAGGCAAAGATCCACAATTTCCTTCCCAACTGCACAACAAAGCAACAATCAATCAAAACCACCAAACCATTCAATGCAAATGTCATTCACGCAAATTACAAACAACAGTAATTACCTGTATAATGCCCTCTTGCAAAATTGTTAGCAGCATCTTCCTTGCCAGAGATAAGCTGCTCTGGGTGGAAAAGCTGGCGGTAAGCACCCGTTCTAACTTCATCAATGACAGTTGGTTCAAGATCAACAAACACAGCTCTGGGCACATGCCTGCCAGCACTAGTTTCACTGAAGAATGTATTGAAGGCATCATGGGCAACACCTATTGTATTGTCACTGCACACACACCAAAATTTTCTAAGGTCATCATTGTTTTCAACTAAACCTGTGTAACCATAATAAAAACCATGATGTGCAAACATTCAACCAAAAAGGAACAAAGAAATTATTTTATTGGATGGAAAATAGTCATACTATGGAATAAAGAGAGATTTAGAACCTAATTCTTAACTGCTATATTGATATAATCCATCTTCATTCATCTAAAATAGCTCTAATTTTTTTCATTACACCAAAAAATCACAGATACTTAATAAATTTTTTTTATTAATATACAGATCATAAAATTACAAAATTAGATTTTGTGCTCTTCCGATTAATCAGTCTACCAAAGTTTATTACACTGTAAATGTTGGGGGGGGAGAACCACTATCAACTTTACACCCATCCAATCTCATTTAATTAACACATGTAAAGGAAAAACTTAAAATGTTCCATAATGCAATAAGTCCATGAAAATGTTTTGGTCTTTAAAAGCCTATTAAACAACATTTACATCAATTAAAGCTAATAGTCAACTCATACTCCCATTTAAAGCTAATACTTAACTTATACTCTCATCCCAACTCACAGAACAAACACAATACATCAAATGCCATAAACCAACCTAAAACTGTGATCCCATCATCACATCCCTACAAATTCAGTTCAATATAATCAAGGTCAACTACAAAACTCAGTCAGATTTCAACTTTTTACAGTAAACCCACCAAGAAAATCCATGATTTCACCATCACATCCACAAATTCAGCCACACAGTCTTGATCTTTATATATTCATTCACAAAAATACACACATATTATCAGTCAAAATCATTTTTACACTCATGGAGACTCGAAACAAGAACATTTTCAACAATAAATGCAGTAAACCCACAAAGTTTAGATCTTTACACGTCCATTTTTAACAATAAATGCAGTAAACCCAAAAAGATTTGATCTTTACATGTCCATTTTTAACAATAATTGCAGTAAACCCACAAATTTTGATCTTTAAATGTCCACTATAGCACACTCAGAAGGGCAGAATCAAACCCAAAGCTCCAACTTTACACTACAAATACGATAAACCCCACCACGGAAACCCATGATTTCACCATCACATCCCAACAAATCCAGCCACAAAGTTTTGATCTTTGCATGCTCATGAACAAAAATTAAATGCACAAAACCGAGAGGTATAATCAAAATCAACTTCACCGCTCATCCAAAGTCAAAACTTTTCACAAGAAAACCCATGATTTGACCACCAACACCAAATTCCAAAAAATGTAGCTACAACATTTCGATCGTTACATGCTCGTAATACACATAACCAAAAGGGTATAATCAAAATCAACACCAACAGTCATCCAGACTGAAAATGGTAAAAAACTCAAAATTGAGCCACAAATGTTCTGATCTTAACAAGCACATTTAACAGTAAACACAAGAAATCAAAAAGGGCATGTGCAAAATATACCTGGGCATCATGCCATCAGGATGAATGCCATGTTCAAGGCAATAAAGCTCCCAGCATGAATTCCCCACTTGAATCCCAGCTTGCCCAATGTGTATACTTATGATTTCTCTCATCTCTTTGCCTTTCTCAAAATATCCACAAGCCCCCAAGAACCCTAATTTCTGTTCCTTTACACTTTAAAGCCAAACCACGTTGCGCGATCTCAAAAACCAGCGAAAATGCTCTCGTACCGCTCAGTATGCATTAGGTCTCAACTCTTAATAAATATATATACACACACACACACACACACACACACAACACACACACACACACAGTGTATTTTATTTTATTCTTACTTTGGCCAGTGAATCTCGTAGACGCTGGATATTTTTGATAAATGTGATTTGATGAAAATTTGGAGTCCGGACATGACATTTGGCATTGGTGCCAGCCTTTTTCCCTGGTCCACTTTACCAGCCGGCTATGTCAAATTACTTTATTGACCTTCTTTTAATTTAAATAAAAATATTTAAGTAATTCTTCTTTTTTATTTTGATATAAAATATATAATTCATTCTTTATCGGTCATTCAGTTGCTTGTACTAGTGTTTTTTTTTTCAATTTTTTTTTTGGATTGTGAATTACCGTAAAATTATATCAATTGAGAAAAAAATTTATGTAAGGTTTGATTTTTTACTAACAATTTACTTGTAGAATTCTCTTGGAAAACATTTGGATTTTATTTTTTTCCTAAATTTTTGTAGTTAAGTTTCATGCAATAGTAAAATTTAATCCACATTCCACCCGATTTAAATGAAAAACAAGGTTTAAAATTTTTTTTCATAATTTTAAATTCTAATAAAAAAAACGAATTACCAGATTTTTTACGGGTAAAATAGGAAAGTGAAATTGGCGGGCCACTGTTGGTCATTTGCACGGCAAAAAACTACAAAAAGGCCATTTAATGAGCTGTCGTTGGTTAACAACACATCATGCCATGTCTTGCTTCGTTGTTTTTTTTTTTTTTTTCACTTCAATTAGTCATGCAAAATATTATTATAATAGTGAGAAGCTTCTTTTATTTATTTATTTATTTTTTGTTGGATGTAATAAATAATGAGCATGAGTCAACAATTTTTGAGTATTTGATAACATGGAATCGGATATTAGTATTTAGTTGGATAGATATTTGAGTAAAAATTTATTTTCCATATAATTGTATAGTAAAAAAAAAGCCATTTTTTTATTTGCCTCTTTGAAACACTCAAACAAGTGCCATTTTTCTATTTGCACTAAAAATAAGGAACAATTTTAATTAAAATATGGGATAATAGATAAAACCGGTGGACTTATTGGGCTAGTAAACAAGTTTGGGCTTTCTCATTGACTTCGCTTTAAAAGCCCAAATTATGTGGAAGTTAACAAGCGGGATTTTAGAAGAAAAGGTAAAAATCAAAATACATCCCCGATTATTCCTAAATACACCTCCTCTATGCGAAACTTTGCACCTTGAAGAAGGAGATTGGGTGTAACTAGAGTACACGTGAAGTGTTTTTAGTAATATTTTTTACGTTGTTGTTGTGTACGAGCCTAAAAAAGTACGTTTGGGCCCAAATTCCAACTCCAATTGGCCTGACAAATAAAAATTAAATAAAATAAACAAGATAATTAAATAAAGCACAGCCACTATTTGTTAGTTGCTTGGCATTTCACGAGCCACCAAGCTGTTAGCATTTAAGTGCCACTACCTCGTGTTACCTCACCAACACTAGTTTTTGTTTTCAATTATTTTCTTAAATCTTGTTTACTTTCTTTATTCAAGCATAATAGAATTAGTGCCTGTTTGATATTAGCTTAAGTGTTTATTAATAGCATAAAATCTTATCAAAATTTTTATTGTTAATTGATTGTTTTTTTTAGTATAATTTTTGAATATTAAATAAGTTATTTTACCTTTATTAACAAAAGTTGAGATTTTTTTTATTTTGAATGTAAAGATTAAAAAGTTTTTTTTTAATGTTAAAGTATTTAAAATATTCTATACGTAATTGACAATTTTATTTTATTATTTTTATAACATAATTTTAAAAAACTTGTCTAATAAAAATTTTTATAATTTTTAATAAAAACTCTCATTAACAATTAAACAACTAAATTTTTTTAAGATAAACTACTTGTAAAAATTTAACTAATAAAAACTCTATTAGAAAAAAAAAAAAATTACTAGCAAACGGAGCCTTAATAATTAAATTCTCTATTTACTTATATGAGCTGAAGTTCAAATTCCAAACCTCTTGCTTCAATTTAAGGAATTTTATCAACTAAAATAACTAACACTCACTTATATATTAAATTGTTGCTTATTAATTTATTTTTAAATGTTCAACGAATGATTTTGTATTTTTGTTCATGACAAGCAAGAACATGTGCCAAACCAAACTCTTTACTCTACCGTTAAAAAAAAAAAAACTGGTGGCTTGACTCTTTGTTCTACCGTACAAGAGGGATGCCATGCCAATGTAATTTCCGAAAAGCTAGAAGGGCATTTTCGTATTTCATGATTTCAGAATCTGTTGATAAAAGCCGTGGTCCTCGGCGATCGGGCAGCACAACATTAATGTTCCCAAAATATGGTTTCACCAAATTACCCTCGCAAGTTGCTTTTTCTACCTTTTTTTTTAGAACTTTTTCTACTTTATTTAACAATTATCCACTTACCACTTATTTTTTTGTAATCTTTTAAAAATACACATATTTTATTTTATTTTTCCTCAATCCCACCTAAAGTTTCATTTTCTTACACTCTTCCGCCTTTGTTTACACACAGTTAAGAAAATTAATATGATATTTAACAAATGACTATTTTACCTCTCAAATGTAAAATTACATTTTTGTCCTAAAAAATATTGGATAGTTGATTCATCGGGTATAACTTCTATTGATTGTTAATTTTCAGACTCAAATTCAGTTTCACTTAAGCAAATTGAACAAATTCAGTATAAGCGATACTGCTTGAATTGGTAACCAACCATTTTGAACTACTTATAATTTTGAAACAGGAAAAAAAAATTTTCATTTTCTTCATGAGTCAATCGCCATTTCTTCGTGAAAACAACAACAAACTATTTTCTCTTGCATTTGTTCTTCATCATCTATCACTACAAACCCCTTTAACAAACAACAACAAACCATTTTCTCTTGCATTTGCTCTTCATCATCCATCACTGCAAACCCCTTTAACAAACTATTAAATCACTCTCATTCTCAACCCCCAGCCAATCATTTCAACCCATTTCATTTCGACCCAAACGATGCCGGATTCGCATGGCACCGTCCTCTTAGCAACGTTATCAACAGAGAAATGCCGGTGGTCTCGGCTAGCTTTTGTGGCGATGAAGACGGAAGAAATTGACCAAAAAAGCCACCGTTGATCATCTGCGATTCCAATGCCATCGTTTCATCGACCTCGAACGCCTCTCTATCCGAGATCTTCAACATCTCCTCAATCATGTGCTTGATTAGCCGACCTCTTCGATTGATCCACACTCTCTTTTATTTTATTACAAATTAAATAATTTAATTTAGATTTATGTAATATGTGGCTATTGAGTTAAGGTTAGGGTTGAGTATATTTTAGCAGGGAGTGAGGAAGAAGAATAAGTGACGTGCTTTTGCTGTTGGCTGTACTGTTGGCTTTTTTTAATTTTTTAATTTTTTGCTTTGTTGGTTAAATGACAAGTTTACCCTTATGACATCATCAAAGTTATAACAGCATGCTAACGGAAGTGAACGGGTGTAAGTTAATATAACTTTAGGTGGAAATAAAAAAAAAAGAAAAAGATATGTGTATTTTTGAAGAAGAAATCTTTAGTTAAACATTTATGGTGCGTTTACTTGTCAGTAATCGTAATGAGCTGGAATCGAAATGGGTTGGAATGAGAATGGAAAATGGGAATCAGAATAAATTGTTTACTTGAGCTGCAGGAATCAGAATCGGAATCGCTGGAATCCCATTTATGTGTTTACTTTATCTTGAAATCGGAATTAGAGTAAACTGAATTGTTTCAAGTTACTAAAACGCCCTTAGTTAATTGTAAAAAAAAAAAAAAATAATAATAATAATTATTATTAAAATGATATTAATTAAAACAATAAAATTAATAAAATTTAATAATAATAATATATAAATAAATAATATTAAAATGAATAATAATAATAATAATTAAAAAAGAAAGTTAATATAATTTAATAATACTAATGAAATTTAAATACTAATAAATAAATAATAAAAAAATAATAAATTTTAATGACATCATCATCATTATTATTTTTATATTATTTTATTAAAATGTATTCATTTTTATTATTTTTATTTATTATTTATTATTATTTAAATGTCATTATTATTATAATTAAATTCTATTAACTTTATTATTTTAATTAATAATAATAATAATATATTATTATTATTATAAATTTATTATTTTAATTATTATTATCATCATCATCATCATTAATGTCATTATTATTATTAATATTAATTTTATTATTTTAACTGTTATTATTACTATCATTAATGACAATATTATTAATATTAATATTCTTAAAATTTTGTTAATTCTAATAATTATTATGAAAATTATTATTATTATTATTATTAACAAAGGACCTATTTGCCAATAATACTAAACTTTAAGTTATTTTTATAATTTTATAAGGATTAAAATGTAAAAATAACAAAATTCCAGTGA
Organism: Clausena lansium; assembly: GCA_030449835.1. Classification (NCBI taxonomy): domain Eukaryota; kingdom Viridiplantae; phylum Streptophyta; class Magnoliopsida; order Sapindales; family Rutaceae; genus Clausena; species Clausena lansium. Next base: position 420,399 of record JASUUF010000351.1, on the reverse strand, counting down.
GAGCATTTTGGGAATTTTAAATTATTAATGGGAGTCCAGGTAATGGGAGATTCATTCCCAACTTTCCCATGGGAATGCGATTTACATTTCTCATTCTCAAATTATAGTGAGTCCCACGAATCATATTCCAATTCTTGCATCCATTTTGCGAAGAAAACGTTGTCAATGATTCCAATTTCTAAATTCGGTAAGTAAACACAGCAGAAGTCACATTTATTTTAAAGAATGTACAACAAACAAGTGTGGATGGAAAAATAATAAATAATATAATTCAAGTCAAAGTGTGAAAATATAGTCTTTATATACAATTATTTAGATCGAATATATTTAAATCTATATGATTCTACAAATCAAAATTTTATTACATGTTGATTCATCTTATATATGCCCAACTTTTTAAAACTATTCAACATTCAAGAAGTTAAAAGATACTTGAAATTCAAGGTTAGGTGAGATCCTCCAAATTATATATTTTAAAAACATATAACAATGATAGGGTTCAACTAAGTATATTACTCTACTAATTTTAGTAATTTGCTATTACAACAAAAATGATTAAGTGGTGTACATTGTGCATGTTTAAACTCGATAAGTTTGATATCTTTATATAGCCATCATTCTTTATATTTTCAATTTATTAAAAATATAAAATATTCATATTAATAAAGGGCAACATAGACTTAGTCAAACCAAAATGAAATTTTACACAAAAATTAATTTTATTAAAAAAAAAAAAACACAAAAGTAGTATTAAATAAATAATTTGAGTTGGAGGCTTGGAGGGTTTGTTTGTTTTTGGTTTGGTGCATTTGCTTGCCTTCTTTATATTGCCTCTTCTCCCTCCTTACTCAATACCCACTTCAAAGAAACTCTGCACTCTCTCTCTCTCTCTCTCTCTCTAACCAGCTTCAACTTTCTTGGATCCTAAACAAAACATGGGAGAGGAGAAGAAGCCACAATCAGCTGGTGTATGGCCCACCGTTAAGCCTTTTGTCAATGGTGGTGCCTCTGGTATGCTTGCCACCTGTGTCATTCAGCCCATCGATATGATCAAGGTAATACAATTTTTCTCGAAAATGGATGTGGGTTTCTGTTTTTATGTTGTTCTATGGGTGAAACATTGGACTCTTATTTGTTGAGTGTGCTTATATATCTATATATACATACATACATATATTTGGGTTCTTTTGAGTTTTGATGTGTTTTAGATCTGTGATTCGATGGGTATTTTAGGGAGGTTATGTTGTTTTCATTTGCGGGATTTTCGTTCTTTGATGTTTAAATATTGTGTTTGATTCCATTGTTTGGTTGTTTTGTGTTTTGCAGGTGAGAATTCAGCTGGGCCAGGGATCTGCCGTTACTGTCACAAAGAACATGCTTAAGGATGAGGGTTTTGGTGCCTTTTACAAGGTTTGTATGGATCATTGTTTGGTTTTGTTAGCTTTCGTGATACGAGTGGGATAGATTAAGAAACTGCCAATCTGCCATTTCTGTACACTTTAACCTATATGTGTACTGTCATGTTTTCGAAATTCAAAATGTGTTTTGACATTGTCAGTTAGACTGAAATAGATTTCTATACTTAGGTTTGTCTAAACTGTTTCATATTGAGCAGGGGTTATCTGCTGGACTGCTCAGGCAAGCTACATATACCACTGCTCGTCTTGGATCGTTTAGGTCAGTATTTCTTTTCATTTCTTTTTTTCGATTCCCCTAATGAGACATGGAGTTTTCTTCTTTTTCCTAAATAAATAGTTATTTGCTGTTTATTGGATTTTCATCACTTTTTCTTCTAGGATCTTGACGAACAAAGCAATTGAAGCCAATGATGGGAAGCCTCTTCCATTGTATCAGAAAGCCTTGTGTGGGCTAACTGCTGGTGCTATTGGAGCTTCTGTTGGTAGTCCAGCAGATTTGGCACTTATCCGTATGCAGGCTGATGCCACACTACCTGCTGCTCAACGCCGCAATTACACTAATGCCTTCCAAGCTCTTTATCGTATTGTTGCAGACGAAGGGGTTTTAGCACTTTGGAAAGGTGCAGGTCCTACTGTTGTGAGAGCTATGGCATTGAACATGGGCATGCTTGCCTCCTACGATCAAAGTGTTGAGTTTTTCAGAGACACGTGTGGTATGACTGAGCTTCCTACAGTAGTCGGTAAGCATTCTCTGCAATCAGTTTGTTATCTTTGCCTAGAGTTTCTTCTCAATTATTTTTCAGTATCTGAGATAGCAAGTGGGTTAAAAAAATTGGTTTTCAATGGTTGTCATAAGCAGTAGACAGGTTCAAATCAGAGACTTTGACAGAAATTATGAAATATTGTTTCATGTAAATGGAATTTGTCTTTTGTTTCATCCAGATTAAGAACATCTCTTCTGATAGAATTTTACACTCTACCCTCGATATAAGTTGCTTATCATTTTCTTTTTAGTAAGGATCAAACTAGACATGATTACTTGAGAGTATAAGTTTCCTTTTAGTAATGATATAAGTTTCATTTTCTTTTATCATTGAGAGTATTCAGAAGGAGCAAACTAGTAGAGAGCGTATCTCTTCTGATAGAATTTTACACTCTACCCTTGATATAAGTTACTTATCATTTTCTTTTTAGTAAGGAATATTAGATCTTGTGAAGTGTTAACATATGTGCTGGATTCAAAACTGCGAATTTGTTGAATTCTTATTTCCATTAGAACTGTGGAGTTGGTTTAGAGATCTATTTTTAGTTTTTATTATTAATGGTCAAATGATCCCTTTCCTCTCCAACCTCTCAATGCACATTTGGATGTGTCCGGATGTCTTTCACGTGAGCTTTTGGCTAATGAGATGATATTTTTTATTTCTGAGAAAGGAGTTTTGCATTTTTTTGCTTTGTTTGTCTTATTGAACGAATTCTGAAGATATTCTCCCATTCTTCATTTCAAGTACCAATCGTTAGTTTGCATTCGTTTTAGTTGGTCTTATCTTTTTATGCCCTTGCTTTGGCGGTTCGATACTGTTGTAGTTATTTTAGTTTAGGGATAAGCAAGTCAATTACTTTAGGTTAACTGCCCAGATATTTGTTGATAATAAATCTAATCGGTTTGGAATCTAGTTTTATCTGGAACATTATGTGAATGACTATCATAAATTTCTTTGTACTCATCTTTCTTTCATGATTGATGTTGTTTCTGATTATATCTCTTCTTTGGTTGGCAATGTACTAAGTTGGGTCCTTTAGTAAATCAGTTGTCAGAAGTATGAGAAACATCCTAAATAGAGTTCTACGTGCGAAATTGAATTGTGGTTTCCCTTATATCTTTTTATCCTGGTTGTTATAAACTCGGTGTGCTTGATCATGAGACATCTGATCAAGGATGTGCAGTCTTTTGAGTTTTCAAGCAGTGGGACAAGTTGTTGTGTGCCGATTCTAAGTGTTTCGATGTTTAACTCGGGAAGATTTATGTTATGTGTAGCTAATGTCTTGCTTTTTCCACTGTTCTCAGGGGCAAGTACCGTGTCAGGCTTCTTTGCTTCAGCTTGCAGTTTACCCTTTGATTATGTCAAAACGCAAATTCAGAAAATGCAACCAGATGCTCAAGGAAAGTATCCATACACAGGCTCTATGGACTGTGCCATGAAAACCCTCAAGGCTGGTGGACCATTCAAATTTTACACTGGTTTCCCTGTGTACTGTGTTCGGATTGCTCCCCATGTCATGGTAATCTCTCTCTCTCTCTCTCTCTTCTGTCATTCTCTGTCACTTGTGCACTTGACCTTGAGTAATATCAATATCCTTGAACCCCAAGCTAAATTTTAAATGAGATACAATGTCTCATGTTTATTGATCAATGGATGCTTGGTCTTGCAGATGACTTGGATATTCCTCAACCAGATCCAAAAGCTTGAGAAGAAAGCGGGGTTGTAGTTTTTGACAGGAATGAAGATTTCGGTTGGAAATGAGTATTAAATAAATTGACATTTTGTTTGTATTTCAGGCGGGTTTTGCACTTCAGACCTTGAAAAGTCAAACCATTTGTTTGGAATTCTTTGGAATCACAATTGATGTAGGACCTTCAAAAACTATTATGCCTGATTATCTTTTTGGGTGTAACTAAAGTAGGATACTTTTGACAACCTTTTTGAATATGAGAGAGAGCTTCTCTTGGAAAAACTGCGAGAAAAAATGTCGAAACTAAATAAAATTTGTACTCTATAGACAGGTACTTTGCAGTGAGTCCTTTTTCTTGCATCTGTTGATCCTGCGTGGGAAATGTCCCTTATTGCCCTTGCTTTATCCACTGGAATGAGTGTTTCATATTATATACTATCAAGATTCGTATTGATTTTGATGATTCCTTGTAGAAACTTCTTGACCACCCATTGGTTCATTCCTTTGCCTTAAAAAAGTTTAGTATGGCTTTAACAGACAGGACATGGAGTGCTTTTTTTTTTTTTTTTTTTTTTTTTGGGGATAAAGATAAGAGATTTTTTATATAATACAGCAGATTTCAAAACATTTTGTGATGAAAAGACCCTTTGAAGTACACCTTTCATTTCACTTCAACCTTTGAAGATATTGTACACAAAATGTCATTTATCTTGAATTTGTGGTTCATCTATTAGCATTATCAGCCATTGAATAATTTTTGTATCTGTTCAGATTTTCACCCACATGAGATCGTGACAACAAAATGGAACAAATGATAACAAAACTAGTCGGTTACATGTCGTCCCACATTTTGTCTAGAAAATAGTTATACCAGTATTGGTGCTGCTTACACGACTTAAATTGACAAGTACCACCATAATAAAGAGGAGGAGGTGTGGGGGGAATTTATTGTTTATTCTTATTCTTATTCATTCTTAGAAATATCACTCAAAACAGCAGTGATTAGTAGCACGTAAATATGGAGAACTACAAAATTTTATTCCATTCGCTCAACTCCAATGGAGAAATAAATAAAATATTGAATGTTCTACTTTTCTGAGTACACTGTCATTAGTCTAATGCTAAGGTATGGCACACAAATGGCTTTCAACATCTCCTTCGGAAGAAAAATATGTGGTAAACAACACAGGTTTATTTTGCCCTGAGAACAGAGATGAAATCATTGAAAACATATTAGAAAAGCAGCCTATTGACAACTGATAAGAATTTTTAAATGCTGTCGTTCTAACTTCTAACAACAGCAAGAAAAAAAAAAAAGATAAATAAATAACACCATTACTGTATTACTTCTAGCATGACAGTAGAAATCATAAGGTTTGTTTGGTAACATAGAAAATGCGCCAGTCATGTAGCAGTAAATAATACTCAATTGCTATTACAATAGCAAGTATATTTCATCCCTTTTTCGTGTTTCATTGCTGGTCGTTACCAAGGAAAATAGTACAGATACCAAGGTGCCAACTGCAATGGAGTATTCCTAGGTATGCATATACCGATGCAGTGACATGCTATTAGCAGAGCGAATAAGTATTAAAAATAGAAGATGCAGAGAAGAAAAGGTAGCATTTGCAAACTAAAAATAATACGTCAAAATTCACCTGCCAATATAAGAGTCATCTTGAGGATTGATAAATATTTCTTCACCAATTTCAAGATAGGAGGGTACCTGGGGTAATCGTGTTGTGAGGACACAAAGAGCCGTTAGAATCTCATAGTTTTAACATTACTTCTTTGTTAAAAAGGCACGGCAGCCGGAATATGCTGCAAACTTAATTAAAATAATTGCCACAACAAACCAAAACCCCATTTTTTAAGTGGAAACTCAATAAAAGATCAGAATGGAAATGTAGACAATCCTGCCGGGCGTGGAGTACTGGAGTCTTAAGAGTATGAAAAAATACACCTAAATTTGCGAAGTTACATTTAGGTGGCAAAGGTGTAAATAACTAAATCTGGGAGGCTATAGTCTATACTATATATAATAATAACGAGTAAAGACTTAGGTTACTTGTTAGGAGTAAGTTCCGTTTCTTCTATAAGTATATTTTGAGTTACTTGTATTGGTTAGGACTTCACCAATAACGACGTATATCATGCTTCTTCTATTTCCTACCCCTGCTCCTATTCTTTCTACCTTTCTTATTTCTCTATTTCCAGCATAATATTTCAATCAGCATACACATTCCCCATAACTCTCTGAGAGCAGCTATGGGCTCCTGTGCTCCTAAGTGGCAAATTCATATTTGTTGATTGCTATGATGATCTCATTGTACTTTCAAAAATAAATATGAACATCTTACATTCTTTGCGCCCATGATACAAGTGTTCATGATATTCAGTATTCTACCATATTTTTAAGGTTACAGCAAACAGAATGTATCAAAATCAGAACAGAGAACCCTCAATACTATAATTTTTTAAGGAATGAATCTGCAACAGTAAGAATGCAAAGACATCATCTACAATGAACAACTCTTCTTTCTAAATCTTATAGAGATAATCCTCGGATATCTCTAAATGTTCCTACATTGTATCATCTAATCAAAGTCAACAACACATAACCAGAGACTAAAATTATACAAAAATCCTTAAGTGGGAAAAAGAAAAAGAAAGGAAAGAGGAAGGAAAGAAATATATAAGCTACCAAACAAATTAAATTAGTCAACAGATAGAACAATACAAAGAATCAAAATTTACATATTCCACTTACCATAACAGTGACACCATTGTCTAATAGAGCCCTTTGATATCTGCATCAGAAGAAACCTGTAAGTTTACGAGCATACAAACAAAAACAATGGAGCATGCAAAATGCTTTTGTTAGAACTCAAAATTTATAGTTCAGCCATTACCCATATGCTTGAGCTTGTAGGTTTATGGTTACTTAAACACATGATATCAGAGCTCCATTGACCGAGAGTTCCTTATTGGTTGATCAAATTACCACAAGTTCTGTTCGTGTGTATTGTTGTGTTTGGTTGTTTATGTTGTGGGTGTACTTGTGATTGCATTTGATCCATCTCCCTTGAATGCAGAACATGTTAGAGCCTAAATACTATTGTTGGGCCCTCACCTATAGGTTTAACAGGTGGGTTTAATTGTTACTTACAAACTTTGATTAAGCATATTGACTGTTATATCAAAAAATCCACTAATGGCAATAGGTAAAAATAAAGTTAAATTCCAGAGATGCAGATTGAATACAAAGAAGAGTAAAATACAAATTAGGAACAAAAGAGGTGTCATAAATGTTGTATTTTAAGGGATCTGTATGCAATGTAGTCATATTATATCTTATTCCTGACTATTACATTGCATTTTGGGTAACTTTATTATAGGTTTATATGTTATTTTATATTATTTTATGTACACATTTTGTCATCTCCTGTCCACTACGAATGGGGCTATTAGCTAGGCTTACATCTATATTTTTGTACTATTTACAGCAGCCCAATCATTGTACACAACATATTAACATTCCTTTAACTACAACAGTATGTGTAAACATATGTTTGCTAGTTGTTGGACCATACCGAGGTGTGACAGTAGGCCCCTTTGTAGAAGCGTGTATTTCTTTAATAGTGCTTGCAACACGTTTGGGAATGGATCCAGACAAAGCTCTTCCATCATATAACTGCAACCAAACTTTCATTCCTTCTGCTCACAACGAAAAATCACAATTAAATATGCTGATTGATGCTTAATAATAGCAAAGAGAGCACTACTCATCAGCAAAAGAACTAAACAAAATACTTCTACGAGAAGCAGTGACAAGAAGCCCTATTACAACAATATAAAAAGAACAACAATCAAAATGTGGAATTAAATTAATGATGAAACATTTTCTTGATAGTGATTCTTGATTGGAGAAATTGAGCTTCCAAGGAGATATAAGATAAATTAGAGACAGAGATGTAAAAGTTTTAAAGGAATTCATGATTTTGTATAGAAAAGAAAGGAAATGCATTGCTTTTCCAGAGTGGCTACCCACATGAACCTACATGTCATTTCCACAAATGAACTGGCTGGTTTTAAAAATTCAAACCCAGAATCACCAGCAGACAAAGCTAAGCTAAGGAACTTGAGGATGCTAGCTTCGGCTATGCAGTGCTCATGCATTTCGCAGGTAACAGCATTATTATATGATGGTGGTAGATGTCGCAGGAGGATCATCGTATTTGTAGTATTAGGATGGGCATGGGTGAAGTGACGAGGATGGCAATAACGGAAGCAGTTGGTGGTGATGATCTGGTAGTGGATGTGGGGTAATTAGTAGCGGCACCCATGACAAAACTTGCGTGATGATTGATGAACCATCCATTAACCTAGAGTAATTGTTCATGAAAATTACTTTATATGATCAGTTGCTTACTAGGAAATAGCGATATCATTGGGGAAAGGGTGTTCATGAAATGACGTATATCTTTATATCCAAATCTGGAAAATTTTCATATCACAGCATAATTAACATTAAAGAGAGCACAGCTACATTATGCTGAGTCTTAAATGTATCAACCTTTAAGGTATGCACCGGCCTTGCCAAAAACATCCAAAGGCACTTCCAGTTGCTCAAATGTTTCAGAACTGGAAAGCATCACAGAAAAATAACACCAATGTGTTTGTTATACAACTTATCTGATTGCACTATCCAAAAAAAAAAAAAAAATTTATCTGATTGCAGCAATATGTATTAACAAATCAGGATCCAGAACGGAAAGGGTGAAAAGAAACTCACTCAATCACAAAAGCAGTATCATTTTCTGTATATAAACAGGTGAAAGATTTGTCCTCAACAAATACCCCTGCAGCAAAATAACTCCTTTGAGGAAACAGGACTAGAGTCTAAATTGTTTAAAGTTGGTAGCTCAATATGATTGCCAATGAGTAAAAGCACTAGTTACTTAACCCAGTATAAGCTATTTATGCCACAGGATACAAATAGAAAAACCAAGTAAGACAGATTTGCATTCAACATTGAACTAATAAAAAAAAAAGGATCTGGCTCAAAAGAGAACAAAACACCAAAATCCTAAAATATGCAAGCGGCATCAAAATAGTGGAGTGCCACAGGTTTATTGAGTATAATGGTTCCATTTTTAACTAGGTGAACAAGGGCCTGGTTACCTACATAGTTCTCATCTGCTACTGGCGTCCCTGGAAACCCATTAACTAATAGAGAGAGTTTCACATTTCCGCTAAGGTTTGGAGCTTCTAATTGTATTTCAGTGCAAAATGAAGACTTAAAAATAATAAGGCCCATTTAAAGGAGTTCAAGAAAAGAAAAAGGAAACCTAAATATTCCAAGATTCTGTGGTCAGCCTCAGTCTAAATTGATGCCTTCTCAGCAATATCTACATAGAGAGGAAGTTGTGTTGCACTTGCCATTACAGAAGGGGAATAGATCTAGAAATTGATTTTGGAAAGAGATTGAGGACAGCAGGTTAACAGGCATGCACAACTATATCAAATCAATTATATCCACGCCACCCACTCATGTAAATATTTACCCAAAAATTGAGTCGTTGCTTTAGTAACAAAACTAATCATCCAACACCAAGCAAACTTAACTAAAATGCAAAATCTATATCCTTTTGAATAAACTTCAATTTTAAAAAAGCAACCAAGAACCAAACCTACAGCCATATGCAAACATTTGATCATGCAACTGTCAACATAGCTATAGAACCAGCAAATACCAGTTAGAATTTATTAAGTTAGATGCATGGAGAAATCCTTCTCAAAAGACTCATATTATTGAACGGCCACATGAACCAACAAACAAAACCAAATAAACAATCAGCAATGGAACAACCAACATTGACTTGAGTCAGCAAAATGGGAAATAAATGACAAGTTAAAATGCATACTTTCAACAGCCTCCTCTGTACCAAACCGTAAGCTTACTTTATTCCCGGTGTCAATATCACGAAGCTCCATCTACAGTGTGAGAGAAGGAAGGGAATGTTAAGGTTTAAATTGAAAATAATAAATAAAATGAGTCAACCAAACAATGGAGAATAGATATATCATGCATATTTGGATTTCTAATAAATATCCTCTCAAATTTGGACGAATATGAGTTAGAAAAAACCTGCATCATGGCCCCTCCTCTTCCTCGCTGCTTATGTTCGGCATCTATGACCTAAAACCAAGTTATCGAAGCAACATAAGACATTAGAAAACTAAATTTCATGAACACGATTGGAGAAAATTTATGAGAAGAGCACACAGAAAAGATACCTGATACATCTTTCCTGTAGCGAGTGCCATCCACCAAAATTATAGACCCAAGGCAACTTTGTTAGTACATAGTGCATCACATTAAACCAAATTCAGACTAGTAAAACTAATTCACTTATGCTGAATCTGGGAATGCTTTTGACAGCACTTTCAATTAATCAATAAATAGGCACTTCTATTTATTTTTCAAGAATAAATTGGGATACTTCTGTAAGATAAGGAACTGATTGCTTTCCAACAAAATGCTTTGGGTGTGTTTGTGAGTGTTTTTGATAAATATGCTTATAACTAAAAGCACCTTTTGTAAAATCACTAGAAAGGCAGTTTGGGAAAGCATATAGAATTGCTTCTTCAAGTGCTTCTCCAGAACCCCAAGTGCTTTTCGATCTCAACCAAGCAATACACAGTAAACACCATGGCACCTTTGGCCTTTGATAAGGCACTTCATTGGTGCCAATAACACTCCCAAAGTTCAAAATTCAATAGTTGATTTTACAAAAACACTCTTTAAAATCTGGATTGCTTATGCAGAAGGGAAAGGAAAAAAAGCTATTACTTAAAGAGCGCTGTTCATAAAAGCACTTCCAAACTCACTATCACTGCAATGCTTAAGAACTAACCTGATTTTTCAATAACATTTCCAGGTCTAACCTGCACGAATACTTAGATCAATCAATTAATGTGCAGGCGATAACTTTCAAAATAAAAACAACAAATTTTAAAATTTATTTAACAAAAAATATTGAAAAAAACTTATTACATGAGAGGCGTTAACTTTGACGCCACGCTGTTGAGTGGCAGACCACGGAAAGCGTAGCAGACAAGTGTCGCCGTCGCCACTGCTGCAGTGACAGTCTGGTGACGGTCGGAAGTTCGGTAATGAACGCGAATAAGAAGAGAAAGAGAATAGAGCCCAAGATAACCTCTTGCTCACTTCAAGAGCTCGCATTTTCGTTTTTGTATTTTTTTTTTTTAGTTGTTTTATCTGTACGACGTTTGTGGTTTTTGCAGGGGATAAACAGAGGTTGACGATGGCTTAAACGGCGTCGTGTGGCCTGTCCGACCCGTCCACATCCGACGGTTGATATTAAAGCTTCTTTTTTAAATATTCTAACATTTTCTTTTGGGTTTGTAAAAGTAATTATTTACCTTAATATCTAAATATTCGGGTTTGGATCTGTATTCGGGTTAGCATTACTGATCGTTCCCGAGTCTTTGACTCTTGACCATTTAATTAAATAATTACAAAAAAACACAAAATATCGAACATTCTATTCAAAGTTTCAAACTCGTGTGAGCTAAGCAACTACTTGACCCGATTCTCGATTCCAATTCGCCACTTACTAAAGGTAACCGTCTCTCTCAATGTATTTATTTATTTTCCGTTTGTTTCCCGGGAAACCGTCAGAGAATTTCGCAAGGATACCCATACCTCCATCCAATTCTATTTTCTAGCAGAATTTTCCATCCGCAGCTACCTTACGGTCAATTAGGGTTTCGGATTAAATCTTTTGTATCATTCTAGATTTACAAAGTTCAGATTATGTTTTATCGTATGTGTATCTGCTGGACATTGAATTATACTATTTTGAGTTTTGTGGGTTTAGTTGTTGTTACATATGTGTGAAGTGTTGAGGCTTTGTTTTGTTTGCAGGTGAAGGTATGCGTTGAGAAAGGCTTTGGAGGTTCAGAAGGTTTTGTTAAGAAGGAGAGATTTAGCTGAATTAGAAGTGATGTGGACCAATGTGTTTAGAATTGTATGTCTCTTTGCCTTTTTTGTCGAATTTTGGTCACTCCATTAGTTCACCGTGTTGTTTATTGTCTACATGCATGTGTATGTATGTGTAGCTCTCCATTGCCCATATGAGTGTGTATGTATGGGTAGCTCTTGGGATATGATTCCGTTAAATCCTAGTAACTGTTGATAATGGTTAAAATTCGAGGGTATGATTTTGAATTATGTGTAGGTCAAGTAGATAACTGTCGTTTTTAACATGTTATGTTGTACTTTATGATGTGAAATTTGGCACTTGTAGCATTGAATGATAGCACTTAATGTGAGATGAGGAACGCAAAACTTAGACTTGTCTGGTGTGTCACTGGCTGGTACTATAGCGAGTTGTGGTTGTTTAGTTCAGTCTTATGATAGCGTGTTCTCGGTAGTTTATTACAGTGATATTGTTGTTTGTTTGGAAACTAATTGCATTGAAGAATATTCCTTCTTTCTCTGGGTGAAAGTTAGTGTCTGAATCTGAGATTGTTTTGGAAATCTTACTCATGCAATTGGATTGTGAATGTGAGTTTTGATAAGGTTCTACGTTTTCCTGAATTATTACATTTGAGGTGTTATGGCCTATAAATAGGAGAAGATACTAACTGTCATGTAAATTGTATTATTTAATCGGAGGTTGGAAGTTTCTACTTGGCTGTTGGGAGATTCTGTTTGCTACTTCCGGATGAAGCCATTTTGCAAAATTTTACCGTTGCGTCTTGACCTGTTAGTTAATATAATGATTTTATTGAGAAGTGGGTGATTGGTTTTTGCTCTGTTGGATTTTAGGATTAAAGGCCCATTATTGTCATTTCCAATGTTTGCAGAAACATAATCTAGGGCTATTTAGGAAGGCTTGAGATATTATTAATTTCAAGGGGCTCGGATGAGTGACTCTTCAACCTTCATCTAGGCATCTCATGAAGTATTGAGCTGGTTCAAATGCTATCATCAATTCTTTGGGGCCACCTGACCCAATAATTTCCAGGCGCACAAGAGGGATTACATGTGCCTGCAATTCAGGCATTCAATATATACATACACACACACACATTACACATAAATAGGGAAAAAACTATGCGTGTTATGATTTATCTTTTACATTTCTTTTCCTAAGTGGAATGTGATCTTTGCTTGGAATAGACAGATTTTAGGATATTGCATGTTCATCGGTTATAGCTTAATGTTTGTAACTAGATATTTGCTGTTTTCTGGTGAACTTCATTGCTTTTACCTGAAACCGAGCTTGGTGCATTCGCAGAAACCTTCTCTGGCTTATAGATTTACTTTGTAGCCAACTTGTTTTAATAAACAAGCTATTGGATTTAAAATAAAAGTCAAATGAGAAAATGTCTCCCAGTACCACACGTGTGAGCTTTGTCCTTATGTAGGCATTTTATTATTAAAATCAGAGAATAATTTTTTTGGTAATCAAGATGCTCTATAAGCTTTTGGACGAGTTGAAGAACCAGACTGCTTATCAATGAAGAAATAATCTGTGATTAATAAGGAAATCTTGAAAGTACAATGTAATTTTGGGGTTAGCCTTTATTGATCAGGTGGGGTTTTTCTTTTTTGCCCTTATTTCTGCCATTATTGTAGTTACAGCCATAATTAATTATCATCTAGTCCTTTCAGCTTTGAATATGTACTTTGCTCTAAGATGTCGTTACATTGGCCATTTCTACAGGGAGGTCTTCATCATGTGTCATGGTTCCAGTTTCTCCCCAACGAATCCGATGTGAATGCTCTGCCTGATAAAAGGTTGGCACCTAGAGTGATTTATATCAAATACAAGTGAATGTGAATGATAAGAATGTATCGTCAATACCTGTTTAAAGCACTCCTAAAATATAATTTCTTTCGAGGTGCAATAGTGTAAAAGTGGACCAGAAAGATGCCGCTACATTTCTGGTGCTTTCTTCTCATCTGCAATTGCAAAAGGAGGGATTTCTGAGCACATGGACAAATTCCTTTGTTGGACCTTGGGATCCATCGCAAGGCTTGCACAATCCTGGTAAGAATGCAAATTGTCAATTGTGTGCTTTTTCTTTAATGTTGCTTGGGCGGAAAAAAAGAAAGTCGTGGCACAATTGATGCTCACCATCTTTGGTTATGCACCTTTGGAAGAAAAAAGACCTGCCTTGCACTTTTTGCATTTTATATAACCATCTTTATCATGTAACTGCTCCACAGATGAGAAAATAAAGCTCTGGCTTTTTCTTCCGGGGCGTCATTCATCTGTTGCTGAAACTGCTCAAGCTGCTGTATCTAGATTAAGAGGTATCAAGTGCTTTTGGGTATTTATTGGTGTCTTAATATCTTTTTCAATAATTTATTTGTTCTTTTATATGGTGGATAATGAGTAGTCATTGGTTTTATTTAAACTATTATCTTGCTTTAATATAGCTTTATAGAATCTTTATTGATGGTGTATGAGTATGGTAGATATTTTTTTACAAACCTCCATTTGTTTTCTGAAGTTGTTGCTTCCGGACTTTGGGTTGCTCCTGGGGACTCAGAAGAGGTTGCTGCTGCCCTCTCTCAGGCTTTGAGGAACTGCATAGAAAGGTTTGTTTTCATTTATTTTCTAGACCCTGAAAGTAATTTGAACATGCTTGTATCTTGACCTGCTATATTGGAATCTACAGAGCATTGATTGGACATTCCTACTTGAGATTTGGTGACGTATTTTCGAAGTATCAGCCATCCCAAAGCGAAGAATCTTTCAGGTTTTTTTTTTTTAATTTTTTGTTGATTGGTAGTAGTATCAATGGTTCAAGTAGAATTGAGTGGCTAAAATGATGGTTATTGTTATCATTGTTACAATGATAGCTTGATTTTGATAATTCATTGATTTTGTGTTGACAAGGTTTCTCCGTCATTATCATTTTATTCCAACCAATTTCCAGAAGCTAGGTGTATCCATTCTGTTCACAACTATGCTGCACCTGAATTGTTAAACCACTGAAGGATTTGCAAATTTTTATTCCATAACTTTTGTTTTTACTCTGCCTCATGTGGTGATATTTTTTCTCTGGGATGTCATTTTGAGAATAAAAAATTTGGAATTTGTTGCCATTCTTTAGCAAGTATTGGTCTCTTTCTGTTTTCAGTAGTTAATTGCCACCTGCAGACTACCACCTGTTTAGTGTCTTGGATGGTAGTTTAAATTAAGCATTTAATGTTCTCTGTTTCTGGAAATGGCTAGTTTTTCCAAAGCTTCTCTGAATAAGAGGATACACTTATCAGATAGATAAATGAACTGTATGTCATTTTAACTATTATTATTCGATTGGTGTACTTTTGTGGGTGTCCATTATTCCTATATTTGTCTGTGGATTGTTATATATGGTGTTAAACCTGACATTGAGAGAGAACATGTTATAGCAGGGCTTCCAAAACTGCAATGGGGGAAATGCTCAAGAATGAAACTATACATGGGACCTGAATTTGAAATATTGAAACAACAGGAATCCATTCGTTGTCATAAAGTTAAACATTTTCTCGGTTACCTAAAAATGTGGTCTCTCGTCCTGGATGTTTATTTGTTACATTATTTCTCTGTTCTTCTTTGCCAATTCATTTTTCTAGAGTTAGGTGATTGTTGAATTGGTTGTTGAATTTGACTGAACTTGTCAGAGTTTTTTATTTGGCTGATTTTTGGCTGGTGCTTTTGTAGGAGAGGACATCCAACAATTGAGTTCATCTTTGCTGCTACCGAAGAGGCAATTTTTGTCCATGCTATAGTATCTGCAAAGTTCGTGAAGCATATATTTAAATTTTTTTTTTCCCGGTTGTCATGGTCTTACAGTGTTGCATTTGGTCTGGCCATTAGTTTTCCTTGTATGCATGCCAAATTGATATTGTCTTGTTTATTTCTAGGCATATCCGTACACTTTCAGGTGGTGACATGGAAAAAGGCTTTAAGCATTCTTCAAATAGTAGTTCCAGCTGTAGACTTCCAGGTTGGTGTACATTTCTGCTGGATTTATTGTACTTGAAATGAATTTTTTAAGTAGGTTCCTGCTTGATGCAATTTTTTTCCCCAAGAGAAAAAAAAAAAGGGAAGCAAAGAATGTTGAATTAGAATGAAAGGTATGTTGAAAAGTTGACCAATCTGTCACTCTTTGTTTCCAAAGAGAGAGTTTGAGGTCTTTTTCATTTTGGTCTAGGGATAGAGCTCAGTTCTTAATGTCTTTTTGGGACTCACAATTCCAGATGCTTCCTTTTGTATTCATTTACCTTAATTGGGCAGCGGTTTTCATACTATGTAGAGGTAAATAGCATTCTTCAAACGATAATGGAGGACTTTGAGCAAGTTAATGGCCCAATGATTGTTCCAGGAAGCCAATTAAGCAATCTTCACAACATAGTAACCTCCTCTGATTTCGTTTGGAACTTTTGCAGTGATTGTTTCTCCTCATGGTATGCGTGGTAGACTCACTGGATATTGTCCCACCGACCTTGTCAAGCAAGTGTATTTTAGGTGAACGATATCTATTCTTTTTAATCTATAAATTTTACCTTCCACACCCTTGTATTTTTGATCTATTTTTGAAAGTCCCTAACATATTTTTGTACTATTCTATTCTTCTCTAGTGCTGGCAAGTTTAGGACGTCAAATGGATGTGTAGGTCTACCACATGTTTCTCAAGGTTCTGGTTGCCAGCTAAATGGGCAAAATTGCTACGTTGAAGTTGCCATGGGTTGTCCTAGATCTGGAAGTGACAAGGCATCACATATAAACTCAAACTCGTTAAGAAATTTACACAAGCATAACGTTTCTGAGTCTCCATCAGTAGGAGGAGGTGATCCAAAGGGATCGCCAGATAACATGTCAGCATATGAAAAGACGTTTATTTATCCAGCTGAGGCAGTGCTTGTCCCAGTCTTGCAAACATCATTCTCCAGATCTTCTTTGAGAAGGTACAGGTGTATTCTGTGCTGATTAATTTGCATTTTAAGTCAACTCTTTTCTTTTCTTTTCTTGTTTTTCCCTAGTGTTGCTCTTATTGCCTAACCGACGAAGATCTTGTGCATTTGCAGATTTTGGCTTCAAAATTGGATAGGGCCATCAATGGCTGGTTCGTCTTTCCTCATGCATTGGTTAGTATCTTGTTTCTTGGTATCAGTGCTCATCTAGTGTTTCTTTATGAGAAAAATATACATCCCATTTGAAATAACTTTAATTCAAGCCAGTAGGAATCAAGGTAAAAAAAACCTTTGGTAATGCACCGTTGCAGTTCTATATTGGTTGATTTGGTAAGAAATATTTGAAATTTCAGGGAGAAAAAAGAGCAAACAACATTTGATGGATTATGGGAAAAGAGTTTGATTTTTTCTTCTCTTTGGGCTTCAGTCTCTGAAGAGTTCCAAGATACTTATTTTTTTCATCTAAATTGGAAGGGTTTTTTTGTGTTAGGCTGTTTAGCTTTTATAGGGGTAGCCATGCATTTATTGTAAATATCATAGGAAGATTCTGTACAATTTTTGGCTTTCCCCTTGGGTAGACAAGTGGGCCCCACAACACGGATGTATCACTTTTTCTTCATTCTTTCGTTTTATACAATTTACCTTTCTTACCCAAAAAGAAAGGAAAAAAAGAAACAGTAGGCCACACAGACAACACAAAGACAGTCAACATAAATGGATTCCCTGTCCTTAAAACGGAGTCTGAATCTTTTGCTTGTCACAATCTCTATCTTTCACTGATTTTGTTGGTAGTCCCTGCATTTTTTCTTTTTGACCTCGTGTTTTTCTTTTCTGCAGTTTTGGTAACATGGAGACTCTGGAAGAATCTTGGACTGAAACCAATGGCGTACACGCTCAGCGTGGTTA
The DNA here is from genome assembly GCA_030449835.1 of Clausena lansium. Lineage (NCBI taxonomy): Eukaryota > Viridiplantae > Streptophyta > Magnoliopsida > Sapindales > Rutaceae > Clausena > Clausena lansium. The sequence goes on along the minus strand of JASUUF010000351.1, from coordinate 402,615 downwards.
TAACAGTAGTAGCAATAGTAATAATAGCAGCATCAGCTCCATAAGCGGCAGCTCCAGCGATAGTGACTACAAGATGAACACAAGAACTGGTGACCTTGAAGCGGATGCAGATTCTTTAACATGTAGACAGTCTGGTTTATCTTCTAATGATCAGCTGGAAAATGAAGTCCTCAAATTGGTACTAATTCTATCTTCATTAATCAAGAACATTTGTCATCTAGGTGTTCATGTATTGCTCATGGATGAAGACACTGGTACCATTAGTTGAGATGGGATTGTGAGTCTTAGCGTGGAACTTTAGATATGTGTACCTAAACACACGTTTGCATGCATTTAGCATGTTTTGCTGGATTATGTTGTTCATCTCTGCTTTAGTCTACCTGCATTCTTGGCATAATGCGGAATTTAATGACTCATGATAACTTCTCCAATAGATTATCCTATATCTGTTGTTTAAGTTATTATTTAGTAACGGTGGAGTCAGTGCTCCAGTATGATGCCTGCATTCTCACTCGTACATGTGAGCCATGTAAATATTTAATCTTTTAGTTTTACAGCTTTGTAATTACTCACTTCGTTGCATAAGAGAATAGAATTTTATCGTTGTATTTTATTATTTGTCCTTGTTATTGTAAATTGGTTGAGATGATATGCTGAGTTTTCTCCCTCATGCTTTTGCTTAGTGCTAATTGATTACAGTTCTGGGTACATGTAGGAACTTTCTTTGCTATTTTTCTGAGGTATTCAGTTATGTACATGGCTGTAACTTCTTTGCAGGGTTCTAAGCGTCCTCGAACAGGGATGGTCGAGTCATTTGGTCAAGTGGGCACTGTTACAAATGCTTCTACAGATTTTGGCTCTGTGGAAAACACTTCAGCCGTTACTGGAGTTGCCAATGATCAGATTGGATCTCTTTGGGACTGGGATGATGATGACAGAGGCATGGGTATGGATATCCAAGCTCTTCTCTCAGAGTTCGGAGATTTTGGTGACTTCTTTGAAAATGAAACTTTGCCTTTTGGGGAGGTAATTCTTTTCTTTCTCTTTCTCTCTTTTCTCCAAATGCTATCGCAAACTATTGCATGCTTTTTGAATATTTAACTGCCTATTCTTTGTTGAGAGGTCTATTTTCTGGACCTTCTCTAAGAAGAATTATTTGTCATTAATGGCAATTTTTTTCTCCTTTCTAATCATACTTAAGTGTTTAGAAAAGTAAAAGGGTGGATGGACTTTGACTTTCTTACAACAGACAGACATTATGGGATGGGAGTTTAAGAGACTGAGTGATGTGGTGCTTCATAATCATTGTTGCACAAGCCTATGATTATTTATCCTGGGCACTTGGTGCCTGTGGGAGAGTGGGTAGTATTTTGATTATGGAATGTTTGGGCACTCATGGAGCCCAACTCCTTTTAAACACAAGAGTGGGGAAGGGCATGCCCACCTTCATCTCCTTCTTCTTTTTGGGTGATTGCTCCTTTTGATGAAAAGCCTGAACATCTGATCTCAGAACTCTTAAAGCCACCATAATATGGGTTTATTGAAGCATAGCAGTTTCTGCATTGGTGATAATAGTGAATTGACCTATAATTGGCCATTTAGTCTATCCTTTACAAGTTTTTGTGAGATTGAAATGCATTGTCTGTTCTTTTGTTGGAACAAAAAAGACTAATTGGAAATTTCTTCTCAAGCTGCACAATTGTTTTGAAGATACTAAATTTTATGATATGAGTGTGTGTTCATATTTGTTACATTTTCTAGAGGGATATGTATATTCAGCATGCTCTAGGATGCGGTTTCCGTATTGCACAAAAATCATTCTATTTGAATGAAGTTTAGATATTTTCTCTCTTTGATTTCCCTCTGGCTCCTATCTTTAGGTTTCAGAAGTTGCTGTGAGTAGGCCTTTCATGGTCTTAATGCCTGGTTCTCTGCTTTCACTAGTACATTTTGCTGAGCTTTCTGTTGACATGGTGAAGATTTGATTGCATCTCATTATGACTTTTTGCTCTGTGCAGCCCCCAGGAACTGCAGAGTCTCAGTCCCTCATGTTTTCTGCTCCAGATTGTGGAGATGTGGGTAGCAGTCCTGTTATGGTCATGGATGTTTCTGATCAAATGCTTATGCCTAGTTTTTCGTCCTTTGAGAGCTTCAATCCACTGCCAACCATGGCCATGGAGGAGTGCATGGGCAAAAGTCAAGAAGTCACAAACAGTACTCTGACATCAGGTCCAGCGAACCAAACTCAAGCATCTTCGACTGGTGAGTTTGATCATTTAATGAAAGCCGAAGCCCTAATGACGTTTGCTCCAGAATATGGAGCAGTTGAAACTCCTACAAGTGAGTTGTCCTCGTGGATTTTCAGAAGCCCATATCTGCCAAAGTCTTATAGAGTGGAGAGTTCAAATTCAAGCTCAAATACTTATGTATATGGTGCAACCCCTCCTGCTTCTCCCTGCTTTGATGTATCAGATGAGAAGAATGGCATGCCTGTCTCAAAAGCTTGTTCCGGCAAGCATGATTCAAGTGCTTTGCTCCACTCAAATAAATATTATTCTCATGTGGAGAGTGCTAAAGAGCAAAATGATAGGAAATCAATAACACATAAAGATAGCAATGCTAAAAGTGATGGGCTAGTGCTATCCCCATTCTCTAATTTGAGTTCTACAAATGCTATTAAATCTGTACCAAGGAAGATGACTGAGGGCACATTGGGAGTGGAACATATTTTCTTATCTAAGAAGACTGTGCTTGCAACTGAAGTTGAATGTCTTATGTTCCAAGCTTCCATGTGCAGGATACGTCATGTACTCCTATATTCCAGTAATCCCTCACCTATTGGCTTGAGTAGGTTCACTGGCAGCACGGTCTTGAATCAACTGCCAGGTGACTTGAGTTCCATGACAGAAAGCACATCTGGAAGGTATGAGCTCAAGAAGAAAGAATCTATTCCAGTTAGGATAGCTGGTGATTTTGATGGAGGACTGCTAGATGGCCAACTGAATGCACCTGTTGGGGTGTGGCGTTCGGTTGGAGTAGCTAAAGTTTCAAAACCTGCTAATTCACCAAGTATTGAAGTTAGCCCATCTATGCCTCATAGTTCATTTAGTGAGGAAGGTATGCTCCCTTATGGGCAAAGGCAACCGCTTCAGGAGCTTCTTGATGGACTGCCATTGCTTGTCCAGCAAGCTACCTCCTTTGTTGATGTGGCATTGGATGCGGATTGTGGTGATGGGCCTTATGGTTGGCTAGCATTACAAGAACATTGGCGGCAAGAATTTTCTTGTGGGCCTTCCATGGTCCATGCAGGTTGTGGAGGGACTCTGGCTTCTTGTCATTCGCTGGACATTGCTGGCGTGGAGTTAGTAGATCCACTTTCCGCTGATGTAAGTTTCTTCTTTCTCTCTCTCTCTCTCTCTCTCTTTGGTTGATGGGGCCCAGGGGTGCATGTACAAATTATGCTAAAGCTAAAATTTGTCACTAATTTTTTTTTTGGGGTTGGTGTGGTGGGGCACATATATGAATTATGCTAAGTTTTGTCACCATTGTTTGCCTCTTACTTTTTGTTAAATTCGGTCAGGCTTCACATCTGCTTGTGTGTGTTTGTCTGTATATAGACAACCGTGTTTCATTAAGTTTGTTTGTTCTTCTTATCACATAATGTTTCTTATGCAGATAATTCTTTCTTTTTCAGATTCATGCTTCCTCTGTTATAAGTTTGCTGCAGTCTGAAATTAGAACGGCTCTAAAATCTGCGTTTGGCAGTCTGGATGGTCCATTGTCTGTCACAGATTGGTGCAAAGGCCGTGGTCAATCAGTTGATGCATGGGCCATAGGGGATGGATCTGCTGAGTCTATTAGTGAATGCAGAGATTCTTCAAGTACCATTACTGTCGGAGAAGCACTGAGCCCGTCCCAATCTTCTGGTGGTGGATCATCTTCCCTTAAAGGTATCCCTTTGCTTGTATATGGGCATTTAGATTCTTGAATTTTCAGAGTAATAAACAGTTTGGCTATGACACAATGCCAGTTGCTATGGATGGAACCAAACTCGATGAGGCAGGCCAGAGGAGATTGAATCAAGATATTAGCAGTTCAGAGTCAGAACATCAATTGTGTGCCCGTTTAAAGCCAACACTTTATGTCCTTCCTTCACCTGCTATACTTGTTGGGTATGTCTTGGAGTTCTGATTAAATTAATATGTTGTAAACATATGAAAAACTCTATTAAATTTTTAGCATATGTTGTTTCTATGCGGAGCTGCTTGTTCATGAGAGTGCATAAAGGCTATACAGACAATTTAGTTTGAATATTGAATTTTTGAGCAAATAATACAAATTTCTATATATTAGGGAGTGTCAATGCATCCCCTTCAAGGCAAAATTCTTAAAAGTACAGTAATTCTCATTGTTTCCTGAATAATTAAACAATATTGGATATTTCAAGTACATTTTTGAGCTATTTGCACTACCAAATGGGAAATTGTGCCTTGGTTATTTAATTTTAACTAAACTGGAAAACAAATCATGATATAGAAAATAAAAAAGCAAAGTTCTTAGGAAGTGACAGTTCTATGCGGGCACTAACAGAGGGATAATGTAATGGCATTCTTCTCTGTGTATATATTTATTTTTCTGGAATGGGGAGGGTGAGTTGGTTATATGGCTATTTTCACATATGAAGACCTCATTTGTCTATTTATCCAAATAGCAGGACGGCATTATTTTCTAATACTCATTCTGTGGCTATTTTTGTGTATGAAAATGGCACTTTGTGAACACATTATTGCATCTTGGTACACTAATTGCAACTATGATAATAAAAGCCAAACTAATGATCGTTGAACCTGGGCATGACAAGGGCTCACCTAGCATAGGTGGAATAATTTCATGCCATTAAAGTTGTTTTCAATGCAGTATAGAATAATTCTTACACAATCAATAATTTGTACAATTACTTTCAAGTCTTCATAATTTGCTAAAGAGACAAAAAGATACCAAGGTATGATGCAATTACTGTTGAGTAAATAAATTATCTTATTTATTGGGTTGATGTAGGATTTTCTATGTGGTTTTTTAAATTTCCTCTGGTAGCTTAAAGATTAACTGCTATGATATGTCTTGATAACTCATGTAAGCTTATTTGTATGTACATGCAGATGGCTACATGCCTCAACTTTTTATTATCGTTCCCGGAGATAAGTATAATTTAATGTTTTTTGTAATAGGTACCAGGATGATTGGCTTAAGACATCAGCAACCTCTTTACAGTTTTGGGAAAAAGCCCCACTTGAACCATACGCTTTACCAAAACCTGTAAGTTCTTAAAAGCAGTTGCAGCAACAAAAGTGATATCCAGTTCTAATATCTGTTATTTGAGCAATTTTTTTAAAAATTGTCTCCTTGTTGTAATATGTTTAAATTGTTGCAGATCACTTATAATGTTATATGTCCAGACATTGATCCTCTTACTTCTGCTGCGGCTGATTTTTTTCTACAACTAGGAGCTGGTCAGTTGGTGGAATTTTTTCTTTACTTAAAATTATAGTTGCTGTTGTTTAAATTGAACCTGCGATTGGAATTCTTTGTTTCTGCTCTTCTATTCCTATAATATTTGTTTCTGCTCTTCTATTCCTATAATAGAAAGAAGGTTTTGGTTTATTTTCCCTACTTTGGATGCGTCAACTACAAGTGTATTCTTGTCGTAAAACATTCCTTAAACCCTTGTTATTTGAGGGAAGGGTAACAACATAGTTTGTAATTGGAGTTGGGGGGTTTCAAGTGTTGAAATTTTGACTAATTTTTGTATCTTTTCATATTTATTTAATTTGTGAATACAAAAATTTCAATCCTCTTCCCGACAAAAGTGCATTTGCTCAGCTCTTGATTGAAAAGTAATTAGCTTTAAGTGAAAACATTCTCTTTTATTGGTAGTTTCTTTTATAATTCTGGGTTCTATGTTAGCGGTGTAAAACATGATTAATTGCAGTTTCCTATGGCTACCATGATACTTTCAATAGTAGTAAAACACATCAATTCTGTGCTCCCAGACTTTTCACTCTTCTCGAGTGCTAATACTGCTACTATGTGTTTTTCTCCATTTAGTCTATGAAACATGCAAACTGGGAACTCATTCACCTCAGAATTTGGGAAACCAAATGGAGATAGATTCTGGGAAATCGCCATCCTCTGGTTTTGTTCTACTGGATTGCCCTCAATCAATGAAAATTGAAAGCAATAATGCATCTCTTGTGGGATCCATAAGCGATTATTTTCTATCTCTGTCCAATGGTTGGGACTTGACAAGCTATCTAAAGTCTCTCTCGAAGGCTCTCAAAACCATGAAATTTGGTCCATGCTTATCTACACAACAAAAAGAAGGAAGCAGTGGTCCTTGTACAGTAAGTGGAAGTTTGATTACCATATTTTCTGTTGTTCCTTGAACTGTGTGGGAGTGTATTTTACAGGTTTCAATGGTGTATTTCACAAATTCTTGGATGCGTGAAAAATTTCTATTGATTATGCTGTGTGCTTGATGGAACTGAAGCTTTTTGTTTACATGGAGTACATTTATTATGCTTAACTTTGGCTAATCATTTTATGTTGGAAACTCTTTCCTGGAAGGTTAGCTTTCGGTGTGCATTCATAAAGTGCTGGAGCATTGATATGCTCTGTAGAAAGCTTTTAAGACACTGGTTTTGGATGTTAAAGATCAACAATTTGTAATCCTACTCAATAGTTACTCGATTCATATCTAATCACATGCTTATCTAAAAGCCGAACACAGTTTGATTCTTTCTAAGTCCAGTTTCCGTGTGCCTTTATTGCACATCGCCAGTTTTTACATATTTATTCCACAGCTTTTGCATCATGCGTGCTTTGGCATTATCAGTTTTATCATTTTCTTTTTCTTATAAAAATGCTTAGGTGATCTATGTGGTGTGCCCCTTCCCAGAGCCTATTGCAGTTCTACAAACTGTTATTGAATCCTCTGCTTCTCTTGGATCTGTTGCTATTTCATCAGATAGAGAGAGATCTATATTGCATAGTCAGGTTGGCAAGGCATTAAGCTGCCCATCAGCAGTGGATGAAGCCTCAATATCAAATGTTCTAGCGATTTCTGGGTTTAGTATTCCCAAGTTGGTGTTGCAAATTGTGACTGTTGATGAAATTTTTAGGGTTACAAGTCCAGCCATTAATGAACTTGTCCTTCTCAAGGAGACTGCATTTACTGTATACAACAAGGCTCGACGAATTTCGCGAGGATCTTCTGGTGATGTGGTGCACTCATCTTCACTGTCTAGCAGATCTCATTCAGTCATGAATCAAATGGCATCTATTTCTGGGATGTGGAAGGACTGTGTTAGTTCTCGAATGACCGGGCCTTCCCTTAGTAGAGAGGGTGAAATTGATGCTAGCTTGAGGCCTAGCACCTGGGATAATTCCTGGCAAGCAACAAGATCTGGAGGATTAAATTGTGATCCAAACAGAAATGGAGATTTTCTTATTCAAGATGAAATTCGTTTCATGTTTGAACCACTCTTTGTCCTTGCTGAACCTGGCTCTTTAGAGCATGGTGTTTCATCTATATTTAACGGCAACTCGACTTCTGATGATAGTATTGGAGGCTTCATGATGAGTGGAAGTACAGCAGGAATTGCAGATGCTGGATCAAGCTCTCAACTAGATAGATCTGAGCCGGATGGCTTTGGATCTGGTCATCACAAGAGTGTTCCTAGTCTGCATTGCTGCTATGGATGGACAGAGGATTGGCGTTGGCTGGTATGCATCTGGACTGATGCAAGGGGAGAATTGCTCGACAGCCATATATTTCCTTTTGGTGGAATCAGTAGTCGACAGGACACAAAGGGTCTGCAATGTCTTTTCGTGCAAGTTTTGCAGCAGGGCTGCCAGATACTTCAGACATGTTGTTCTCCTGATTCTAGTGCTGCCAAGCCTAGGGATTTCGTGATTACACGCATTGGAAGTTTCTATGAGCTTGAATACTTGGGTATTTGCCTTTTTCTCCTTTCATAATCTTATGATCTGTCTTCATTTTACTTTTAGTGCTGGGAAAAATCACTTGTTATACCATTGTTCTAAACTACAATGTCATTCTTTCTAAAAGTATATACTCTGCTCAAGCATTTTTTCACCCGTTGGCATGTATTGTGTGGATAAAAATGGTTTAACCTGTCCTAATTAACAATTTGTTATTTGATGAAATATCTGTGGCCAGTTTATTTGTTTGTTTATTTTTTCCTTTTTTCCATTGGAACATTGTGCTACAGCACCCAAGATTTTGTTGGCTGTGCATTTTTAGCATAAACATTGTAATCGTTTTGTTCTGTCTTATGATTCAACAGAGTGGCAGAAAGCTATTTATTCAGTTGGCGGGTCCGAGATGAAGCAATGGCCGCTACAACTGCGTCGATCTGTACCTGATGGGATGCCATCAAGTACTAATGGTGCATCCTTGCAGCAGCAGCAGGAGATGAGTTTGATTCAAGAGAGAGCACTACCATCCTCACCTAGTCCATTGTACAGCCCTCACTCAAAAGCTTCTGGTTTTATGAAAGGTGGTCTAGGACAACCTGTTGGAAGAAAGCAGCTTATTGGTGGACACATGATGGTTGACAACCCTAGGGGATTGCTTCAGTTGGTACAGAGCATCAGCTTTGTAGCAATTTCAATTGATCATTCTCTACATCTAGTCCATCAAGCAGATTCACCATCTTCTGGTGAGTTTTCAGTCTTCCCTTTCCTCTAATTCTTCATTTTAAACTTTTTGCATTTACCTGCTGGTGGAACTTGTCATTATCTGTTAATTGTTTGGGTACTTTTGTTGATGAGGACACCTTAGAAGTCACAACGCTTGACAGAGAAATAAATAAATTGGTTTTGCCTTGTCCCTGATGTATACAGTATACTGTATTCAGTGTCCTTCTGACTCACGAAGTAGCTATGTATTAAAGGGCTATATAAATTTAAATTTAAACTCATACACTTGCAGTGCTTGTTGGCCGTTGTATTTATCCGTCACCGCATCAAGTTTTGATTTCTATTGACTTGTAATTGCATCTTGAATCCTCATTAAATTTATATACGGTTACAATATGTTCCATACATTTCTGACCATCGTCCTACCGTCAGCCCTTCGATGAGCCATAAAGATGGGATAATCCCCGTTGGCTACTGTGGGGTGGAGCAAAAAGATTTTATGCTCTATCGATGGTCTTACCCTCTTGAATGGGCTTTAAATTTTGATGGTCTTTGCATAAATAAGGAATCTCGTGTTCTAATGTATGTTAAATAATAAAATTACCTACTAAAATATGGTAACCCTCAAAATTTTATGGACTCCATGTGCAATGGTAGCTCATAATATTTTGTGCATGATAAAATATCTCATTTCTGTTTCGAAATACTTTGTATCACTATGCAGGAGGAACCCAGGGTGGCAATGGTGTCGGTCCGTCAGGCTATTTGGAAGGATTCACCCCTGTAAAGTCTCTTGGTGCTACACCTGCATCTTATATTTTGATCCCGTCGCCAAGCATGCGCTTCCTTCCTCCAGCACCTCTTCAGCTTCCTACTTGCCTTACTGCTGAATCTCCACCCCTTGCTCATCTCCTTCATAGCAAGGGCTCGGCAATCCCCCTCTCCACTGGATTTGTGGTTTCAAAATCTGTGCCATCTATTAGAAAAGACTACAAAAACAAGTTGAAAGAAGAATGGCCTTCTGTACTTTCTGTAAATTTAATTGATTATTACGGAGGTAATAACATGAGCCAAGATAAAGTCACTAGAGGAATTATCAAGCAGGGAGGAAGGACTTCAAGCTCAGAACATAAAGATTTCGAAGTTGAAACCCATTTGATTCTCGAGTCTATTGCAGCAGAACTTCATGCCCTGTCGTGGATGACAGCAAGCCCTGCGTACTTGGATCGTAGGACTGCACTTCCTTTTCACTGTGATATGGTATTAAGACTGAGAAGGTTGCTTCATTTTGCTGACAGAGAGCTCTCTCAGCAGGCAGATAAGCCACAATCCTAAGATAATGAGAAATAAGCTTCTTCCACTTGGTTGTTTTCTCACCACTCTACTCGATGGAAGATATGCCCAGTCTAGCTCGTGATGCATCCAGTCTGTTTTTGTGCTTCAATGTACAATTAGATGTAGCATGTAATTTTGTATGTAATAGTAGCTCATTGATCGGTAACCATCTTTTAGAATTTTCCGAAAGAAAGCAGTCTAGGAAGAAATAGTTAGAGCTAACTGTTGTAGTTACTTTTGCTGGTTACAAAAATGTAAATGAACTTATAATTGTAATAGATTCGAGGTCCTTATATCATCGGTTTTGTTTATCATTGTAGCTTCTATGGCTTGTAAGAATGTTTCAAATTTTCCCTTCAGAAATTTTGCTGAAGATGTTTCAACTTTCATAGGGTACTTGAATAGATTACTGCTTATGCTGTAATATTAAGCCGACGCAAGTCTTCAAAATGGCTTGTGTTGTTGAATAAAGTGATGCGATAAAAGTTGTAATATTAAAATTTTCTGTTTTTATTTTAAAATTTGTAGAATTATAATCCAGTAAATTACTTGTTGACAGATGAGATTTTCCTGTAATGTGATTCTTATTATGTGTGTAGCTCAAGCAATCTTTTTCTTTGGTTGAAATGGCAGCTACTCTTACCATATGATTGATTCCAATAAAGTTGGTAAGAGTAGATCAAAGTTTCTTACTTTTGTGCTGCAACTTGTAGATGTTGGACTTCTGACAAATTGTGAAGGTAATCATCGTTAAGGCATTGATTTTAGCAGCAAATATCAAGTAGATATAAGCCTTTTTCCAAACGATTTGTTACAATAAAATTATCAAGTTTACCTATTTGTTAATGTCATAAAGTTGTGTGTCGTGCATCTCAAACCAAGGCAAAAATAGCGATACAAAAGAAAGTGACCATTAATGAAAGAGTTGTGTGATTATTGTAATATACAACTACAACTATCGTAAGGTAATCTTTCTCTGATAACAATAAAATATCTATAAATAAAAAGAAAGAAAATGGTACTTAGAGGTAGTAAAAGAAGTAACAATCAAAATATTTGGTATTCACAGGAATGACATTCGTTTCTGGGTCCCAAATTCTCGTTCTTTCCAAATCTTGAAGCATAAACAAGCCTCAACTCAACTCTTCTCTGTCTTTGTACGTGTGCTAATCTCTTTGCTGGACTCCATGTGCAAAGCAAAGCACATGATCTTGTTGTAGGTTGTATGCCAAGTGTCTATCTCCCTTTACCCGGCCCATTGTTCATGTAGAAACAAACAAAAGAAAAGTATTAAAGAGGACTAAGAGGAATGAATATATATATATATATATATATCTTCTTTGATTTTGTACATGAAGTGGTTGGAAAAAAAAATAGCATTTAAAGTTTTTGAATGAGATAATCAGTGAGGTATGCAAATGCTTAAATTAAAGAAATCGACTGGGATTGTAGCTGTCTCCATGACAAAGGGTTGTTCAATGAGAGCCCACTCACATGTGTGCTTGCTTGTTAACAAGCTCACATCATAATTAGCTGGTTTAATCTTTAACTCTATTCAAGCCCTAATCACATAAATGCAGGTGCCTAAATGCTACCTTATTTCACCTACTTTTGTTGTTATTGTTTATTTGAAAATGAAGGATTTCACAGACTATTATTGTTACTGATGACTCATGAGAGCAAATAAAGAGAATGAGATCACCATCTAATTAATTCTCATTATTTTCACAAGAGAAGATCTTCTTGTTTTGTGATTATGGTATGGTGCATTGTTCATCCTAGCAATAACCAAACACATTAGCGACAATATTATTATTATTTTTAATGTGCTTGGCTGATGTTTGTGATTGCTTCACATTCAAAGGAAAATGTGGACCACTAGTACTCTTTGTGCTTGAGAAAATTGTTGGCCATATGAATGTGTAGGTGTGTAGCCAATGCAATTCACACCATCACATAATCTCCAAACCACTAATTCATTGCTCTTCTTTATATTATCATCAAATCAAATTTTAAGACCCCACAATGTTAATAGCTGATCATGATCATGATCATCAGACAACTGCCAAAAGTTTGTCATACACATCGTGTACAACCACAAAAAAGTTTGCCAATTTTCCCTTCTTTCATTTGTTTGTGGTTAAATTATTTGGTTACTCTTGAAGATTAATTACAATTTTACAACTGAAATTCAACAAGCCAATTTCATTATTGAAGCAGAATGTAATATATATATATATATATATAAAATGAAATTCATTTCATACAAATGAGAGAAGTAGAATACAATAATAAATGGATCAAATCTAAACCATAATAATAATAATAAGAAAAATATATAAAAATGATACATACATAATAGAATAGATAGATACATCAAGTCATACTCATGATATAATACAACCACCAAACACCCCCCCAGAACAAACCTCACATTAAAATTAAAACTAGCAATGCCCCAAAAAATTCAACAAATAATATTTTAATTAAGAAAAGAAAACCTCAAGCTCAACTCAACCCACCAAAATGGGGAGATTTGAGTGAGAAGTGAGAGCTCAAAAGAGGGACCCAAAGGCCAAGGCAATGAAAGAAGCAAAGAAAGTTGGCACAAAGAGAGCAGCATCAGAGGAAGGGCCAGGAGCAGGAGCCTCAGCATCAGCAGCTGCCACCTTCTCAACGGCCATCAAAGCCATCATGATCAAAGCAACAACAAAGAACTTCACTTTCATTGCCTCCATTGCTAATTATTAAAAGAAAAAAGGACTGTGAAAGTGAAGAGCAGAAAATGAATGAAGCTTTGGTGTATGCGTGTGATAGTGATACTGCTCTTTGGAAATTGCAAGAATGCAGAGAGTGTAGTGGTGGGTTATTATATAAACTGGTTTTGGTTTTGTGAACGTTGGGATGTTGCTTTTGAGTCTTGGTTGGCTCACAGCTGGCTTTGTGTTGTGTTGTAGGGTCATTGCTCCACCTGTCTTCTTCTTTAACTACTACTGTTACTGTCTTTGTCCATTTTTTTAAAAAAATTTATTATAATTTTTCTTTTTTTTGGGTGAGATGTTTATTTGGTTAATTTCATTATTGCCCCTAACGTTTTACTTTCTCTTTTCTTTAAGACCGACCTTGTAATACTACTGAGTTTAGATTTTTTTTATGGATGTTCATTAAACAACACTATTTAGTCATTTCTAGAGTTTATAATTTTATTAAACAGTTATGTATACTCAAAACTCAGTTACAAGTATTTTATTAAACATGCGACCGCTTAGTTTTAGGAGTACAATTGCCAAAAAAAATTGAAATATAAGGAGCCTTAATTATAATGCTATTTACTCTTAATTGTGGGATGTCAAAAGGACGAGAGTTGGATCCTTTCATTTATATTGATAGGAAATTAAGATGATTCTCAATCGTAATATTGACTTAAATTATAAAACTTAATATTTTTATTTCATAAGATTTTATTTAACCATCTTTAATTTCATGAAATATTACTAAGGGATCTTCAAATGATCAATTGACCATCTAAAATCTATTTTTCTTTTCTTTCTTTTTTTTGAAAATATCGGAAGGATTTAATAGAGTAATTGAAGATATGTTGGAGTATATTAATGATGCTTTGTGAACATATCTTTAACTTGTACAAATTTTTTCAAACAAACACAAGGACTTTTGTATGAAATCCCATTCAGATGAAAATTGTCCTCAATACATTTTCCATGGTTGGTTTGAAGGGAAAGAATGAGAAATCATGAGTTGGTTTTGGGTGGATTCACTTTTAGGTTGGAGGGATTGATTGGTGTGCTGCTATGATGGCTTCCAAGTTTAATTTGTTTAATATTCTTGTGTTTCCATGTGCTTTTTGATCACACACTCACATCACATGGGCTCATCAACTGAAATTGAATTATTTGCATAGCCTCATAGCCATATATAGGGTTCTTTTTAATTTTAAATTGAAAGAATTAGTCATGTAGCTGCTTGATTGATAGTTGATCAATAGAATAAAGAAATATAGTTGTTAATATCTTAAATAAAGATGGGTTAAGAATAACGTATGGGCAAATGATTTACTAATAAAATTTAAGAGCCTTTTTTTTCTTATTTTTTTAAAGTTGAATATGGGCTCTAGCTCTAGTTTTTTTTTAAAAAATTTCAAAGTTAACTACTAGTTGTAATTATATGAAAATTCCTTGACTTTTGAGTTTTAGCTTATACGCGGGGGCTTCTTTATATATTATCATGAACTGATTTCTTGCAATCAATTAAGTGGGGTTTAAACTTTAAAGAAGCCCCAAAAGAGCAATTAAGAGGTCAATTAGCCGTTTACATTTAGTTAAGATTGTTAACCATTCAATCACTGCCCGTGCCATGAAAATGACAAAACTACCATAACCTAAAACTAATAAAAACACGTTTTTAGAAGCCATAACATTTTTTTTATTTTCATTTAAAAAAAAACCTTAGTATATGAAGGAAGGCAATAAAGTTGATGATATATGTGAACCTTAAATTCGAAAGCAGCGTATTAAAGAACTCATGAGCAACCTGCTTTCGCCTACTTAATTTGAATATGAACCCATGATTCATGCCACCTACAAATATTTCTTTTTGGTGGGTCATGTGTATGTAATTTGTGCCAGTATTTGAAGTAGTGGTGTCCATTTTTTGTGTGTGTTTATTGAACTTTATGGAGCTTGAATGAGTCAAGAATCCACCAAACCTTTTTATTTATTTGTAAAGGGAAAAACTTTGATGAGATGATCAGATTGCTTTAAGAGAAAGTAGGCAAAATTTAAAGAAAGGGCATTCCCATTTAATTAACACTGTCTCTCGCGTGGTTAATTTTTCCTGTCAAGTTTTCGAAATGGCTGAAACAAAATACAGATTGAAATTAGATTCTTCAAAGGAAAATTAAATTTAATTTAATACGTACCCTTGATGGCTTGACATGTATCGATATTTCTTAGATTGACAAATCTTCA
Organism: Clausena lansium; assembly: GCA_030449835.1. NCBI lineage: Eukaryota > Viridiplantae > Streptophyta > Magnoliopsida > Sapindales > Rutaceae > Clausena > Clausena lansium. Next base: position 387,574 of record JASUUF010000351.1, on the reverse strand, counting down.
GGATTTCTTTATATATTATATTAAGATGCAAGCAAGAGCAGCAGCTTGCATTGGCCATACATCATATGTTAAAATTTCTCTTGCAATTATATTCCAGCTCTAGTGAATTGTCATAGATGATTAATTGGTCGAAATAAATCACCAACATTCAGACTACATGCTATCTTTTGGCTAATATGGGCTTAGATTGCCCTCATTTTTCATGCATGGTTTCCCCCAACATGCATTCACCTTCTATATAATTCTTTTATTATCGCAATTCCCAAGAAAGCTAGAGAAATCATTTACAGGAAATTAACCGAGGATACGACGCCAATGGGCAAGCCAATGTAAGCAACGCAACGCACTCAAATTTTTTTGAGCGCCTTCGTTCGAGTTTTAGCTATGGCAGTTGGGATTCAAAAATTTCCTTAGTTAAGTATAGTTGAGTGAAATTAATTTGTATATAGTATTTTTTCCTTGCGAAATGCAAGTAGAGTCAATACAATATTTGCGAGGGTCATTTGTGTCTGGGCAAGTGTTTAATAAAATTTAATGTAATATTGTAGTCTCAGTGTTTTTGTCTGCTGAAATAACAGTTGTAAATATCTAACGTAGGATCAATAATCTGATGCGCAATCAGTATTAAAAAAAAAACACTGAGGATATGACAATGAAGAGCATATCATCATCATCTCTAGTAAAAATACATAGATGACAATTGAATAAGTAATGCATTGACGCATACCTATTAGCTGCGATAAGTCGTACATGTATCAATTTGCCAGATGGCAGATCATATTTAGTAAAACTCATCAGCAACGTGTCGTCACATGAATACATAACTTCATTAGAAATATCATGAACAAGATGAAAAAAATACTCCAAGCTACAATCTTATTGAGAGTCTGATGTCAAGCTACAAAAGCAAACATAAAATGGAATGGGAATTGAAAACCTATTCATAAATTAGCTGGTTTTTACTCGTAGTATAAGATTTGAAAGCAAATTAAATGGAATGGAATGGAAGCATCTTATTCACAACAAAAATAAATTAGCTCTTATATAAGCAGTATCTTTCAGGCATTATAAAATAAGTCATCAAATTAAATATGAATTTGTTGATGCGATCATTTCTGTTGTGTTGGAGCAGCTGATTTGAACGGCTGCTGAAGAGTCAAGAAGCAATCTTAAGTTAAGGGCCATCAAGGCAAGTGGAGGAGGAGGAAAGTGTCAGACTCTGGCTTCTTGATGGCCCTTAACTTACGACATGCATGGAAGTGGAAGATGTGAAAATGCATGCCCTCCTTCCTCATCAACGTACACAATAAGATCAGAAGAAGGTATGTTGTTCCTTCTTTCCAAACGCACCGGCCGCCTCTCGCTTTGGTTTCAATCGGGAAACCAGATCAACGAGTACCAACCACCTCAGTAATTGATGAGTCTCAGATATTTCGTAGAGAATTTGAGGAGCAAAGCCACCGAGTCATACGTAAGCTCTTGGGTTGGGTTGGGTTGGGTTGCAAGTGCATGGGCCTCAAGATCATTATTTAAGATTCGGCTTGGCAATATGGATTTAATTCAAAAAACCCAAGCCCAAGATTACCTTAACCTAAAATTAAAAAACAATTATAGATTAGATTCCATGGGCATGGCCAGTGCCTGTGCAGCCAGCCAGCGTTACAATTTATTTAGTTAAACACAATCCTTCTTCTTGGATTTTATTTATTTTGAAGACAAGATGATGCTGTTGCTCTCTCACTCACTCACTCTTGAACAATGATAATCGACATAGCAAGTAGCAAGCAGCAAGCAGCAAGCATGGGTCACGTGCCCTAAAACACTCCTGCCCGTCATCCGATCCGAAACTGATAAGACCTGAATAGCCTCCAAATCTTGAAGCGAGGGGAGTAACATTCGATTGGAGGGAAATCTCATCACACCGCCCATTCATCATCGGACGGTCATAATCACATCACTCTTTAAATTAAATGAAAAACTTAGCACTAGAATTTAATTAATTATTTAATGAAAAAATAAATAAAAACAAAAACTGAGGACAGAAGAAAAATTATCGAGACAGTTTTGGCGAAGATAACATAAAAAAGCAGCCGGTTTTTTCACATTTTGAAAAACTAAAACATGCCCGGAATTTGAAACCCACTGATCTCTCTTTCCCTTGTTTTCTCGAGAAAATTTCCATTTTCTAGGCAGAGAAAGATCAAGGAGAAGAGTTATTAGTCTTTTTGTCTATTACTGCTCTGAAGTTTTTACCTTGTAATAATGACTGTTCTCTCTTTTAATCTCTCTATATTAACATTGCCAAATGTTTGTTTGGTTTCTGAGAAACAAAATGATAACTTGTTAAGCTTGTTCTTTCATTTTTTCCTTTTCTCTGGAAATCAAATATTTTCTCAGCAACCTAACAGAATAGTGCATTGCTCTGCTTTTTCTCTTGTAAAATTTCAGTCTGATAAGTCTAACCAGAATGGTCTTGAAATGCAGGCTGATTTTGACCTTTTTTTTTTAATTTCTACTCCATTCTACACAGATCCTGAGGTCAGTACTGATAAATTTTGCAACTTTTGTTTTGTATGATTCATTTAATTTCCTGTTATTTCATAGTTAATATTTGGAATTTTTTTTCAAATATTTTAGTGTAAACTCACCTTATTTTATAGCTTTTTATGTCACACATAATCATTATATTTGTTGATGAGTTTTTGCAAATTTTCTCAATTTGGATTTTCTCTCAATTTGATAAAATTCTAGGGAAAAAAAAAAAGATTGGTAATGTTTCTGTTTTTAAGATATATTTTCTAAGTATAGTGATGTTCATGTGCCGTTGCAGAAAAGGGAAAGATAAGATAATGGAAAAGGAAGGGAAGAATCAAAGCCAAAGAGTGAAAGAAGCAACGGATTTTGTGCTACAATGGGGAAACAGAAAGAGGCTTCGATGTTGTAAAGCGAAAAAAGAATCTAAACACTTTGACCAGAACAACAGCAGCAACAACAAATCAACTACTGACTGTTTGTCGAAGAAGAAAATCTTGTCCCGTGTTGTTTCTGTTGAGAAAGGATCTCCAACTTGCCTAAACAAGTAAGTTAGCAATATACCTGGAAAATATGAGCTATCATTTTTGTCATAAATAGATTGAAAGTTTTTGCATTTGTGTGAAGTTTGTGAGAATGAATCTAAATTGGGTCTTTCTGGTGGTTTTGTTTGGTTGTTGCAAGAGGCATTAAGAGTGCTGGGAGTGCATTTTTTGAACCCAAATGCTCAGAATGAAAACTGAGAAAAATGGAATTTTGATACAAAATTGAAGATATTTTCAAGCTTAGACATGCAAAAATATGATTTTATTTTCATTTTTGTTTGATTATTGAATTTGCAACGGATGATTTCAGACCCAAAAAAAAAAAAAAAAAGTAATTTCTGGCTGAGTTATAATATGCTTGGTTACCGAAAATGTGGGAAAAAGAAAACTTGAAACCTTATTACATACCGGTTAGTATTAGATCCCAATTTCTTTTCTTAGTTTGCCCTTAATATCTCTAGATGCTGATTCTTTCACATGAACTTTTAGCCTGTTTGGATTTGAGAAAGTTTAAGAATAAGAAAGGAAATATTGGTATAATAGCTTGTCCAAACTGAAGAATTGGAGTGGTTAATGCTCGTAATCAAGTTCTGTCTGGTTCCATTTTCTCATGATTTTTCATGAACAAAAAGAAGATTTTGCACACATTAAGTTGCTAGTGGTTTGTATTCTCATGTTTGGTTTCTGGCAAATTAAGTTGCTAATGGTTTATTATCTCATTTCTGGCTGCAGGAACTCCGATTTGCCAATGACTAGCCGGAAACCCTCAGTGACTTCACCAGAGAAAGAAGATAGATACTACACAACAAGGGGTTCAGTGGGATTGGATGATAGCAGCAAACTGTTTATTGATCATCTAAAGGAAGATAAAAAACCTCCTGTGTGGCCAAGGCTATTTGTCACACTGTCCAACAAAGAAAAGGAAGAGGATTTCATGGCTATGAAAGGTTGCAAGCCATCTCAGAGGCCGAAGAAAAGGGCCAAGTTGATCCAAAGAAGTATACTTGTATGTTATCCTTATCTAACCTTGATTACCCACTAGGAAATTATGAATAAATTAAAAAAAAAAAAAAAAGGAAAGAGTATTATCTTTTGTATCTGGGTTGTTGTTGATGGATTTGCTTTTGTTGTTTTGTATTTTTGCAGTTGGTGAGTCCAGGTGCATGGTTATCGGACCTATGCCGGGAGAGATATGAAGTGAGGGAGAAGAGAACTTCTAAGAAGGTATTCAATTAGTCTCTCTCCCCATTCCTTTTTGTCTTATTCATATTCCTTCTGCAAAAGGATGAAGGAAATACAAATTTTGAAACTCTTTTGAGATCTGTGGTTCAAAATTTTTACTTCATAAAACAATTTTTTTGTGTATTCTTTTAGCACCGAGTAGAGTATATGACATTGTGCGTGATGTGTCTATTTATGTGATATGCAGCAGCAGCAAAGACCTAGAGGGTTGAAGGCCATGGGAAGTATGGAAAGCGATTCAGAGTGAAAGAGAAGGGATAGGGTTTTGCAGAGATTGTAGAGATTGTCTTCGTACTGTGCCATGTAGGATCAATGTTCATCTAATTGTTTTCGAGATAGGCTTGTCATCTTTAATGCTTTTATCTACTTTTTTGGATTTTGCCTTTTTGTTTTTATTTCATATCACAGGTTCTGTGCAGCTAAGGAGCTTTTGCATGACCATATCTTCTTGCTTTTAATTTTAGATCATGAGTTAACTCAATTTATGGATCCTACACCACTCATGGTCTAAAGTATGATGGGTAACCAAAGTATTGTCTGATAAGAATTTATAATACTTTCTATATCTCTTAACATAAAAGCTTGCAATAACAAGTTTAAAGCGCCAGTCAAATTACAGTTCCAGTTCCAAAGACATCTGGGCAATTCAATATTTGTAAAGGAACTGGAATATTTTGGAGACTTGAAAGTGCTTAGAAGATAGATTTCTCCTGGCATGTATGCACAGAAGCATCAACTATCGATGGATGGAAGTAAGAATTTGGGTCGTCACAAGATTATAAGATTCGACACGAAATAAATAATTTCAGATTTGAAATTACATTGTGTTGACTAATTAAGAGTATGTAAAAACAAAGATATTTTAGAGGATGTTAATCCAGTGTTACTGTTATACATGAACTAAAATTGAGTGTTCTAAGTGTCTAATACCAATAATACTTTACAGGATACCCCTTAAAGGATGTTAGTCCACTGATACATTGACACAACATTTTTTTATGATCATTTTATACCGAAGATAGGATTGTCCAATTGAGGTGAAATCTGTCTAGGGGCCTTTTTATGACCAAGGGCTGTTGCTCACAGTTTTTGGACGAAATTTGCTCTGCTCCTACGTTTAAAGAGCTCATCTTCTACGTAATGGTGAAAGGAAAAATAGAAGTTGATTCCAAGGTCTAGATTATTTTTTATGATCTTTTTAATATCAAGGATAAGGGTAACCAAAGATTGTAGCACCTTGGGGGGTTGCTATTAGGTTCTTAGCTCATCTTCTTCTACACATTACATTGGTGAAAGTAAACTACAAGAGAAAATAGAAGTAGTTAATTCAGAGGTCCGAATTAGTTTTGTTTTTATTTTTTTTTATGATCTTATTAATATTGGAGATAGGAAACCGAAAATAATATGAGAGAGAAATTGTCCGATTGCCAAAATTTGTTCCCTGCTCCGCTGGGCTTTCAGCTCATCATCATCATCATCATCATCATCATCTTCTTCTTATGTATTGGTAAAAGTAAAGCAAATAAGAAAAAAATGAAGTCGATTGATTGCTATGGCCGAATTATCTTTATGATGGTTTTTTAATACCAGAGATTGGCGTTCGTTCATTAGAAGCCGAAGAAAATTGGAGAAGGAACTCATTAGAACCAAACTCTATTATTATTATTATTATTATTATTATAGTGCACGATTTTCGGTTCTCCGAGGCTGTTGTTGGGTTTTCAGCTTTTCTTCTACATATTATTAATTGGTAGTGAAAAAAGTAAGTAAACTATTAATTGAGAAAATATTGCGGAGGCTCCAGTGCCTGCCCATGTTGTTTTTTGCCTAGGACCCAAGGAAGGTATATATAGGCTATATATATTATAGCACATGATTTTTTTTTCCAAAATTCCCTCCTGAGGCTCTGCTATCCGGATTTTTGCTCATCCTCATATTGATGAAATTTAAGCGTAATAATAATAAAAGAAATAGATTACAAAGTTCGAATCGAATTATTTTTCATGATCCTTCAAATATAAATGGGCTTAATAAATGATTCAAGACTCGTGTTTGGAATTTTCTTCTCAAGATTTATACATGCATCGAATTCATGTCAACCATTTGGGGTTTTTTTTTTTTTTTTTTTTTGGGGAACACAAATTCATGTGAACTTAAATTTAATATAACACATGAATAAGATACGAGATAAACACAACACATGAACCAAATTGTTATCGCTAACTATCAGTTTAGCCTTAATCCACAGTCAACGTTCTTCTTGAGTGAGTCCAAGTTTAACATCTCATTTCATGCATTTTTAAACTAACCAAATATCAGTGCTAAAAAAAAAAAAAAAAAAAAAAAAAAAATTTAAAAAAATCATAAAGATAAAATTTACAAAACAAAATCAAATGGGGGCTATATTGCAAAGAAAATAATTTGTACAGATGAACTAATTGTTTAGCTTCTACAGCATTTCAAAACTGCAGCTGAAAAAATTATCCCTATTCCAGCCACAATGCTTTTTTTGTATTTCCCATAAATTAGGCATTGGTAATTATTTTCTTATCGCTTTCTAATTTTCTTTTCCGCAACATTTACATGGTCAGACCTATATTCCTTACAATACCTACAAATGTACAGTTCATCACCCGCAATCCCACTTCGATTCTGCAGATGCAAATGATCCGAGTATCCAGACCACGGTTGCCTCTAATCCACATTTTCCTTTCTAAATCATCCCTTGTGAAATGACATATTCCAAACCCTGAGCTTGCAGAAGGAATTGGAGTTGCAATGGTCAAATGAATTGCTTATGCCACAGGCCATTGTCGCAGCAGCTAAGAACCACACAATGCACAGCCTGTCATAAAAAAAGACTTCAAATCAGTCCCTTAAGCTCATTTTTTTAAAATTTACAAAGCCTCAGCGATGGTTGATTTTGGCATTAACAGTAATTTCATTTATTGCACGGCATGAATTGCCGAAGAATGCTATTGATTCAAACATATGGCAGATTTGTGTCGTGACAATATAAATAAATATATAGACGTATCAGTAGTATGCAATAAAAGTTTTCATGCATATATGAACTCAACTATATACCATGGCATAAAGGACCAATAAAACAGAAACTCACCTTGTCATTCTGTGCATTGATTGTGGTTCGACAAAAACTACCAGTGTGGCACATAATTCATGGAGATCCCAAGCACCTCAAAAACTTTGCAGACCAGCTGAAATCCTGAAGGACCAAAACTCAACTGAAGCATCGCCACTGTACTATAAAGCTTCCAGGATAATTGATGCTTTGGTGAAAACAGAAAGAACAAATGGTGCTTCTTCCCCAGGGTGTATGGTTGTAGGCACTATTGTGTAGCCCTTTGGATCAGGATCCAGAACCATTTCACAAGAAATTTCCCGCGAATTTACATAATCTGTCCCACCAACTGATTCATGTAGGTAAATGTTGTGAGCAGCACGACGACCACGAGTTTTCAGTATCCTCATCCCAATGTAGAACATCATAGAATCGTGACTGGATTGATAATTTTTAAAACCAGCAGCTGTTCTTGAAAAACTCACACCCTAAACATATAAATGCCATATAAATTAATGAAACATAGTGAAAAATAAAAAATAAAAAAGCTAAGCTAGTTATAATAAAAGTTCTGCAGGTGTTCAAGTATACCTGAGTCAAGGTAATGAACACATGAATTGGAAATGATGCATCGGATCCAGAGGCCCTCAATCGGAACTGAGGATTCTGATTCCATGAAGCATAATCTTGGCAACCACCTGCACTGTAACCACGCCATTGGCTGTGCACAGAATAGCGCATCTCCGACGGATAAACACGGCAGACATATATTGATCTAAAGTGAATCTGAAAATCTTGCCAGGACATCCAGAATATACCATCTTTTGACTGTTCAAGGAGTAAACATAGTAACCAGATATTATTGAACAATAGCCAACCGACAATCTAAGACACAATCCTCTATGTCTAACGAAACAGAAGTCAAACACCATTCAACTCAACCTCAAACAGTGATCCAAGAAAAGAAATTCTGGGTTACATGGGACAAAAGCAAAGTACCTGTGGAACATGCTTTAGCTTGTGTTTCATCCTGTCAGTCCATTCAGGTGACGAATCAGACCAAGGGCCATTCCACTCAACTTCATTAGCCCATGGATTTCGAATTTGAACAAGCTTGTGGCCGTCCACCTCCCTCACCTGAATAATAAAATAAATGATTAGCTTCATCAAAATCTCCCTGGCATATGATAGATACAGCCAAATCAGGTGGAAATCAATATACCTGTAGAATTGAATAAGCATGCCCTTGCACTATGCCACTGGAAGAAATATGCACATCAGAACCTGATGGACTCCCAGCACCAAGTAGGAATCCTTCTTGTTTAAAGCGCAACAATTGAGACCATAATCTACCACTTGCAAGATCAATCTGGGCCTGGGCACTTCTCATGTCAATCTCCTCACCAGCACCTCCTGTGAGGTCCACAAGAGCATCCTGAACAAGTCCTCCTTCCAGTGCCTCATAAGAACCATGCAATTTGGCATAGGCCTTCTCCAGTATAGAGACCCAGAGTTCATGACCCTTTTTGCTAGTAGCAAATGCTGGTTTACCCGGAGATTCACATGGAATCCAATCATCAACAACGACAGGGACCCATTCACCCTGTGGAGAGGTACAGAGCAAGAAATCATTAACAAGCTAATACTTTTGTCATAGTAGAAAGCTAGCAGATATTTACTAGGGCAAGATTGAAGAACTACAAACAAAGCACCTATTATCTATATTACAAGTCTAGAAGCATTTCATAATCAATCACCAAGGCTACCGAATAATTTTAAAAAATTTTGTATTTGACTTCCTCCAATGATAAGTTCTCCATTATGATCTGACCATAATGATCAAACACATTTCTAGATACATGAAATTGCTAAGTCCATATCACATTTATATAGAAAACATCTCAAATGCAGATCATTTCCCTCAGTTTCATCACAAAGTACTGGCCTATCAATAAAAACAAGTCTTCCAGGACAACCAAAATCACTTTTTTTCTGTTTGTGGATATATAAGATAATCTGTCAAGCATACTCAGCAAAATCACTTTTTTTCTGTTTGTGGATATATAAGATAATCTGTCAAGCATACTCAGCAACAGGTGCTGACATAAGTGATAAGAGAAATTAAGAGCTCATTACCTGAATACAAAATCGAACAGTGTAGATTCCTTCCTCGTTATATTCTGGTGTAATAATCACTTCAGATATTCGAGCAACCTCCGTTAAAACAGCAACAGCACTCAAAAACCAACAATCACCTAATCGACCCTATTCAAAGGACAAGTTTATTTAAGAAATTCGATATAATCAAGAAACATGCACACTAAAGAATAAAGTATTTGCAAGCCATTCTGCTAAAGAGACTAAACCTGACAAACATCCGACGGGTTCACAGCCCCAGAAAACAAGCATGGTCGACAATCTAGACGGCTCTCTTTCACAATTTCAGAAGGCCTCATCCACTCTGCAACAACCTAGATAAAAGGCCAAGCATAGGTTTAGGCAATCAAGAAATTAAACACAAGACAGAACTAATCAGTGAAGAAAACCCACCTGCAACTTTGAAGGGGGATTACCAGGATCTACATACAATGACTGATCATCTGGAGGGAACTCATGATCAGTAAATTGTCTTTCACCTCTTGCCGAGAGGGCTTCTTTGACAGCTAACTCAACTGAAAGCATACGTTGATAGATTTCTTCTTGGGTTTCCATCCTAGGTTTTCTGAACTTCCTAGCAAAGGAATCCACATTGACCACTATAGCATCACGATCCGCCCTTCTCTTCCTACCACTTGAATATTGCCCATCCCAGTCTATGTCATCTCGATCATAAAGATCTACATCTGCAGGATCACTATCCCACTCATCAACCTGAGTGAAAAAGATGAGCCAACAGTCAGTGAAAAGGAATTGATTTTTTTTTTCGTAGGAAACAGAGAAACTTTTATCACATGTATATGATTAAAGGGATGGATTATGCACTTGAAATTATCACATGTATCAAAATAACAAGATATGCTAAATTATTACTAGTAACATACTCTTGGGGGTGAATCTGCCCATTGCCAATTATCTTCAGGGAATTCATTCATATTTAACTCAGCTGAGCATATTGCAGAATAAAGAGAAGAAATCTCATCCTCAGTTAAGCACCTTCCCCACAGAAAAACATCCATTATATGCATCTTAGATTCAGCTCCTTCACTATCCGACCTCCCAAATACATCCATATCAGTGGGTGGTCTAACACCAACCCAAACTTCAGCCCCTTCTTCCCAAATGCTATTACCCGCTGACAATGCTAATCCAGTTTGGTAGCCATCAAAACCACCATCCAAATAGCATGTTGCCTCACCTATATCAGCATCTATTGTCATCGTTACAATATGCCACCTGAAAAGTAATTTTAAAACCATAGTAAGACCAGAAGCTGGAAGAAATATGGAAGGAAAAAGAGAAGGAGAATCATATGGTAAAGAAAAAGATGAGGTCTGACCTTCCATCAGCAATACTTGCTGCACTAATACTCCAGTCCTTTGCAACAGTTGTCTGTCTATCACCTTTAGTAATTAATCTAAGCCCTACCTGTCCAGCCTCAATACCCTGCTCAGAACCAGCCACCAGAATTTCCCAGCACACTTTCTTCTGAAACTCAGTGCCTAGCAGGCAAACTGGACCAGACTCGGGTTGGATCATCACAGCAATGGAAAAGCTAACCTTTTGACTCTGACATATGCTTGCATCAATCTGACCACAGTGCCTCCCACTTGTTGTTGGTTCATCATCAAGAACACAAATAGCACCGGTAATTCCCGTCTGCCAAAAACACGAGTTAATAACTTATAGTCAAAGAACCAATGTCACTAATGTATCTGGAACTCCCAAACCGAACAGAGAAAATAGAACCAGAAAATAAAATCTTAGCTAAAATAAACATGAATGAAGAAACAACCCATATACAAAATTCTATTCCCACAAGCCTTCCTCATAAATCTATTCTCTAGATAGAGGAAAATACATAACAGATTAACAGTTGGGCAAACATATGTTAAAAGCACTGTTCAGGTAAAAAATAAAGGATCATACAAACAAAGGACGGGAGGGCACATCATTCCATGTGGAAGAAATATGGATGCAGATGGGGAGCTCATCTAAAATGCTATGACAGATTTTTTTAAAAAATTTGTATTTAAAAGCATGTTATATTTTACTTCTGGAAAGGGGAGTTCCCAGAGTGAAACAGACATACCAATGAAAAAAACACCTAATATTTCTACTATTCCAACTTTGATTTTCAGAAATATAATTGGTTTTGCTGTTGTCCACTACTGTCATTAATAATAACTTCTGTCAAAAAAGAATCTCACTATATTTGCCACAACTTTTGTAAAAAACAGTAGTTCTTTAATAAACCTGAAGTGCTCGCCGAGCTAACTGAGCTGTGCGTATCCTTCGTGCAATGCTTGAAACCCTCTCTCGTGCAAAAGAATCCTCAAGAACAGAATCACCTCCAACTGCTCGCACTGCAGCTGCCATGGCTGCTGCTTCTCTATTTCCAGCATTAGGAATAGAGGAAATTAGAGACGCTTCAATCTCCTTCCATTTACGTTCTTCCTTCTCCAGGAGAGCCTTCCTTCTTTCTTTACCTCTCCCCTCCTCTTCACGTCTTTGCATTAAGATTTCCTCTTCCATCTCCTTCTCTCTTATATAACTACAAAGTTTAAAGCAAGGTTTAGAAATACAATCAAAGAATTAAGAGTTCCATACAGTTCAGAAATGATAAAACCAAAATAGGAGCCATTACCTTTCTTGGATAATTTCAAACTGCCTACGATCCTCTGGCATCCATTTTTTAATTTTCTTGGCACTTAGGTCTGAAAAACCTATGCTATCAAGAAAAAGTCTCAGCCGCACCTCATCCTGTCACATAAAATATCTTTAGTAGTTCCAATAAGCGTATGTATCTTTAAGCATGGTAAACAACTCGAATCTCACTAACCTGTACTCGCTCAGCCTTTGCAGTCAAACCAAGCAAAAGAAGTAAATAACCCCCAAATTTATCCCACATATATACCCATTCGGTATCAATTGCCTCTTCCAAAGCCAGAATTCGTGCATGAGTACACATTTCTCTTCGGTAATCATAACCACTGGATAATTCATGGCGAAAACGCTTATATTTCATTCTGCAAAAGAATGACCCAGCAACAAATTCCTCATTTTTCAGACGATCTCTCAATTTCACGACATCATCTCTGGGAAGCATTAAATTCCCTTGCTTATCACGCGTAGCATTAGGGTCTCCAACCAAAAGAGCTGTAGAACTGGCAGACCTCTGTGGAGCTGAATAAGTTCCAGATAATGCGTTTCTTGTCTGCATTACAAAAGTGAAAAAATACATACATATAACAACTTCAAATGACATACAAACACAACAATCACCTAATCTACCAATGCTACAAGTATTTCATTATGGTTCACCATACAGACTACATAAAAGGAAGAAGTATGCTATAGCTGATAACAATCAACCCTTCAAACAGAATAAAATCTGTGAGAGCAGGGTTCAGTCTGCTGACATTTCGCAGTCCACATTGAAGCAATATCAGTACGTTCAAGTATCAAATTCCCAAAGAAATTCCAATATTATTAATGATTATAGCATATTACCAATCTGTCGTGCTTGAATAGAATAACAATGATATGAAGATAACAATTCTATCTTCTCTGCAACTCTTCATTCTGTTATCTACCTTTTCATGGAATACATTACACACCATTCTCTTTTTTTGAAGTTGGATGATTCTAACAATAATGAAAAGCTAAATATAAATCAAACACACCTTAGTGGCAGATCGTGAGATTGCTTGAACAACAGTATCCTTGCTGAGAAAATGAACCGCATCTTCCATCGTCTGAAGATACCAGTAAAAAATGTCAACTTAAATAGGTTGCCAAGGAGAGAAAGACACATAGGATGCCACAGAAGTGGAAGCAAAATGAGCATAAGCACATCAGATAAATGAGCAAACAAACCTTAAGAGTCAGACAGGGACGAGAAACAGCAAACCCAAAGGCAACAACTAGAGCAATTGCCGATACAGCAGCACCAGCAAATGGAGGATAAATTTTCAAACTAGCAACAACACCCCAGCCTTCAATTGCCAGTGCAACCCCATATAGCACAAGAAATGCAACACTGTTGAGTAAAATGTGACATTCAGTAAATGTTGATACCATTTGAAAAGTAAGAAAGACCAATGCATAACAAGACCAGATAAGAACAAACCTGACATTTTTTCCACAATCTGCATGAGCATCATAAACATATACAGGCAGTACTCGTGGAGAATAAACTACAATGGGAGGTGAAAGAAGAACCTATAGAAAAGGAGCTCGTTTGTCAAACAAATGAAGAAGCAGAACAGATACAAAAACAAGAATTCAACACTTAGTTCAGAACAGTTTGTTATAACTCACTGTTAATGCCCTTCCAGCAAGAAGGAACAAAAATGTAAAATAACCAACAGATGCTCCAACAAAGGGTTTTTCTGCAAAATATAAGAGGCAAAACATAATGTCGTTAGTGGCAAGCAAGACGTAGATGAGTACCAAAGGCTCAAGCAAAAGGTTTGTAAATGAATTTGTTCTTACCATCAAACCACCCGACCAGAAATGCTGCCAAACCCAAAAGAAAAGCAAGGAAACAAACAAAAAACATCTGTGTTCGGGTCAAATAGAAATTGTTTGAGGCCCAATGATGGATGACACCAATAGCTAGTACAATCAGTAGAAGCAGTAATAGAAATGCTACTCCTATCTGTCAAGATTGCCAAAAGGAAAAGAGAAACCAAGTTATATTGATTTAGTATACCCAAAGGCTAAGAAAACTCAAGCATGCCAAGATTAGCATTCCATACCGTCCACGGCTTAATTACAACTATAACTGCTGATATTGCACCAAGCAGAAGAACTAAACCGATTGTAATAAATACATATACACCACGAGAAAGTTTCCAATCATCATCCTTCCTGCAAATGGTGTCAATATCAAATTAAAACGGCAAACAATCAAACACCATGAAGGGCCAACATCTGAGAATGGGTGGTCTTGAATTTGAGAAAAATTCAATTCCTAATTTTAGAGCAAAAAAAATTGACTAACCATTTGAGCAATCCAGAGCATAGTGATAATAATGCTGGAACGCACACCAAAGGAAGCAAAGCAGCAAGAAAATCACCCTTCGTTGGGACCTGGTCCTCTCTAGATTTGACAACTTCCAAATAGGATGCACCACAAAATGCCACAAGGACAGCTACCAAAACAGCAGAAACAAGAATATATACATAGATTATCGTGATTATCCAGCTAGCCCTTGTAGAAAATTACTTAGTAGAAAGAAATGTTAATTTATAGCAACAAATCAAGAGCAAAGCAAATATAGATACATTACCTGCAAATATCCCAACACAGATAGCAGATGAGAGGGAAAACCGGTATGTGGAAAACCATGAAACAATTGGTAGTACACCAGTGACTACTAACGCAATTGCTGATGCCATCAGCCAGCCAAGGTACACAGATGACGCATAAGGAGAGGCAAAGCTATTTGACTCGCCAGTCCATCCCTTGTATCCCAAATCTTCTAATGGCTTTGCAGATACTATTGCACCCAGAGCTAATACAGATCCAGCGAATACAGTTATACAAATGACAAGAACAATGCCCTGAAAAAGAAAGAAGACGTGATTATATTCAAAACCCTGATTGCGCGACAAGATTTCATTTGAAGTAAAAACTGAAAACTAATACTCTAAAGAGTAACGTATTTCTTCGATGATTAATTTTTTGGAACAATTAGTGTAGCCATATAATTGAAGCTGAAATGGAAACAAATAAAAGAATTTCGACAACACCATCCATAACGACCTAAATGGTTAATAGCGTTGGGGTCGAGAATACTAATAGTGAAGTAAGGGAAATGAAGAGAAGGAGATTATGCTGTGACAATTAGAGATTGAAACAATGCGAAAAAGGAAAGAAAAAGGATCTGCTCCTCACTAAATTATCACAAGATTATATATATATATATATATATATGGGAACAGAACAAACTACCATCCAAAATGGGGAAGAAGCAACATTCCACATGGGGGAAAACGATAAGCCATTAATTAGTTTTACTAAATTGGGAATATTATAGACTCTAACAAATTGCGCTCCACTGATGAGTTATGATGAAGGTAATATAGCCTCAAACTTGTTGTCTCATGTACTATTAGTAATTTCAATTTTTGTTTGTTACCGAACCGATGCAAATGCCAGGTGACCAGCAGATCGTAGAAAGAAACACGAGTACCAGTATATAAAAATTCAAGAGTCCTAACAAGTGCAATAAGTATCTAAGAAGTTTTGAAAAATGGCTTTCTCATGTCTTGTCAATGGTTTCCTTTCTGTTCTTTCCAAAATCGGCACAAAGGCTAATGATGGAATAGAAGATTTAATCTATGATTGGTACATACACAGTGATAAGCCTGTATAAGGATCAATTACAAGCATACAATAACAAGGATGAAAACACAAAACATTTCATGAGAGCTGAATCATTATTCCTTACTATTAAGTAAAGAGGTGATGCATTTAAGACTATTAAAAATTTCAGCTTCTGAAAACAAGTTCTTTCAAGTTGATAACCGTCAGTAGGCTCCACGCCTTCCCTTGAGAGGAAGCATTTTTCATTCAATTCTTTAGAATCATTCCACAACAGAGATTATTTCTTCCTCTTTTTTCTTTTCCATTTCCTCTGCTTTTTTCATTTTTCTCTTTTTCTTCTTCTCTATTGGCATAAACATACAATTGTGGGGGGGGGGGGGGGGGTGGCGGGCAACAATAGAAACGAGAAAATGAAATAATAATAATATATCTGAATTAAACATAAATTTTATAAAATACTGCATCCATTTTACTACTGAAAGACGGCTTCAACTCAACTATGCCTATTTGGGGTCGGCCACAGAAATGATTTTCCTCCTTTCCGCAGTATTTTTCTATACTAAAACTGACAGAAATACAAAAACATCTAATATTCATATCGCAACTCATAACTCCATTAATGGAAGGACGTTAACAAGCAGGAAATACCTGCCGAAAACCTAGCTACAACAGTGTTCAAAATTAGAACATTAATAGAAAGCTAAATAATCCACTTATTAAAAAAAATAATAATAACAGTCCAGTAGGTAATAAGTGTTATGATTGTTACATATCACATTGGTCAAAGTTACAAAATAACCAGATGGCAATAGAAAAAACTCCAAGTACCAAAGAATAACAGTCATGCTTAGTACATGTTTGATAAATGTTAGCTAAAACACAAATGATAAGACCATTCGAACCATATACTACATTGGTGGAAGAAAGGGAGGGAGGTATTAAAGAACAAACCTCCTTTTTCCCAGGAGGTTGATCATTTCCTCCAGGAGTTGCTGCACATTGTACTTGTGGAACCTTAAACTGATAGCCATTGCGTATCCAAATAGGAATTGCAAAAGAAAGGCAAGCCACCATAAGTGGGACAGTCAAGGAAATCCCCAGAAGCAATGATGATTTGCTGCAGAACAAACATGGACATTAGCGCACAACCAGCTCATGAGTAGATTTCACAGATACAACGTATACAAGTACAGAACTCAAGAACCTAGAAAACTCAAATAATTATCCAAATGAGATGCAAAAATACAATGAAACAGGGTCAAGAATAGAGCTAAGCAGCTTTCTTGATAAGCATATGGATCAAACTATAAATAGAAGATTCTAAGTGTAGAGCACATATACAAACATTTCTATTACTATTTTTTTCTCCAAACGCTGATATTCAAATTGACTAAAATAGAGTGTCCAGCTACTAGGATGATGCTCTAAGACATTCAAAATTTACAAACATATCTATTACTATTTTTTTCTCCAAACGTTGATATTCAAATTGACTAAAATAGAGTGTCCAGCTACTAGGATGATGCTCTAAGACATTCAAAATTTTCACATCCAGCAGAGAAAAGAACTGCTCTAAGGAAAACACTGCAACAGCAATATTGAAAGTGAACAGAAGTTCCTTTTGAACTTCATGATACTGAAATTTAACCACCACCCAAGCACAGGATACCAGTTACACTATTCAAACAGAAAACCGAAAGAGAAAAAATATTCAAACAGAAAACCGAGCTTATTTTTTCGGGACATCCAACTCCGTGAACCATTAGAATGAATAAATTTCTTGTCAAATTTGCACTTAATTTACAGACACGGAAAACTACAGATTAAGCTAGCTCTTTTGTCTAACCTGAAAAAGAATAATGAAAGAGAAAAAAATGCAATATATTGAAACATACCTCAAGAAGGAAAGCAACAATCCAACACTTGTACTCAGCAGCCAAGCGATAAATCCATACTGAAGAACATAGAATTTTTTAACAGAGTCAAGACAAGCAACAAAGCTGTTTGAACTACGATATTGTACGCTGAATTGATTTAGCATGGAAAAAGACGTGAACACCAAAACAGTAACCTAAACACATGAAAATTGCAATGATGGAATTTTATTTTCAGTGTCACCCAAAAAAATTGTAGACCACCATAGTCAAAAGAACCAGAGCAGGCACAATAGAATGAACTTCACAGTCGAGAAACTTATTCAATTTTGTATAAAAACACAAAAATACAAATATGTTTCCCACCCACTTACTCTGCCAGTTTATATCATAACATTTAAATAATCTACCATATAAGCACAAACATTTACGTACATTTAGACACAACAAACTTATAGACGACCAAAACTGGAAAGGCTACAATGCAAAATAAGAGCCATAGGAAAAAGGTTTTTATTGGTATCATAGAGTGACAGGACATTGCCTACTTTCAACTTCACATTTCACACACAACGCTCAAAGGGCACAGAGAATCTATAAATATGGAGCAAAGGAGTGTGCAAATCTATTATTTTTCGTTCTAGAACTTATATGCTATTGTTGGACCTAACCTATAACCTTAAACTTCTGTGTCAAGTGCTAACTTAATAAGGTATCAGAGGGACGTTAAGCAAGTGATATTGTGTTAAATCCCCTATTGCATTAAATAAATACCATTTTATTAAGAGAGTAAATATAACTTCAATCCACATTTTGAAGACTAAAATATTGCCGACAACCAAACTGAAACTATTACATTGGCCACAGCTATTTCTTAAATGCAAACAGCTAAATACAAAATACATTATCAAGAGAGAAACTGAAAGATAAGGTGCTATCCACATTGAATTCAATCTAAACATTCCAAAGATAAAATACTTCCAGTGAGATATCCCCCAAAAAAAAAAGAGAGAGAGATTAAGAATCCAGTTAAATAGGTGAAGTATACCTTGCGAGGTTTTGATGTCATGGCCATTTCTTCTCCTTGAAGTGATCGAAGGAAAGCCATGATTGAACATACAACAGGAGATAAAAGCAGCACTGCAAAGCCAAATTCAAACTACAAACATAACCAAATTTCTATATCAGTACACGTAAGGCATTGCTAAAAAAGATTGAACTAATATAAATCTATATGGTTGTCTATAAAATCATTTAATGCAATTTTACAAATATCAATCAGGACAAAAATAGATAAACTAATTATAATTCCAAAGAAAGAACCCCTACTCACCTGTTGGTGCCTAGCATTTATAATTCTAATGGTCTTTGGGCGAAAGATTGCAACACTGATTGTTTCAAGGATGAAGATAAAACTAAAAAGAACCCAGGCTCGCTCTGGAGTCCCTGCTACCTTGTGTAAAACAAATCTAGACATTTGAAGCCACTTTTCAAGTCCATGGAGCCTTAGCTCCTCTGAGAGAGAAATCTGATTGGGCATAACATTATCAACACTGTTTGAGTCGATTACTGTGACATCAGTATTGTCACCATGATCTCTGTCAGCATCCAAACTACTTCTCTGAAGCAGTGCCAAGATAGTAGGGTCCAAGCTTTTCTCCTTCAACATCATGGCAAAATTAGGATCCAATCCTTTGTCCTGCAATAAACTAGTCAACTCTCGATCACCTTGTCTTGCCCTCTTCTTCAGCATAGATGTAATCCTAGGGTCGTTCAATCTTTCCTGAAATGCAAGAGCTAAATTTAAATCTAATATTTGTTGATTTGCAGAAGTCGATGTGCTAGAATCACAACCCTGGCTATCAAGACCACTGCTATTGCAAACCACTAGAAAGTTATTCTGATCATAATTTTTATCAACAAAGGAAGTCCCAGCTTCAGGCTCTTGGACAACTGAACGACAGGAACTGCTACATAATGCTAAACTTGGCCTTCCGCTATCCATGCTCTTATCACTATTGATACCCTCATGAGAACTAGCAGTTCGACATAAAACACCATTATTCCATGTACTAACATCAACAGAGCATTGTGCTGCACTCCGGCTACTAGCTTCAATAATATTACCAAGGTGGGCCGCTTCTGCACTACTACTGCGCTTCACACTTGAACCACAACCTTCAGAAGAACTAGATGAACTATTTTGTTCCTTTCTGCGGAATCCCTCTCTCAGGCGAATCACTGTACTCTGCAAGGCATCTCTCCTAGCAGCTAAAGGGTTTGTAACTGACAAATGACGAGAAACCGCTGCACCTAATAGGACAGAGGCTACAACTGCATAACTGATACAATGTCCCAAGTACCTAAAGCAAAGAACAAATGGGAATAAATAAGAGAATACAAAATTGTTACAACGGCATTACGACTAATATTTAGTACTGCAAAAACAGGAACCAACCAATAATGCACTCCAAAACAAATAAGGAAAACCCGTGATGTTCCAGCAACAAAAAGAGCTGCAACGCGACTTTTAAGAAGCTGAAACCCATACAAGCATGCCCCCATGTTCCAGTCTACAAAAAAAATAAGTACACAAAATGAATTAGCATGCGCGGATGGACTATGTTACTGAAATACAGCAACCAGCCAAATATTTAACAGCAAACCAAGAATGATGACAGCAGCTGATGTAATTGCTCCAAGCCAGCGTGCCTCCATTGCTGTTAGGCCATATAATATGGAATAGACAAGAAGAACTACGAGCGAGCCAGCATAGAGAAGTCCAAGATGCGAAGCCCTACAAAATCAAAGTAATTAGAGAACTATGGAATCCTGCAGAACAAAATCTTGAGACGCACAACTAAACACATTCAAATGAGCATTATGATGGTCAACTACGTATAAAAAAAAACATTTCAAACTTGTTATTAAATTTCAAACTTCAGCAAGAAATAAGTTCTTGAGCCTTTTACACCATCATTTCCCAGAGGAAACAGAAAAGGACTTTCGTAATTGAAATATGAGAAATACCGTCATAAATTTAACAACTAAAAAATATTTGAATCCTAGCAACTTAACATCTACTACACAAATCCTATTTGATAAAAGACGCAAGTTTCTGTAAACTATAGATATGAAACATTCATAATCAAGCATCCAATAAACCAAGAAATGCAACAATTTCTCTTAAAAGGCAAAAGGAGAACAGCCAGCTTAGTGGTTGCTGTACTTAATGCAATGTGAAGATCAAGAAAAATTTCCTAGAATTTATGATATTTGATATCAAAAGGGAAAAAAAAATTCTTACCTGCTTGATTGTCGAGGATACAACTCATTGGGATCAGGTGGCTCCGGTAAACAAGCCAAAGGACCCATCTCTATACCATCAGGATAAGCAAACTTGTAAGCCCTCCGCACATACTCATCTACATCTAAGCCATTCCCTGAAACAATTTATGAAAGAAGGTAATAATCTATAAATTATATAAGAATAGCAGTACCTAGAATTAACAGCGTCCTAAAGACTAATGCCTCATGACTTGTAAAATAATAGCATCAAACTGCAATCACATCTCTGTGTTGAGGAAAGCAAAATTAGACCAAGAGACTAACCATTAAAGACCATTCGACAAATAAAGAGCATATTTATTGCTAAAGCAATCGCTGATACACCAAAAAAGAAACCAGAAGGCGAATATCTATCAGATGCATGTGAACCAGCTGTAACATACACAGCAGAAAGCTCATAGGCACAGAGTAGGGCAACAGCCAGGAGAAGAAGAACAGCAACAGCCCCTGAGAAAAAATGAGGGAAACTGTTACAAGAATAATAAAAAGTAAAAGATACAAATAAAAAAACCATAAAAGCCCAAGTGTAATATTCAACCAAAAGGTAATGTAGTTCCATCCCCACTCTGTCTCCCCTTCATTTTCTTTAACGTCTACAGAACATACCAAACTTAACAAAAAAGAGACAACCAAATGAGGAGTTTCCTCCTCAAAACTCAGAAGACATTTTTGTTTGTTTTTGTTTGATATACTCAGAAGGCATTATTATCAATCCAACCAAAAAGCTCCCTCCCTTGCTATTAGACCCACCAGCATCTTTTATGTTCTTTATTCAGTAGGTTCTTTATCACCAAACTCTCTCTTCTGTTCCCTACACTCTTAACCATTTTCAAACCTCCCTTCTTATTGCCAAGTTAAACAATTACCCCAAGGGGGTTGGGTTGAGTACTAAAATCCATTGGATTCAACAAAGAGGTCAAGGGCTCAAAACCCCTTGGGGACACCAACTTAAGGTATTTATATACTACAAGTTTCCTGACTACAAAAGTTGCAGGTCCTGGCAATAGTCCCCAATCTAGAACATGGTACACATGGAGAGGTCAAGGAATTTCTGGCTATCTGATGAATGAATAAAAATCGTTGCTTAATATCCACAAACAGAAACTCCCAACTTCATATGACCTAAGCTAGAAAAAGGATGGTCATAAAGGATAACGCTTATACAATATTGCCATTAGAACCTCTCATTAGATAACCATTTTCATATATCACCCAAGAAAAGTTAACTCAATAGGCTTCCCCATTACTTCAGCTTGTATGCAGAATCTTATTTCTTGATTTGAATATGCCCAAGTCCGTTTCTTCAACATTTTTTATTGGATATGAATATGCCAATTTTTCTTTAACAAAGCTAAGTGGTTTAGGGAAGTTTGATCCTAAATATTTCTACACAATGGACTCACTTACCACAAATCATCATTATATCTATGTTGAAAGGTATTACCAGTAATCAAGGGGGAAAATAGTGGACTTGCCAAGCCCATAACAGGAAAATTATGTCTTGACCATCACCACCCTAACAAGATAAAAGGAGTCATTCAAAGAAGCTCCAATTAATCCTATTGTGCAGCATTTTTTCATGTAGACATGTGTCAAGTTCAGTTGAGACATAGAGGGAAAAGGAAAAACAAACCACCCAAGCAGGCAACTCCCATAGCCAAAGACCAGAAAACAGATCCCATACAGCAGTACTTCATATTACATTTAGTAAATTTAAAGCTGTCAACAGAGCATAAAATCTCAGTTTCAATCTTTTTGGCAGATTCTAGAATTTTGAGTGTACTCTTCCCATTTCCAATGAAAACTACAAACCACCACGCCCCCCCACCCCGGGCCCCCAAGCACTTGCAGATGTTCCCACAAACTGCAATATAATTTTGACATTGACCACCATCTAGGGTAAAGATACAAGAAACTTAGCAACTCCCACAAGTAACTAAATTAGCAATTCAATAGAATTTAAAAAAAAAAAAGCATAATTTTATTACTTTTCCCAACAAAAAAATAAAATAAAATTTCATTTGCTCAGTCATATGAAGTTCAAGGAAACGCGTACTTGAGCTTTGCCATTGTGTTCTCCACCAAAGCATGATTGAATAGAAGGCCAGTAGAAGAGCAGTGCCAGCCATTATTATAGCCAGACCAATTATATCCCGACCAAGTATTATAATCAACCAGCTTCCCCACATGATAAGCACCGCAACTGGAGATATAACAACCAACCATGCTGACAGAGCCAGAAAACGACACACTATCCCCAGCTGCCCTCCTTGTAATAAATTTGGCCATTTTCTAGCGAAAATCCAACTGAGAAACAGATATACAATTTAAAGATAAAGCCAGCAGACAACCCAATATAATGGCAATCCATAAAAGGAAATTAAATGCTTCAATTAAGTTGCATACGACAAAACAAACACCTGCATTTACATAATCTGATCAATATAAGAAAACGTGGTAACAAAATTTAAAAGCTCCGGAAAATGCCAAGAGTACCTATAAAGCCGCCAAGGCCGCCAATTCACAGCCCAGAGAATCGAAAAAGAAGCTGATCCCAAAACTGCAAAAAGGGTTCCTGATATTGCACATGCCAATACTATCCCCTTATCATCTCCTTCCATGGCCTCCCTCTGTCACCTATGCGCACCACATGCACCAAACAAAAAATTGAGAAACAAAAATAAAAATTTGGATTCAGAAATACAATTTAAAATCAGAATTTATCTCAGCAATTAAAAGGTTCAGACGTTAGCCAAAATGTCATCACTCAAAATAACACAACTAATTAAAACCCAGATAAGAACAGTAATGTGAAGACAATGAAACGAAATATAATCCAAACAACAATACATAACAAGGCATCAAAATTAAACAAAAACAAAAGGAGCATAATTCAACAAATGAACTCAAACCCAGCAAAGAGTAAAGCAATGTGAAGAAATTAAAATGAGAAATTTACCTACTTGAGTGAAGTGGGCTTGATGGGCAACAGCATTATGTTGAATTCAGCAGAAATGGGTCATCTTGGATGTGCAAATTGAGCGATTAAATTAGACCAAAATGGGGGTAATTCCTTTATGGGTTTTAGGGTTTGTAGCAAGATAATTGAGCTCTGAAAGCCACTACTAGCTAAGCTTTGATTATAAAAAAAAGGAGTGAACTTTGATTAGGGTTTGTTCTGGGTGATTTTGATTTTAGGGTTTGTCTTACTCTTCTTTGATAATTTGTGAGAGCCAAAAAGAGAGAGTAAAGATTAAAACCCTACTGGTATATGTGAGAAGTGTGAAGTAAAAAAAAAATGAACTTTTTTGGTTTGAGAGAGAGAGAGAGAGAGAGAGAGAGAGTCTTTACCCCTTAGAAAGAGAAAGAGAAGCTAAAGACTAGAAAATTTAGTAAAGTTAGAAACAGCGGACTTAAAATAATAAAACAAAAAGTTTTTTTTTTATTTTTATTTTTATTCTTGATAGGAAGTTATCTTTGTGTCTGAATGGGAATAATAAAACCGCTTTCAGTTGAGCGCGTGGGTTACACTTACTAATGGCGTGTCGCATTATTGGACACGTGGTGGGTTACTAGTGGAGAGTGGAACCGTACGTTAAAACTGAAAGTGAGAATTTTTTTTAAGGTTTTTAAATTTTATTTTATTAGCTGAATTTTAAAAAAAAAAAAGTGTGCTGATTGAAGTATATAATAAGAATTTAAGAGGTCAATTTGTTGACATGAGATTTAATTTCTTGATCAAGTAGGTGAAGAATTTGTGTCTTCGAACATCAGTTTATTTAATTAGGTAAAGAATTGTGGAGATGGGTATTTTATTTTATTTTATTTACTCAATTGAGAAATTGACTTATAAGCCAAATTGATTGGTAAATCGGTATTGTAGCAGCAACCATGTGATTTCCCAGATTAGGGTTTGAATTTCTTTATCTTTATAAACGTGGTTTTGTGTATTTTAAAGTTTATAAATTATAAATACTCTCAAGTTTTGTTGGAAATAATAAAAATGCACTAAAATGCATGCGTTAATAATTATTTCGCATTCAGCTTTTATCATTGGACTTAGAAACTCAAGTCAACAATTTACTTATTATTATTTATCATGTATTGTATACTTAGTTGAAAGGTACTACCAAATATCTGTTAGACGAACCTAAAAACAGAAAAAAAATTCTGTTTATTCAAATTAAATGTTATCAAATATATTTTAAAATGTTTTAAATAATAAGACCTCACTATATTTGGATGAAAATGGGCGAACAAATCAACTTTGGCTTGGATGCTTTTGAAATTTGAACATGGGAATCGGAAGCTTTTGCTGGTTTTGCTAATTGCCATATCTCATATTCAAAGTCAAAAACAGAAGAGCATTTTGTTATTGGTTAGCTTTTTAGCTTATATACCAATTTGAGTGAAAATTAATTAATACCACTTTAATAGTAAATTACTGAAAATCCAGGTCATTTGCATGGTCTTCATCATTCAATAATGAACTTTAAAAATATATATAGGTTAACAACTAATTTCTCCTTAATGATTTGCATTTATGTAAAACAATAAATGGCTTTAAAACCCAAATACACCAACACCTAGACAACCAAATCACAATCTTCAAATTTACCTTGTTGGCATTTCCGGTTTATCATCATTCATTTATGAATGACCTAAATTTGCCAAGCGTCACCATTGATGAAGAATAATTTCTTCAACCTATTCAACTGGGTGTTTAATTTGAGTTGACAATGATATGAATAAAAAAACAATCATAAGACGTTACAAAAATATCTTTCACAGCGTCTATGCTTTCTATCATTGGTCTCGCTTGGCCGTCTTTCTAATTAGAGAGGAACGAATCTTCGTAAGCCGTCCATTAAATTACCAATTAGTAAACGCACCACCGTTGACTTAATAGTCGGAGGAGACACAGTGACAAAAATGTATAGAATATTTTAGAAGAATGTCTTTAAATTTGGAGAATCATGTTCACAACTAAAAGGGGTCTTTTGGATCCAAAAATGAAGTGATATGGGCTTGGGAAGTGAAGCTTTGCAGAAAGCACCAAAAATCAAGCATCAAAAGCCAAAACTTTCTTGAAAGTCAATGGGTGGATTATACAGATATAGTACAATACTCAACGAACAACAATTTAATGATCTCTTTGCTTTGTAATATCATAATTCATAATTGTTATATTATTACAATTTTTGTGCTTTAGTGTAGGGAAAAAAAAAAAAAAAAACTCGCATGTATATCTATCAATAATGCACCAATAGAAGCTTGTTCTTGTAGCTGCTGACTGAGCTGCAAGTGATTTGTGGAGCACAGCTGTAAATTAGCACATCATATTCCAATTTGATTACTTGATAGCTACATACATTTGTCTTCCATCATCAGAAGGTAGTTGGGTGGTGAAAATGACCTAAATCGTCCAAATTGTTGATGATAATCTCACCGGATTTGAGACCCTTTTGGCCAAGGAATCTATGCAAAATTGGAGAACTTGGAATGGAATCAGACAATGGAGGATGGACGGAGACGGACAATTGATTTTGTCGAAGAAAATGGAAAAAGCCAGTGGGTGGTGAAAATGACCTAAATCGTCCAAATTGTTGATGATAATCTCACCGGATTTGAGACCCTTTTGGCCAAGGAATCTATGCAAAATTGGAGAACTTGGAATGGAATCAGACAATGGAGGATGGACGGAGACGGACAATTGATTTTGTCGAAGAAAATGGAAAAAGCCAGTGCCAGTGGGGCATCTTCACAGGGGAAAAAGTGATAAAAAGTTGTGTCATCCACTCACACGCACATTTCTCATCATCTAGAGTCACTTTTTGGATAAAATCATATGCTTATTCTTTGTATCCCACCACTAGGCACTAGCTTCTAGCTATAAACACACACACCACCACTAGATAATTAGGGAAACTAAAATATTAGAAAGATATGCATACATGCCAAAATTTGCTTGCTCAACAGATTACTGCTTTTTTTTTTTTTTTTGTTTTGTTTGGGGAGCAAATTGGGACTTCTAATCATATAATGTAAATGTTAGAAAAAGAAACAAAAAAGACCAATATGAAGAAGAAAATTCATTCATTCATTCATTCATTAACAGACCACTCCAAGAAAGGAGGAAAGTTACAAATAGAATACAAGCGAGCCAAGAGAGAGAGAGAGAGTAAACAAAGGCCTTTGTTTCTTTAAGCTTGGAGAAACTTGGCCACATATCCCCAACAACTTACATGGAGACTCTTTCAAGTAATAAAGACCCAAAAAAAAAAAAAAGCGTCAAAACTTCTCACTAGAGATGATAACAATAAGGTCACATGTTACTAACCCGACCTAACAGTAAAAAGGAGGAGGTATACAGAAGAGAAGGGGGGGTTACACTAGGTTGAATGATACATAGGGGTAAAATGGGGTTTGCACATTTTTAAGCGCAATTGGGGTTTTTACCAGGGCCCCCATAATAAAAGTAATGGCCCCAATCTCCATTGCTGCCTGTTTGAACATCATAGCAGTTGGATTGTTCAGTGAAAGTGCCAATGCCTTTAGGGGCCTTGAGGTTATTTGAGCCGTCGACTACCTGTATGTTCCTGAAGTAACTAGCTTTGCCGAAACCTTCTTCGGGAAAGCGGCCACTGCCCATTTGAGTTGATGTGTGCTGACCGTCTGGCTCCGAATTCACTACTTCGCCTCCCCATTCAATCATCGAAGCACTGTCTGCTAAGTATGAGAATAAGAATGAAGGCCAGTAGCCTAACACATAGTCATTTCCAAATTGCATCCACCAATGCCCCTCGGTTGGATCCTACATACCCCAAAAATCGTATTGTTACTTATCACTTAAAACCAAATGCTTAATTAAGCTTAGCATTAAACACAAGTCCTAACAGTTATAAAAATGAAATTTCGTGTCAGTGTAAATCTGTGACCAAAGGATGATGCCAAAGATTCTCAGAGCCTCTGAATGCAATGATGTTTCTGAATTCTGATCCTCACCACTCAATTTTATATGTACAATTTGTAAGCACACTAAAAAAGGACAACGTTCTCACTCATGTTCACATGCAAATTGGCAGGACTCAGCTCCATTATTGTATGATGGGTCCATAAACAAATCTTAATATTGTGATCTGGGAATCATTAAAAACACATAAGGCTTGAGTTTTTTATTTTTTTTGATAAACATAAGGCTGAGTTTGAATGAACATATGTGCCTCTGGATTTTATTATTATAATTATTATTTTTTTTTTTACCTTCCAGATAAGTATACTGATATCATATTGAGAATTTCTGTAGGCAGAAACAGGAGAGATGCTTGCTCCCATTGCTATTTGACTGTTGATTTGAATGAAGCCTGAGCAAAGGAGATTGTAGCAACCTGTGGCTTGGTATGCATCACTCTGAAATAAATTTACAAATAATCAAATTGGAGCTGGAGATAAGTAAAAATACAAGCAGTTAAAAAAGAAATGACAAAATTATAACAGAGCTTACAGTCCAATAAGTGAAAAGCCTTGTGTTGTTATCACCATACAGATCTGGGCTGACCTGTTTTCATACACATCCAAGTATTAAAATAAGAATTTTGAGTATAAAAATTGCGTCATCCTTCAATTTTTGACCAATATAGCAGCAAAGAAATAATACCTGCCATCCAGCTTCAATGCTGTTAAGATCTTGACCGAAAGAACCTCCCAAAATCCAAAGCTGAGACAAGCTGAACTCATTAGACTGTTGTATTTTGGGTTCCCATACATTAATGGTGGCTTTGGCTCCATAGTACTTGTCACCTTCGACATAAGCTATTGCATGCTAATCACCCCAAGAACAGAAAACAAACAAAAGATTTAACAACGTATGCAACATAAAAAGGTCGGCAAGAAAGTGAAAATGTTTTTACTTTCTATACCTGATGGCCACTTTCATTGACAAGGTCGGGATCTGCAGACCTTGGCTGAGGGATGCTTCTATGCTTCTTCTTCCCATATCGTTTCACTGAGCTTGCTCTCAAAACATCATCTTCTTTGGTCCTTCTTACCGGTATGGTCCCTTCTGGGCATTTGCCATTTGCATGCCACAGCTGATTAATTGGATTTGTTCTTTCTTTGGGTTTTGCAGACACTTTGTTGTCATCAAAAAGCCCTTCTGGGTGGTAATTAGGCCTCATCTGATGAAACCAAACATACCCACAACATAAAATCAGAATCAACAACACAAAAAAAAAAAAACCTGCACAAGAATAAGAAGGCTAAAAAGGATTAAAAAATATGAACCTGAATTTTGTGGTCCTTCAGATAAGGATGATCAAAAGCTGGCTGGTGAGAGATGTGAACACAGTCAATAATATCTCCATCTGGGCTCTGTTCAAACATAAGAAACACAAGATTAAAAAATGAGATCTCTAAAATAGTTCAAGAATTTGCTTTCAAAGTTGCATTAATGTTCTACTTGGCCTCTGACAAATCATAAAAAGAAATTGAACTTATCATTATGAACTCATTCTCCTATCCTTTCTCTCTAGCTTTAATAACTCCACAAAAAGAAAATCATTGCACAGAGAGAGAAGAAAAAATAAGAATAATCAGAAAAAATCATTGCTTCGAAAAAAATAACCTAAGCTTTCACCCAAAGATTATTTTTCTTTTTGTTGAAATCTATGAAATTAAAACAAAAACCCCAACTTTCTTTCAAGCTAGTATAATTATATCAAAATGTAGTAAAAGAGAAAAAATTTACTCTACCAAGGCCTAGAGAAAAACCACCATTGATTAATATCTACACTTATTCACATATACCCAAAAACCCAATGAACAAAAACCTCAAAGAAAATGCATTTTTCTATTTACTTTCCTGCACTTTCCCTTACTTTCCCACCAGCCAAACGGGGAAAAAATGAAAAGATGGAGACTTTTGGAGAGAGAAAGTAAAGTAAAGAATAAAGAATGCACATGAAGAAGAAAAAAATCAAACCTTGATGCTTTTAACCGAGGGCTTGTTCAAGCGGTTCAAGTGCTTTTGAACCTCTAGTTTCTGCCTTGACTCAGAACCCAATCTAGTAGCACAAGCTATAGAGATCACAAAACACCATAACCAAACCACCATTAATAACCCTCCTCTCTTTGCCATTTTTGCTTATTCTGAACTCCCACACACACAAAACACACTCTTTTTTTTGTAAAGTTCAGAGCTTTAGTGTTAATGAGAGCATGTAATTTCACTCGCTCACCATTAACATAACAAATGAGCTTAAAGACTAGGACTTTGAAGTGGGTCTGGTTTTGTTTTCACAAAAGTCCAATCTCTCTCTCTCTTTCTTTGTCATTTTATCACCACTTTTTTTCTCTCATTAAGAGTGGCCACTGCTGCCATTACTTCTCTCTCCAAAAATCTCTTCTTTATTGTCTTTTCCTTTTTTTTTTTAACAAAATTATTCTTTTAAAAAAAAAAAATTTTGGGGGGCATTAGGAGGGGTATAAAGGGGACTGAAAAAGCATCAAGGGAAAAGGTAACTTAAAAAAAAAATTTGGGTCAATTCATAAATTTACATACTATTAATTATAAAATGAATTTTAAGGGTAAATAATTTATTATTTAAAATTATATGTGCAGTGTGTAGTGTTCACATGACATGAGCTTTGTTTGTCGTTTCGGAAAGGCTGTTCTCTTGGGGGGTCCCCATATGACATACAAAATGTCTTGGGTTTCTCATTATTTGATCCTTTTATTCAAAAATTTGATTCCATTTCATATGACCAATTTGCCCACTTGATTTTTGGTCTAATTTCCACTTAACTTTTATCTTTTCAACACCCTAAATCATATGACCCCATTCCTTAACTGTACACCATGAGATTTTGTGGTGATTATTGGTATAATTATGCAGGATTTAATTAGTTAGGGATGTTTTCTTCTATTTGTCATTTTTGTTGGAGACATGGTAGGTATTTAATTTAAAATTTTATTTTCCTATATGATTATGATTTTTTGTTCTATGTAAGTCAATTTAGGGGTAGGTTTATAATGTTTTTACTCAAGAGGGGTTATTTTTTTTTAAAAAAAAAAATGTTTTACGCAAATTTTTTAAATAATAAAAATTCTTATATGTTTTTTTACAATTGGGTCTAATCTTTTCCATTAGAATATTTTCTCAAGATTTAACAACAATAAATATTTCATTTCCTCTTACTACTTCGCCATGTGAAATGCTTGAATTTGTTAGTTGGATTATCAAATATTAATCTTTAAGTGATTTCATGTTCATGATTTGAATAGTCGAATTACATTATTTTATTTGAAGCATCACTTAAAGGGGGTCAAATAAAGAGAGGAAAAAAAGAAATTCTATCACTACAAATTATTTTAGTGGGAGAATAAGAATATCATTTAACGAATCATGTACTACGTGACGTCTCAACCACGATAATGTTTTTTTTTTGAATTTTCTGGTTAGTTTAGACAAAGATTCTTCTGCTATAATCCCTGATGCATAATTTTTTTTTTTTTTATTTATTAACATATACTATACAAGTGTGTGATATAATTGTCGATGAGACTAATGGGGGGATACAATTGTAGAAACAGAGTATTAAACATGTTGAAGATGCTTCACACAATTGTCATATTCATATTCTATATGCTTTCGCGTATTTAATTACGGGAAAGAGCACAAGTTTCCAAAACATCAATTAAAATATGAAAATGTTGTAGTTGTATACAAATTGTTTTAGGATACAGTCAACAATGCCCATAATTGCTATTTGCTAATTAAGGAACTTTGGAGTAAAAACTCAAATTCAACTTTACTCGTCTCAACCACCATTTGCACTGCAATATTTCTTCTTCCATTTTATTTCTCCATTGAAAACAGCTTCACCAAGAAACAAATTGCCATTTGTTGTATTGTTCATTTTTCGTTCAATTTATGGCTTTTTTTTTTCTTTTAAATAAAGTTAATTAAAAGGCGATTGAATGGCATAAGGTGAGTTGGAAAAGAAAATATTGGCAAGAATCCATTAATGGGATGGTGTTTTAATTATGAAATAATGTAAACCTTCCGAATTTATTTATTTATTTATTTTCAAATATGGAATATTCTACAATTTATTATAATAATAGTATTTAAAATTATATTCTTTTTAAGATTTCACAATCACATTGATTCAAGAAAAAATTTACAAATTCATTAACATTAACATTAGAGTTTATTATGACGATGTTAATGTGGCTGAGGTGGAAGCCTTACGTTTTGGTTTACAACTCGTAAGAAAGAGACCAGTCTGTCTCCATTGATTATAAAATTAGATTCGTTGTATGTTACTCAACTCATCGAAATCCAGCAAAGTATGAGAACTGTTCTTTTTTTTATTATAGTTGAAATACGACAACTTATTCTACCAAATCATGACTTCAAGATTTAACATATCACAAGAAATTACAATCAAACTGCAAATAGTTTAACTAAATTTACACTTTATCTTTGTAGTCCTTTTATTTTATTTGAATATTTTCTGCATGAACTATCTTGTTATCTTTGATATGTCTTCATCGTTCATCCTAATTTAATGAATATTCTTCTTTTCAAAAAAAAGGAAAAATTAACGAGAACATTTAGGAGACTTGGTTGGACAAGGGTATTTTGGTCATCTAACGGAAAACAAGTAAAGGTATATTGGTCATTTCATTGTCGAACGTGAAAACAGAAATTCGCTTTCCCAATGAGTGGCGCTAGTCTGTTCCCCTTCTCGTTAAAACCAAGGCAAAACTACAAACAGACCAAAGGCCGTCAAAACCCCTTTCTTAACGGCCGTTAAATATTTATCCTCACCCGCGGCTTACCTTAACGTCGTAACAGTCGCAAACAATAAAGAATAATAATTACTCACAAGACGGAGTCGAACCACAAAAAGTTGACGCAATCTGTCTTTTTGCACCAACCCGTGTGGACGCATCAGCAACCGTACACGTGTACGTGAGTTTTGATGGCAAAAGCCCACCCGTGAGTGAGCAGCAGCAGACACAGTCAGCAGTCCTAGTAAGCGCAAGCTGCTAAGAAGGGTAAAAAGGGAAATGTAACTACTAACGGTAATAAAGAGAAAGAGAATCCAATGTGGATGGTTTAAATTTTTTATTTATTTTTTCAAAAGGAAAAAGGCAACGGTCATTATTGATTTAAAATGGCTAATAATAATAGTTGGATAAGGTCCTCAATGTTTTAGTTTAATTTTATCGAGAAAGTCAAATTTAAACGAAATAAATAATTAAATTTTGAAAAACAATCAAATCCAACTAGTTCAATTTTCTTATTTTCAGTAGGTTACGAGCTTAATTAACATCACCGTTTGATCCCTTAAAATTACAAATAATAATCAAAGTATAGATTTATTTGTTAATATTTATAAAAATTAGATTGTGAAATGAGTTTTTTTTTTTAATTTTAAAAAAACTATAATGTGAGAGGGATTCTAATCTCGTATCTTTTGTTTTCACTTGAGAAATTTTACAAGCTGAACTTAGATGGCACCCTCGATTATTAAATGAAAATTAGTTGGTGGGACTTAAGTTATTATTCTTTTCAAACATTAGAACATATTTATAATCAAATTAAGTACCAAGGGCCTTGCCTATCAAAAAATATATATACCAAGGGCCTAAGCATGATATATCAAGGCAGGGAGGAACTTGCTAAAACGTTTAAATGAATTATGATCCTTTCTTAATTTTTCAAATTTAGTGAAAAAAAACTGACTTAATTACGAATAAAATGAAAAAAGTTATTTCGATTGTCAACATTAAAATTTAAACTTCAATCTTGACCACTTATAAAACTAAGAGAGATTAAGAGATGATCCTTATCTTGCTTAAGTACATGTTAAGCAGCTAAGAAAATGGTTATTACGACCATTTTATGTAAGGCGAAACATAATACTTGTAACATCAAATGTAGATTTACGGCATGAAATGTTTCACTTGTAATATTTATGAATTAGACAGTTTATTATATGTTTATTGTTTAATGTTATGAAGGTTAATTTTATATTTTACAATTATAATGTTTTACTTAATATTTTTATATTTTATTTATATTACATCCTCTGAGCTTTATGGTTTATGACTTGTGATAATTAGAGAGTGAGGTGGAGTATGCTATTGGTCAGTGAATAAGTTAGAGCACAAATAATTTTGTGCTGGATTGATCTGCTTGAAAGTCTTTGACATACATATATACATACATATATATAATGTAAAACGTGTAATTTAAGTTTAATTTCCACATAATATTACTATATGAGATCTAGGACCGACTCTATTGTTAAGTGAATTAGGCAGCTGCTTAATTAATAACAAGTCTAAACTAGGGTTCGACAACATAAGCTAAAGTGATCTTCGGATAGTTGTAGGTGGTTTAGGTACCTCTCTTCCTTTTCCCAATTGTAGGTGATCGAATTAATCATGTATGTGCATTTCAATGATCACAAGTATTATTATTCTTGTGAGTAGATATGTTGATTTTTTGAATTGAAAAGGGACCCGTGACCTTGCTACACTAGGAATCATCACCATTGAATTAGCATTTTCTTTCGGTTCCTTAGATATATCTTTCTTGAAACTAAAAGTGTGCTTTCTCTCCAAGTTTTAAAAAATTAAAAAATAATTAAGAAAGTATTATTTATCTTAATCATATCCCACTTTTATTATCTTTCCATATCATTAAAGCTCAAGAATCATTAAAAGTAATTATTAAGAAATAATAATAAATTGAACCACTTGGCCTCACTCCCTCACAATTCACAATTGTGAGGATAGTGGTTCGAACATCACAAAAATATTGTAGAGGGTTTAATTCTTTTCTCAAATTGAGAGGAAGCGTTATGGAGGTTGTTAGAGACACATTTGGACAAGTAGTGACACAAAAAAAAAAAAAAAAATGGCTTTTACTTGAAACTTTCATTTCATTTTTTAATTTTTCATGTGACTGGCACTGACAAAAAATGTGGGGCTGAATATGAGTTGGATAGGGACATAGAATCTTGTTTCGTGAACAAAATTTTGGAGCACAGCAAATATATATATATATATATATATATATATAAAATTAATTAGAATTTGGTGGGATCCTCCACTAGCTAATTAGGATATATTACATTCGTGAACCATATTTGTATGGTGCAAGTACATACTATTTGGAGACAAGTGCAATAATCCCCCACCAACAATGGTGCGATATCAATATCATGAGTTACGTTGAGTAAATTGAAATGTTAACTAAATTCTTCATTGTTATGTATTAAAAAAAAAAATGATGGTATGCTTTTTAAGTTGAAATGATTGGATCGATAATTGAAATTGAGTGTATAAAGTTCCAATTTACTAAAAAAAAAAAAAAAAAAAACCAAATCAAAATGAAGTCAATTGTGTAATCTAGTTATCCAATAAATTAATGCTTATTTCACTTGCATAATGTTTTGTTACGTGTTAGCTAATAATTAATTAGAATCCATTTCGAAAGCTACATGAGAATGAATCGCAACTCCCTTCTCTTTCATTTTCTTTTTAACATTGTAAAGACTAGAGATATTATTGCTATTGGTTACCAATAAAATTTGATTTTGGAAAAAAAAAAAAAAAAACATTATATAAATGCAGTTTGGATTTAAAAGTTTTGTTCTTTATCAACCAATGGTTTTGCGATTTTCTCTTTTTGGGGATACAATTTCAAAGTTGTTACTTTCATATATTGCATGATTGTATACGGCACAACATAAAAATCCAAAACTTTTGTTGAGATAAGGAAAGATATCATGTCACGTTCAATTTCTCATTAAAAGTGTAGATGAATATTTAATATGGAATTATCTACATTATTCAAAACAATGCTTATTCAGTAAACAAATGCTAATTACAAAATCAATTGTATTTTGATTTCTCAGAGAAGAAAACTAGCAAACATGTATTTAATATTAAACACACAAGTGCTCCTAGACCTAATAATTGCCTTAAAAGGGTTCTTTTATATTGGCCTTGCTAGTTGCTACTTGCTAGTGGGTTTGAAGCAGACAAGGATAATATTAAAGTTCACAAGGCTATTATCGGATTACTTCTTTCTTTCGTGAATTGACTGATCATTCATTTTATTTTTAAAAATTTTAATTTATCTCTAATTTTTTTTATTAAGAAAATAAAAAAAAATCATCAATTCACCCCATTTGCCTTTTTCCTTTTTTTTTTTTTTAAAAAAAATAATAATTTAATAGTTTTAAAAGTAAAGGAAGTAATATGAAGATAATGAATTCATCCGTGAGTACCTAAATTCATAAGTTTAAGGCTTGAATTGACCTTTCTTGGCACCGCATGAGTGGCAAAAAAGTAGGGGAATAGAAAAAGCCAGAAGCCCATACCTATCAAGCATCGACGAAGAGGAAAAAAAAAAATAATAATAATAACAATAAAGTAGCCTCAAAGTGCTTTCTCAAGTGGGGTTATTGTATATTCATTCATTCATTCATTCATTCGTGTAATTGATAATTTGATATTGGCCTAAAAGTGCTTTTCTTTTTTCTTTAAAAAAAAAAAAACGGTGTTTGCAATGGCATGTATGCACTGTAAGGTTTTTGATGGTCAGTCACGGTATGGGGTGGAGCCTTAAAGCTTTTTTTAGTGCTTTTTCACGAACCATGATTGTGTTATCTTTTCTTTAGAAATGCTTGCTAGCCTCTTAGTCTTCGCCAGCCATAGCCCATAGCCCCACATGTGCCGTGATCGGTGTTACTTTGTGGGGTTAAGCTAGTTGCTAGCACCCCCAACAACACCAAAAGTGCTTTTCTAATGAATGATTATCATTTTTCACCCAATCACACATTTTATAACGTTCAAGTCTTGAAGATTCACCATCTCTAATTCTGCGTGTTTTTTTAAAATGTAGGGATGGCCGTGGTAGAGAATTTTATGAAGAAAGAAAACACTTTTTAGATATATTTATTTTTAAAAAAGAATTTTTATTTAGAATTCATATTCATTAAAAACACGAGATTTGCGAAATGATGATTTTGGACTACCATGAACAACAAACTATGCAATTAAGAATAATGAAAATATATAGGTGGTGGTTCATGCATCAGTGCATATGAAAATAGGTGGGAAATTGCCCACTTTAGACTTTATAGTGTAGATGGTGATAATGGTCAGTGAGAATGTGACATTCGCACTTGTTATGTACTGTAGAATCTCAGGCAAGCAGTTGGTTTAGAACTAGGACAACCTGGATTGCATAAATCGATTTTGAATACAAATTTGACTTCACACTTCTTCTCTTGGAAAAAATTTTCAAGTTCATGCATTCAGGCAGCAATCATAGGAGAATGTGCAAGTGATTTCACACTTCGTAAACTTTGATTTCAAGACCTGTATTATGATGCAAAAAATGATCACGAACTTGGCTCTAAACCTGTCATCCATTTATCCTTGGCAATATCTCAATCAACAGATAGCATTCAGCCTGTCTCGATATAACCCAATTACATATTGTCTCATTTAGGGCTTTACGCAGCTGCACTTCACCCTAAATGCATCCACTTAGTAAATAAAATGCAAAACCTAATTTTCAAGAGAAGCTGTATATTTTCCAATGGTATCTTCTAAACTTAGCATAGGTGACGAGGTCTGGAAAGTGTCCCTATAGGTACTGGTCCATAGGGACTGCAGAACTTCCGATACTCTCGTTCTTTATTAATCAAAGACATTGTGTACTCAATGACTATAACCCAGCACTCTACCAGATTGCCTTAACTAATTCAGAGTTCAAAATTTATCCCCAATTTTAGAACAATTTGCGAATCCTGCAATTAAGATGTGAAAGGCAGATGGATAGGCAAGCATTCAACATTTATATGTAACAATTATTTAAAATATGCACCATCATATTGCCATTATTTCAACAAGAAGATATGAAATGACAATAAGTGACTTGTGCTAAGCAGAGGAGACGTTACTCAGCTTCAAGAGAACATTGGCAGCAGTAATATAAAAATCACTAACACAGACCCAGTAAAATGATCCAGTCACCTAATTTTAAAATACTTGCAGAACATCATACCTGTACTTTGGCATCTGCTGATCTCTTTTATCTTCTGTGATATCAGATATGAACCGTCAACCAAATGCAGGGAAAATACACACCTTCCTCTTGATCAATCTAATATACAGATCCTTTCATTCAAACTTTCTGAGGCGTGAGAAAAGGCATTGCAACAATTTTTCTGCTAAGACAAATGGCTCTCAAAAAATTGCTGCCATAAGAGTGTCACTGCGAGGTGTTGGTTTCCACACAACATCGACGGAACACTCTGGGAGTTTCATAAAATAATAGAAAACAAAGAGAAAATAACTAAGTGATCACATCGTTGCATAAGGTGCTGATATCCTTATAACATCAGATTGCTGGTCCATTAGTGTGAGAATCAGCCCAAACCAGTCCATGTTCACATATCAATTTCTTGCAGAAGGAAAGGAATATCAAAGAACAAATTATATATGATGTTATCAAATTTTAATTAGACTATAGCCCACTTAATAAGAATGAAATAAACTAAAAAGACAGGAAGCTGTAAGATTGAACATGAGTGAATACCATCAACCACCAAATCAAAGACGGTAACTGAAATTCACAGAATAAATTCTCACATCCAACAAGACAAAATATCTTTCCAGATGGTTTAGATGCACTGCTTAATAACAGCATCATAAACATTCCATTTTTCATTCTTCTGGTGATGTGGACAGGAATGTAGACACACATGGAACTGTTAAATCATAAACATATGTTGAATTTGCTCAAGCTAGAGGACCGTAGCAATAAAACTTGGCCTCACTAACACATGCAGTTCTTTATCGTACTTCTTGCATATCCAACAAAATTAGAAAAAGAAAATGTACAAGGAATCCATGATGCCTTTTTTGAGGCCTTGCAAAAACCCAGAAGAAAAGAATGCACGGGTTATTTGCAGCATTGTTTTTTTCTTTTTTCTTTTTTAATTTTTTTTTTGGGTAGATCTCAAACAAGTTATACTTCTCTAAATAACAGCAAATCGACATCCATATTTTCAACTATGAAAAAGTTCAACACAACTCATATGATGCAGAACTATTATCCTACTATGAAAGCACTGGAAACTGGAAAATTTTCTAATCAATGTCTCCACTTCATTACTCAATGAAACAACTGTAATTTGACAGCAGTGTCTTCAAATGAAGCCTTTCTATGAACAAAAATCATCAAAGAACTTTTAAATCCATTACAAAAGGTAAAGAAGATTTTCTTTAAAAAAAAAATGGTTAAAACCAAATAATTCAAGAGAAAAAATCTCAAATTCAATATTCACATCTACTTTTTCTAGTAAACTTTTGCACATCTTTCAAGATCTGAAGATATAACCTTACTAGAAAAAATAAACTTCTATAGTCAGATGAGTCTTAAAAGGAAGCTAAAACAGAACAGAGTTCTCCAAGCTATCTTACTTCTAGAAGGAACTTTCTGCACCACATTCTGTTGACCCTTGAAAGTGACCAGCTGAGAAACCTAAACTGGCTTAGCAATCCTCTTTTTCTGTAAGTTTCCTGCCCAGCACTACACTATCTTACAATGGCTAATGGCTTTGCAAGAAAGAAATGTACTCCCTTACCTGCAAGTTCCAGCAAAAAGAAAACATAAGGAATTGCATCAACAGGTGTCTAGTCACTCAAAAGCAATTTCAAGAGATCAAAATAGGAATCGGAATAAAACCATAAATCTTTCTAAGAAAAACGTCTCCCTACCAAACTCAATAGGAAGAAAACCAAGACTTCTAGAAGAAGCAGCAAATGAGGCGAAAATCAAAATTGCTGTTTTAATGAATTTCTAGCCGCAAATGGAGAAACAATTTAACAATGTAGATGATGATATATTAGCAATTCACTATCCCTATAATCTTTCCACAGGTTGAGGGAGCTGCTAAG
The DNA here is from genome assembly GCA_030449835.1 of Clausena lansium. Taxonomy (NCBI): domain Eukaryota; kingdom Viridiplantae; phylum Streptophyta; class Magnoliopsida; order Sapindales; family Rutaceae; genus Clausena; species Clausena lansium. The sequence goes on along the minus strand of JASUUF010000351.1, from coordinate 347,460 downwards.
TATTGTTCTTTTATCTTTTAACTAGGAAAATCATGATTTTCCTAAGCTCCTACAGTCATCCAAGATCTAGTCAGTTGATTAACACGTGTCATTCAAATTCAAGACAGTGTACACAGAGTAATACCATCCTCGTCTCATATCAATAATACCAACAAAATCTCCTTTGAAATACCCAAACAATTTAGAAAAGATTTCGATTGCATTTTAAGCTAACAAGAGTTTTTCAGAGTCATTATTGTACAAGTTTTCTTCCATATATAGCACCACTTAAAAGGAAACAAATTACTGTCAATATGCAAACACTCACTAAATTCAATTCTGTTGATTTATAAAATATTAGAAGCTGCTTCACTTAAAGGATGCACAAATTCCAATTTTCCTTAATGTTTGTATAGCAATTACTTCAACAGATTGACTACAACACTAAAGTGAACCATCAAATAAACAGCATATATACAAACAACAAATTCAACAACCCCCCCCCGCCCAACACAAAAAAAAAAAAAAAAGGCTTGCATACCCATCATCAATCAGAATGGGAGTGGTAGTAGTAGTCATCATCAAGATGATCAACAACAGAACTGGATGAAGCAGAACCACCATCACCACCGTGATGATGATCATAGTAGTAGTAACGATGATGATCAGAGTCGGAGTCGTCGTCGTCGTCGTCATCATCAGAAGGGTCATCATAATAGGAGTAAAATAAGGAATCAGACGGAGGGGAGAGGCAAAAATAGTTCCAAAGACAGAGAGCAAAACGACCCAGTTGCTGTAAAGGGAAGCAGCACACAAGATCCAACAACTGGTGGCTGCTAACACGCTCGCTTGTTGGTATGCAACATGACATTTGTTGCCATGCATCTGCTGATACGTGTGCTACCGCTAACACCATCGTGCTATTAAACACCATTATTATTATTATTCTGTATAATCCTTAATTCTGGTTCTTGTCTCGTCTCTTGCTCTCTCTGCTAACTCTGTTTGCGTTTGGTTTTGTTGATGAATGCCAGTTTTGTCTCTGGTTCGTTGTTGTGTCCTCTTGCCTTTAATTTGAGTTTTTTTTTTTTTTTTTCCCCAGAGTCCGTTTTTGTCGGTATTTTATTTATTACATAAATTCAAAATTTGTTGAAACTTATCTCTCTTAATTCTACCAAAATAAGGTGAATGAAATTCAATAAACAAAAAACTCATCAACCTTATAAGTTAATTAAGCAACTACCAGATAAGCTTACGTTAATTAGTAACGTGGCTATCACGGATTGTAAATGAGTTGGACCAGTACAAAAAGACATTCAAAACGTAAAGCCTTTTATTATTATTATAGACTTTAAATTGGTAATCAATTTTAAACTCAAAATTTGATTCATTAGAAATGTAATCTAAACCATTACTCTTAAAAATTGTGTGTTTTGAGTTTTGAGATATATATGAGACTACTTGAAATCTCATAATGATGCATTAATGTAGGGACCTAAATGATCAAAATTATAATTTGAAACAAAGAAAAGGAAATAAGAAAAATAAGGTACACATAGGGTGCGTTTGGTACACTGTATTGTATTATACTGTATTGCATTATTTTAATGCATGTGTATTGTGTTAAACTGTATTGCATTAGTACTGTGTTATAATAATACTATACAGTATTTGGTGTTATACTGTATTATATTAATTTTATGTTATAATATATTTGGTGCTACACTGTACTGTACTATATTAATTTTTTTGTGATTAGTTTATATTATATATTTAGAAAATTATATTTATTAGTTATATTAAATTATTTAAAAATAATTAATTTTTATATATTGATTATTATGATATAATTAAATATTGTAATATTATATTATATTTTTAAATACTATTTAAGTATTTATTATTAGTTATATTAAATTATATATTTATTAATAAATTATATTATAAATATAAAAAATATAATATAATATTATTGAATAATAAATTATAAAATTTTTAATTTATATTAATAATTATAATGTAATAACAAAAAAAATTAATATTATATTAAATTAAAAAGTTTTATTTATTATTATAATAAAGTAAAAAAAATAATCATTAATTTTTATATATTAATTATTATAATATAATTAAATAATCTAATATTGTATTTTTTATTTTTATATATTATTTAAGTATTTATTATTATTTATATTAACTTATTAAATATTAATCAATTTTACATATTAATTATTATAATATAATTAAATAATACATTATTTAGTTATATTTTTAATATAATAAAAATAAAGTATAAATAATAAATTTATTAATTTACAATTATAATTAAAAAATAAAATAAACATTAATATTACATTATATTAATTTATTTATTATTATTAAAAAAAAAAGAGAGGCGCTAATGCGGGAGCACCCGCATTAGCAAAGCCCAATAATTCCAATGGCCATTTCTTTCTAAACATGGACCTAATATATAAATAATGTACATAATATTTTAATACACCCTTATACATAAAACAAACACACCCATAATTTATTAGAGTAATAATAGGTATTCCAATATTTCATTCCTACTTTGAGTCTCAACTGATGTGTCATAAGTCATAAAATTTATTATCCAATAAATGAATGACACATAGTATTGGGACTCAAATATTGGGATCCCAATTATTACTCTATTTATTATACGGTAAAGTAAATTTTAAGTTTTTAACCGACTACTGAGGGACCTAAATGATGAAATTGAAAAGTTGACGTTCTGTAAAAGAAAGCAGTGGATAAAAGAAAGCTAAACGAGGGTCGAGTAGCGACTAGCCATGCGTATAGAGTGAAAAGCAGAGAAAACAAAGATGGAGGCTTTGAAGCTGTGGAGCACTCTGTCTTCTCTACCAATCAGCTTCCGACACGTCATCCGCCGGCGAACCCCTTTGACATTTGTCCGCTGTCGCTCTTCCACTTCTATCACCGTCTCCGCCGTCACTAGAAACCGTCGTGCTTCATCTTCTTCTACCTCCTCTTCTGACCGCGAGGCCGTTCGCGCCATTCGCATTAAGAAGGTCAATACTCAATACGACAGCGGTTTTACCTGATTCTAGACAAATTTCGAATTAATTTTATTTTCTGATAAATTTTGTTTTGTTTGTTTAGTTTTGGTTCAATGTGTGTACTTAAGTTTCAGTAGTTTTGTGAATCTATGAGTAAATTTTCAATATTTTAGTGAATGTATAAGTAAATTATGAAAAAAAATGTTTTGTTTTGTTTTCTTTTCATTGGAGTTCAAAAATATATGAAAATGAGCATATTGATTATTGAAAATCAAACCTTTCTATTTTACCATATTTTTAAGCACAATTAAATTTTAATTTTATATTTAGAAAAAATGCTGTAATTTTTATTTTTGTTGATTGATAGGTCGAAGAATTGAGGAGCAAAGGGTTGGAGCCCTATGCATATAAGTGGGATAGGACACATTCTGCGAATCAGCTACAAGAGATATATAGGCATTTGGCAAATGGTGAAGAGTCAAATAGTGAGAATGATCGTGTATCTGTAGCTGGGAGAGTTGTTGCTCGTAGAGCATTTGGGAAGCTTGCATTTTTGACACTAAGAGATGACTCCGGTACAATACAGGTTTGTGCCTCTTTTTTTTTTTTTATCATTTGGCTGTAAGATTCATGTAATACGGCAGATTTACTGGCCTTGAACATGTTTTGAATGTGCACTGAAATTATTGTTTCGTATGATTTTAGCTTTACTGCGAGAAGGAAAGGCTTTTAAGTGATCAGTTTGAACAGTTAAAGGCATTTGTTGATATTGGTGACATACTGGGTGTCAGTGGCTCAATGAAACGGACAGAAAAAGGTAAACTATAATACATATTGGTTTAGGGCAGTGTATTACGTTTAGATTGAAGTTTCATCGATCTGTTTTGTCTTGGTTTGCGACTAATGCATGTTGGGATGTTTTTTTACCATTCTAAATTGCCTCTGGAGTTAGCAATGCTATTGCTTTCGTGAGGACTTGTTTGATGATCATTTAATTAAACTAATTCCTTCATTTGGTCTAATTTTCAGGTGAGCTTTCCGTACTTGTCAATTCTTTTGTGATTCTTACAAAATCTCTACTTCCGCTACCAGACAAATATCATGGTCTAACTGATGTGGATAAACGTTACCGCCAAAGGTTGGTTCATTTTCATTTAATGTTCTTTAATTGATTTTTGGTTTCTGGAAATTTGGGTTCTAAGTTTACAGTGCAATCAACCCAAGGTGTGATGCCGAGATAAAACATAGTAGTAAAGGCCCAAATCTTTATCTTTTTTCTCTTCTACTTCTTGATTTAACAGACATGCCAATTTTCCCAATGCCTTTCATTTGCATCACACACGTATTTTCAAATATATATGTCCATTTTTCATTTATTTTTCTAAGTAGTCGATATTTGTTATGTTTAGGTATGTAGATATGATTTCAAACCCTGAAGTAGCTGATGTATTCCGGAAAAGAGCAAAGGTGTTGTTTTCTTTATTCTCAGTGTGGTTTTCTAAATTTTGATCTTTAAAATTGCCATTTCCTTGATCCTTTGTACATGTGGTTCATGCGGGCATTTGCATAATTCTTATCCTGCCAACTTATCTCTAAAGTGAGACATGTTATCACCAACATGCTAAAACATGGTCTCCATCATTTGCACATTAACTAAAAAGAAAGTTACTTGTACTTCCAGGGCAAAAACACTGTGTAATGTATAAAATATAGTCATGATTTCACATTTTTATGTTTCTTTTGATCTGCTGGAATACAATTTGATTAGGCTTAATCAATGATGCATGTGATGCCTGGGATTACAAAACTGTACATTAAAACCTGGCAAATATCAACAAAATACTATCATTTTTATTTTTTAAAAAAATTATCTATTTGTTGTTGCAGAAGGAATTGTGAGATTGGAAGTTTCCTTATATGACCTCCACTTTGTTCTCCTCTTATTTCTTAAATGCACTTGAACTTTGATTTAATTGTTATTACAAGTAGTATTATTTCTTTTATGTTTTTCTTATCCCTAAATTAAGGGATTGTGCGGTGATTTAGCTTAATATATCTATTTCTTTTAAGTTTTTCCCATCCCTAAATTATTTAACCTCTATTTTTTTTAAATGACATTTTTCCTTTACCTTTCTTCATGTAGATTGTTTCAGAGATACGCAAGACAGTGGAGTCTTTGGGTTTTGTTGAAGTTGAAACACCAGTTCTGCAGGTTTGTAAATATCTTCACGCTTGATTTGGGTTTTTACATTTTTTTTGGTTACTTTATCAAATTATTGATTATTTTATCTTCTTATTTTATGTCACAATAGCACATAAACTATGTCAATTGCCTTTGATTGAAATTTTGGTTTCTAATTTTTATAGTGACATTGAACTACTAACATTACATAAAATCATGAAAGCAAAGTGCTGTAATTCCTAAAAGTGTTTCCTTGTTCACTTAAATGAAGGATAAACAGGTCTTAATGGGTAAATACTTGGAATAATTTAGTTGACCTTCCTTAGGATTGCAAGATGTGGGTCTTTCAAATAGAAAACCTTTTAAGAAGCTATAGTTCACTCCAAAAGTACTATAGGTCATGGTGGGCAAGGCCTTTCAATTGAACCCTAAACATGTTGGGAGCTTTATAAACTTATTGGATGAACTTGAGCCTTGATTACACGATGCATGATGACTCTATGGCATAGATGTTGTCGTGTCCTTTAAAACTTGGAAGACGTGTGTTCTCATGTTCCCTTTTATGTGGGGCGGAAGATCTTTTCTTTTTTTTTTTCTGTTGGACAAAGACTCTTTCATTTTAATTATTCTAAATCAGTTGCCGTATACATTGCCTCAGATCAGTTTTTCACTGAAAAAATGAAGGATAACAAAGCTGTTGAATTAATTATCTGTGTTGCTAATGGCAGCAAGTCATTGCTTTCCTACATTGTAATTCGTATTCAATATTCTCTAGTCTTTAGATTTAGGTTTCAAGGGTTTAAAGAAAATTTGTATCTGGAACTTGGTTTTTGATTGGTTTGATCAACTAGGGAGCAGCGGGTGGAGCTGAAGCAAGGCCATTTGTTACATATCATAATTCACTTGGAAGGGATCTTTATCTGAGAATTGCAACTGAGCTTCACTTAAAGCGAATGTTGGTGAGGTTCTACATATTTGAATTTCACTATGAAGATTTCTTCACTTATTGCAATAGCTAGTTCACATAAAATTAATATGGTACTTTACTGTATGTTATCTTCTGCTTTACTTCGCAACATTTGCTTGGCATTTACATTCATTTCCTTACAAAAGTCTGAATTGTGTAATAACAGGTTGGAGGATTTGAAAAAGTATATGAGATTGGTCGAATATTCAGAAATGAAGGCCTTTCAACTCGCCATAATCCTGAATTTACTACCATAGAGGTATTTAAACGATAGGAACTGATTATTGCATGCCATAATACATGATGAATTTTTATTTCTATTGAATGAGGCTCTGATCACTACTTTTATTAGCTTGATTTTAGATGTATGAAGCGTATTCAGACTACCAAAGCATGATGAACATGACAGAGGAAATTGTTACTCATTGTGCTCTTGCAGTTAGTGGGAAGCTTACCATTGATTACCAGGTAAAATGTGCTCTAGTAATGTCATTTGTGATGAAATATAATTAGTGCTCCTCCATTTTCAGGTTCTATAACTTAAATTAAAGGTTTATGGCTCCCTTGTGGACCTCTGGTTGACTTTCCGTTTCATTTCAATAAAATTCTTGTTTCCCACCAAAAAATGAAAGGGTTATGGAAATTCAAATCATTTGAGCTATTTGTAGCACATGCTTTTGGGTTTGTAAAGACTGATGTAATGCATCCATTCAGGGTGTGGAGATATGTTTGGAGAGGCCATGGAGGAGGGAAACCATGCACAATCTTGTGAAAGAAGCCACTGGAATCGATTTCAATGAGTTGGGGAATGACCTTAAGGTGGCTAAAGAGACTACTCTGAGGGCAATTGGAGATGGGCTTGAAAATAAAGACAAATTTGTCATTGAATCGAGCCCTTCTGTTGGCAACCTCCTTAATGAGGTGAATCTTTGTTGCTATTAATGGACCTGCATTTCGTTTCTACACCTTCATGCATTCATTTGACTTAGTTTTTTCTCCCAGTTGGGTGATGTTGGCTTTGCATTGCCATAAATGTACTGAAAATAAAAAGGATTAAATAATTACCTTTTTATTGTTCGACTTGGTCCACATTTCTTTGTTTTCTAGTGCTTATCTGTAACAAAATCCTTGACGGCTTTTATTTATTTCATTTCCCAAGGTTTTTGAAATTATTGTAGAACCGAAGCTGTTACAACCCACATTTGTTTTGGACTATCCTGTTGAAATATCTCCGCTAGCTAAACCACATCGAAGGTACAGAAGTTTTATAAAGAGACCTATTTTTTCTTTCCTTGCAACAAACATTTTACTCCTTGATGGAGCTTTTCTGAAACATATTATTCTCATTCTTAATTTTCTTTCTCCCTATAGACACGCAGGCTTGACTGAGAGATTTGAACTATTCATCTGTGGTCGTGAAATGGCCAATGCATTTTCTGAATTGACTGATCCTTTGGATCAGGTAAGCTGATGCAGTCTCTGGATTTGCTAATTGGTGACTACTGTTTTGCTATTTAAATGTAGAAATGGAATTTAGGTTATGTTAAAAAAATAAGCATAACCTATATGGTTACAATTAGTTACTGGTGAGCTAAGAATATTTTTTTAGACGAAATTTATGGTCCTTTTAGCTAAACATCACAAGACTTCAACAAATCAGTAGATATTGTCACTGATTTAAAATGGTGGCAGAGAGCACGCTTGGAAGAGCAAGTGAGGCAGCATAATGAGAAGAGAGCAGCAGCTGTTTCAGAAATATCAAGTGCGCAAGAAAAATTGAAGGAAAGTGATGACAATTCATATGAAGTGACTCTTGATGATGACTTTGTGACTGCTTTGGAATATGGAATGCCGCCAGCTTCAGGGATGGTATGATCATATTTTCACTTTATACTGATGGTGATAATTTTTTGGTGAAGTTAATGTCATTAAAGTCTAATGGAAATACTTCCTTTCCCAGGGTCTCGGAATTGACAGGCTTGTGATGCTTTTGACGAACTCTGCCAGTATTCGTGATGTTATTGCATTTCCTGTCCTAAAGATTCAGCAGTAGTACCACGACAGTTGGTTCGCTAGTGCAGGTTTCTTTTGGATCAGCAAATAAGTTAGAAAGAGGATTTTGGTCGCTTCTCATCGGATGGCAGGTGTAACTTGTTTTCTGTATAATATAATACCTCATACATATTCAGGAAAATTTTGGCTCAATTTTCGAAGTGCTTTTTCTAGTTGTTGTGTGGTTTAAGGAAGAAGGAAAAAATAAATTATTGAAAGGAGGAGAGCATAAACGCTCTCATCTATGGGCATGGCATCGTTGATTAGATGTCACCTTTTTTCAGTGAGTAAATTAAAATCCAGGCATATGTGTATTCTTTTCAGTACTGTACAAAAATGTAAAACTTCTAGTTCTTGAAAAGCAACTTAGAGTTCATTTAGGCACTTGAGAGTAAGAATTGCGTCAGTGCAAGTTGTGTTTGGACTCATAGATGTTGTTTTTGTGGTCGAGTGCTTTGTTGATATGGACCAGGTGTTTATCAGATTGACCGAAGCAAAGTGAATGTATATGTGATAAGATTTGATTGATTGAATGTTACATACTCAGAATGCCCGTCAACAGATATGTATTTTGAAGGATTTGAATTGAGATCAGTCTTGGTGTTGTGGTATTGACTAGTTGGGGCGACTAAGTGGATACCAAGCAACTCATTTTTAAACTATTCTTCACAAATTTGATGATTAAGGTTGATTTTGATTACTTTTATATTACGATTGGAGCTCCACTTAGAGGATTAAGTTCGCGAGGTTGACTCTTTCAACAGAATATAAAAAAATTATGCATGCACTGATTCTTGCACGGATTAAATGAATAGGTATTTTTTCTTTGCAGATGTTAGGATCAAACATTAATTTATTTGGAAAATTTGGATGTGAGGAGGACGATGGAGTCTTTTGAGTATTTAGTGGGGGGAAAGAAAAGATCATCTATGTAACCTATATGTACATTTCTCCTAATATTTATGGTCTTTACCCGCTTGTGCCCCTCTATGTTTTCATATAATTACCCTCTCAACGTCAAAACTTTAACCCAGGAAAAAATCAATAACAACACAATTAACTTAGGTAGTAGGAATACTGCAGGGGTAAGTGAAAAAAACTGAAAATATTATGAGATCGATATCAAAATGTCTTGTGTTATAAATTAACCAACTTGTTAAAAGTTTAATTTTATTGGCAAATGATGCCATTGGAGAGTTACTTGGCGACACACAGAAAGGATTTTTAGCTATTGGGAAGGTAATTTGAATGTTCCCAATGTTGTTGTTATATTTGCCGATTGATTGAGAGCAACTGGATTGAAAAATGTGATAGAAATTGGTATAAATATCAAACAAATTTTATCTTTCTCATTTCCATTATACATAAAGATTACATGCAGCAATCATGCAAGACAAAAGTACCTTAAGGAGGGGGACCTTTGCTCCCTCAATCATTTACATTGGTGCATGCATTTGTCCCCAAAACGAACCCACCCAAAAAAATAAATAAATAAATAAAAGGATCTGAAAATCTCACATACCCTATTTGATATTTGGTTTTCAAAATTTAGGGAATTTATAGATAAATGGATAAAATATTAATCAATTTTTCTTTAAAAAAAAAAAGATTCAACTTAAGCATTTTGTTTTAGTAAAAAACAACATTTTGGATAATAATACTCGTAAATTGTAACTGCAAAATGAGTTTTTAACCAAATTTTTCTATCCTAGTTTAGCATAGATATAATGAGTTCTAATTAAGGTGATGTCATTCCCCTACTTACACGATACACAAGTTACAAAAAATTGATACATCCTCACTGTCTCATATAGTCTTACCTTGTGGTACATTATTAGTTTTAATTTGATTGACAATTTTCTTGTTTCTATCCATCTACATCATTGTCAATATATTTTAACACAAATATTACTTTAAAAATAATTATAATGAACAAAAAAGAAAATAAAAGGTGGATACAATATACAGTAAAAAGAAGTGACAATCAATAATATTATTGAAAAGAATTGATAGATGATGTAAAAATTATACATGAGCCTATTGATTGATGCATGAAATTTTTGGAAATTAAAAAATATTAATTAAAAAGTAATGAAACACGTACGTTTTGGTAGTAATCTTACCTTTATGGTTGCCCTAAGAGAGAACTTTTGATGGAATGAAAAATATGAACAGGAAATAGGGTAAATGAATGCATGAATTATAAAAAGTTATAATAAAAATTTATTGAAATATTGATTTTGTTTTCTAATTTGAACAAGGTATTTATGAAATTATATTAAGTAATAAAATTGATTCTCAATCCTACTTGCTTTTCAAAATCAATCTGTTGTTGCAGGTGGGGATTGATTTTGCCAAAACTAATTTTAATTTTTTTTTCCCACATACTAACATTAAATTTTAGATTCTCAAAACTACTTTTGAGTCACCTTAAAACAATCTGGAATGGATCCTAAAGTGGACAACATCTATTGACCAACTTATTTTAGAGTATTATTGTCCAAAATCTTACTCTTTTTGTTTTGGTTAAAATTGGGCCTTTTTGGTAAATTAGTTAAACTTATGGTTGTTTTTGTAAATTTTCCAAAATTCTCTACATGGTGGGTTTTCAAATTGGGACAAGTTTTTGTTTGTTTGTCTAATGATTACGGTTCCCACTTTCCATTTTGTTAGTTTATTCAATCGATGGCCCATGCCTCTGCCTGCCCATGTTAACATGTGACACGTTTGGTTTAAGTAGGAAATGGGATGGTTTCTACTTTCTACTTTCTAGTTTGCTAGTTTCTACTCATGGTCATGGTCATGGTCATGGAATTTGTCTGCAAATTAATAGCACCTAATCAGACGAATATGCAACTGGCAAGATCATATTTTGGACGAAAAGAATACTCAACGTGATGTTTTTTCATGGAGGGATAACTTAATAGTAGTCTTGGATCGTTGTGGCTAATGTTAATGTATTATGAAGAAGAGTCAAATTCGATTTATTGTAATGTTACCAAAAAGAATAATAAAGAAGAGAGTAGCTTTTAAAAAGTATGCGTATCACATCATCATCATCCATGTCCATGCAAAGAAAAACCGTTGTATGATTGTATTGTATGTTTGTTTGTAGGTGAAAATGGCAAAAGGGAAAGAAGTTTATGCTCTGCTAATCAAACCTTCGAAGCTAGACCTAGACCTAGACCTGTATAGGAAACAGGCAATCCAATTGCAATTCCATACATAGCCTAGCCAGAAGGAATAATTTCCTTGGAAGGATAAATTAAATTCACAAGACTGACCCAAAATTATGATCAATTTACAAAACACCCATTTCAGAAAAAAAAATAAATCTTCTCAACCATTGGATCTTCTATAAACATAAAACAAAAATTGAAAGATGGAGACAGAGAATTAAAAACTGAATGGACTATTCATACGACCCTTTCGCATTTTGGTCCTCTAATTAATGATAGTAATATTTAATGGTGTTTTGTTGGATGATCTAATCAAATATGATGTCAAACAATCTTTCCACACCCCCCCTAAATTACAGCATAGGATAGAATCATTTTAATAAAGTTTTGTTCGAGATTTGAGCTATAGCTTTCCTTTTTGGTTGAAGTCATGTCAAGCAAGATATTATGAGTTTGCTTCAACTTGTTTTTCATTTAGAATATGATACTTTCACGACTCATTCTTTAACAAATTCATTGACCTAACTCTAATTAAATATCTCATTCCAGCCTTTAATTTTTAAGCGCGTCTCCCGCCCCCCACACACCCAAAATTAAATTACTTTTTTTTTTAATTGATTATATATTAAATTATTAACTATACATCAAACATTTACAACTGTTATTTTAACAAATAAATACACTAAGACTATAATATTATATTAAATTCTATGAAACACTTGCCCAAATAAATAATCCTCATAAATATTAGAGGGACGTATTAGTTCCACTTGCATTTCGTAAGGAAGAAAGACTATATACAAGTTAATTTCACTCAATCATATTTAATTGAAGAAATTTTGAATCTAAAACTCGAACCAAGGTGTTTAAGTACCTTGGTTACCAATGAACTACAAACTTATTAGCAAAAATTAAACTACTTGAACCAACTCAAATGACTCATGATTTCAATTTATAAAAGAGATGTCGATATCAACACAATACAATATGATTAACACGTTACTTTGATACGATTTAATATATTAATTCAGAAATGACTCAACGTGCATCTCAATTGATATAATTTGACAGGATTATACGTGATTTAATACAACACTATCTGTATAATCTAATTACTTGGATCTTACATATGTACTTACAGATTTGTAAAATAATGAACAAAAGCAAGAGAGATAAAAGGTGTTGTTCTGTTGGTTGGTGAAGAAAGGCACTTTAAATTCCAAAAAGTACCTTTACAATTACGATTACATATAACACAACAATGGTACAAAAATACATAAAAAAAAAAAAAATTTATAGCAGTTACTATAAAAAGGTTAAAAACTCCATCCAAATGGAGGCACTCACTCACTGACAGATACTTACGGTGTTTTGTGAGTCTTCCAAATTTCCAAATTGGTCTCAATAACTTGAACTCCATATCTTTCACCAGCTAAAAACTTTCCCTTTCTTCTTCCTCTTCTTCTTCTCTTCGTCTAACTATCATGGCTAAAAAGTCTCTATAAAGGGTATCAAAGTCATTTCAGCTCTACTTGATATAGAAACAGAGGATATAGAAACAGAGGAAGCAGAGGTCTCTGTTTTGTTCTAGCGGTAGCGGAGACCCTTATTCTCTTTAAAGCTCTAACTCATTTCATTTTTCTCAAAAAACTGAAGACTTTTTCTGGGTTTCACTTTTTTCTTATCTTGATCCCTTCTGGGGATTCATAAGATTAATGTTTTTGCGTTGGATGAGTCATGAAATGGGCTGAATGTGAATGAAACAAGTTTGTTTAATCAAAAAAAGAATTTTGTTTTTCATGAGGGTTTTGTTTTGCAAGATTCATTGTCCTTTCATTTGCTTTTGCAAACCCTCTTCTCATATTTACACACCAGGGCCATTGAAGTTGGAGAGCAGCCCACATGTGGCTTCAACAACAACAACAGTTGTGTCAGTTAGTGATAATCATCATGTTTATGCTGAGAGAGTTGGAGTCAAGGAAGAGAGTGTTGTGGTAGATGGGAAGAAGCAACAACAACAAGAAGGAGAAGAAGAAGAAGCAGGTGAGAATTGTGTCAAAAGCAGTCTCAAAAAGGAGGCTTTGGATTCCAAAGAAGTGGAGAAGAAGAAAGTGCAATGGATGGATTACTTGGGGAAAGAATTGGTTGAGATCAGAGAATTTGAAGCCAGGTGGGTACTTTTTTTTTATTTTTGATTTCCGTGTTTTAAGAGTTCTTATGTTTGATGTTGCTTTTGGTGGTGTATTGATGAAGTTTGATACCCTTTGCAGTTAATTATTATGATTGAAATTGATATGCTAAGAAAGAAAATGGAATCAAAATCTTTAACACGGTTCTGAAAGAAAATGAAAGGAAAGAATTAAAGTCTTTGTATGGATGTTTTAATACAAAGGTGCTGATTTCGGTTAAAGGATATCTTCTTTTCCAGATTTGATTAAGAAATTGTGAGCTGGTGAAGGTGACTAAGGGGGAAATCTAGATTCTTTTGAGAAATTAGTATGTCTTGTGTAGTGCAATCGAAACTTAGATCCAATTTAGAGTTCTTGGTGCTACAAAAAAATGAATGGTGGTGAGATCTTGGTCCTATAAAGAGAGAGAGAGTTGGGAGTTTTTCAATCAGTGGTAAAATAATTGGATGACATGTTCTTTTTCTAAACTTGGAGAATCTGTTTATTGCAGTGGGATGGAAATATGATTTTAACTTCTTATTATGTAATAACCTTTCTTTTGAAAATCATATGGTGGCGACATGAGGCATTGGGATGAAAACCCTGCTGCTAATATTTTATAAGGCACAATAATATAATGATAATCTTTGTGAGCAAAGGCTTTATTAATTAAGTTCATTTTTAAATATTGAAAGGATTGGAATGTCTTTTTTTTGTTATTTTATTTTCCGAGTTGGGTGGGTTCTTCTCTTTTTCAATAAGTTAAGGTCAAACAAATGTAAATTTGTAATAGTTAAAGGAATAAAAAAGGTAATTTTTATTGATCCTTGATGCATAATATTAATCCATCTGAGGAAAAAATAAGTTAAAATATTTGGTTGATGCTCTAGAAGATATGTATTTTGTTCTCAGCTGTTTGTTAGAGAGCTCACGGTGGTGCAGTAAAGGATTTTTTGTTGATGTATGATGGACTGATAGGATCAAATTTGTTGAATAATGTGGTAGTTCAAGCTAGTGAAATGAAAAGTAAACATATGAAAATGTGCAAAGACGACATGAAGATGCTAGAAGTGATGAGTGGATCTGTAAGTTGGTCTGAACTCAAGGCAATGAGGAAAGGAAATTCAGTGATAGTGGAGTAAGAATTTACCTGTTTACTTTTTTAATGGAAATGGATGGCTTGAAAATTTGTAGTTGATAGAGAATAATGTTAATTGAAATAATTGTGGTGTCTGATATATAGGAAACACTAGTCTTATCTTGATGTAGGGAGTATCTTTTGATGAGATAAATTTCTCCAAGTTTCTATGCCAAAAGACTATTTTACAATCATAATCTAACATAGAGCATTCAAATTTTTATACTTCAAATGCTTGTTGATAATGGCCAATCAAATTGCTGTAGAAAACGATAACCAACCGAACCCCTTCGTAGTTCTTGATGGATATTCAATTTTGCTTTGCATAAAGAAGAGTTTCAACTGAGAACTTGAAATTGGGAGTCACTTCTACTGAAGATGGCTGTATGGGATATATTCAATAGTTATTATGTTACTGAATTGAATGTTGTGTTTGTTAAATCTGTAGTGTTGGTTATTGTGACCTGGATTCTATATTCTTTGTTATGCTGTGTAAGAACTTGCTGCAATGAACTTATTCGCGCTAACATTCTATATTTTATTTTCTCCAAACAGTGAAATTGAAGACACTGACAATGAGAGTGAATTCAGTAAAGGCTGTGTTTGTACTATTTTATGAACCTGCTTTATCAACTTCTGTGGCAAATTCTTTATAGCGACTATAGCATTGACTGAAGGAGACCAAACAGATTGAAACCCCAGCTTCAATCTAATTTTTCTGGACCTGGCATTAGAAATGGCTTCCATTTGTTCGACGCTGCCTCATCATCCCTCAAACGAAAATTGTTCAATTAGAGCTCAGTGTAGCGGATAGGTTACTTTCTTTTGTAAGAATGTCAAACTATTATTTCTGCTATTCTTCGGATGATCCTGATAAATTCACAGAAATTCCAAGTCTTCTTTTGATATGTAGTTTATTTCATCACTTGCTGCACTTTCTGCTGCTATTTCATATTCCAGGTTCCACAAAAGGCCATTAGCACTACTGCAATTTTTGCAACACGAAATACCTTCCCTTCATTTCATCATAAACAAATTATATGTGAAATTCTAGTGTTTATGATCTGTATTAACATGAAACACTTCTCTTCCATTGCACCATGAAAGAAGATTTATCTTAGTTCAACTGATGGTTACGAAGTTACGGCGGACATTTTAGTAGCCGAATTTTCTGTTATATTTCTGACAGAAATAATACTTTCCATGTTGTATTATGGTAATGACTCACTGAAAGCATCTCTTTGATTGTAAACAACATGAGCCTCTGAGGAAACAAGCATGCAAAACCGACAATGACAAATGGCTTGTAGTTGTTGGGTGAATATACGAACACTAGGGGAAACGAACTGCAAGCCTGAATTTTTGGAATGTTTATGACTTAAGTTAAGATACTGCATAATCTACATAACTGATCTCAAACCATTTTGCCTTCTGCGACTGTGGATTGGAGGGGATGATAGACGAAAATATCCAGTGAAAAACATAATCACCACTGTTAAGAAAAAGCCAGCAGAGTATCCAATTCCCACTCCTTCCCACTGAAACAATGAAGTCTCATTTCCATCCTCTTCTCGCTTTGCCGGTGGCTCCGTTGGACATGGCTCCTGAATCTGCATGCCGCACAACCCGCTGTTGTTAGCATAATATTCGGGATTATTCATCGTGTCCATCTGGCCACCCACCGGAATTTTACCCTTGAGCTGGTTGTTACTGACATCCAAATTTGTGAGTTCTTGCAGTTTTGTTAGCGTTTCTGGGATTGAACCGGAGAGTTGATTGTGTGACAAGTCCAAGCTCTCTAGACTCCCTAAATTACCAAAACTCGGTGGAATGTTTCCAGAGAGACTATTGTATGAGACGTTGAGTAGCTTTAGACCCTTTAAAGCACCTAATGAAACTGGAATTTGCCCACAGAGTTTGTTCACCGACAGGTCTAACAAAGAGTAGATGTCAAGGCTGTGACTTGAGAGACCTTGTTTTGACTTCTTCCAGTTGACTACCAAGTCATATCCAACAGCAAAGGTGAACACTTCTGAGGTTGATGAGAAGGTGTTTGGTGTTTGAATCATTCCAACTAGTTCTCCTAACTTGGCAGGGATTTTTCCTGTCAGGTTGTTGCTTGAAACATCAAGAATTCGTAGACTCGTCAGATTGGAAATTTTGTAGGGGATTGTACCCTGGAGAGAGTTGTTTCGTAAAATCAGAACCTGAAGGGTGGATATTTGGGAGAGAAATCCTGGAAACTCACCTGTGATTTTGTTGTCTTGGAGATCAAGGTGTTCTAGCTTGCTGAGATTAGACAAATTTCGAGGCAAGTTGCCTGAGAAGTTGTTATTTCCTAATGCAAGTATCCTCGTCTCTATGGAGAAGGACACTGGGACCTCACCTGACAATTGATTGTAGGAAAAATCAATGACAGCAAGTAGTGCATCTGGGGGAAAAACTGGAGGCTTGCCTGAGAATCTGTTTTTCGCAAAATCCAACAGAAGAAGGCGATATATTGTGCTTAAGGACCTTGGAATCTTCCCGGAAAAATTGTTTTCAGCTAACATAAAGATCATCAAATTGATAGCATCTCCAACATTTTCAGGCAGCTCCCCTGAGAAGTTGTTACGCGAGAGAGAAAGGACTGAAAGGCTCAGAGATTGGAAGAGGCGAGATGGAAGTGAACCTGAAAGCCGATTATCTGACAGAAAAAAGTTGCCAACTTCCAATTCAGCAAGCCATAATGGGAATGGTCCTTCAAGCTTGTTCTCACTCAAATCCAGAAGCACAAGGCCCTTCTGTGTCGAAATCCAATCAGGGATTCTTCCTGCAAGTCCACAGGACTTCATTGATAATTGTGACAGCATACACTTTGGCACAATCTTTGCACTGTTGCTCCATTTCAGATTGTTGCCTCCTAAAAACAAATCCTTCAGGTTTCTGAAGTCAAACAACCAGTACGGAATCTCTCCTCTGAGCAAGTTGTTTTCGAGTCGAAGTGATTCCAGCTTGTCCAGCTTCTGCATTGATGAAGGGATTCCCCCACTCAGCCTGTTACCACTCAAGGCCAAAGTGGTCATGTTTGTTAACTCACCAATCTTATTTGGAATCTCCATTGATAAAAAATTTTCTCTCAGGTCCAATTTTTGCAGCTCGTTCAGATTCAGAATAGAAGATGGAATCCCACCAAAGAACTTGTTGCCGCGTAGAGACAACTGCTGCAACTTGCTGAGATTACCAATCTCCTCAGCAATATTTCCTTGAAGCAAGTTTGATTCCAATGTCAACACCTTCAAGTTTTGAAGAGCATCCACTTCCTGACCTAACTTACCAGTAAGCTGATTGCTGCTCATGTCAAGATACTGCAGATTCCTCAAGTGAAAAATCTCAGCAGGAATGGAGCCAGAGAAGTTATTCTGCATCACATCAAGATGAACTAACTTACTGAGATTAGCAAAGCCATTACGTGGGATTTCACCATGAACGTAGTTTGAGGAAATGTCAAGAAACATCAAGCTTTTGATAAGAAACAGTGGTGTCAAAACCTCTGAAGACACCAACACAGGCTCTAATAAAGATGGCACTAGAACAAGGGTGTCAAGATAGAGACCAATGACAGCGCTTGATTGAGAAGAGCTGCAAATGACTCTAGCCCAACCTTGGCAACAATCTGAACTTGAGCTCCATGATGCCAAGCCAAAAGATGGATCATCTGAAGAAGTGTTGGAAGCTCTGATGAAGGAGGATTTGAATTGGAGAAGGGCTTGTTTCTGATCTTCAGGACAACAAAGACAAGGGAAGAAGAAGAAGAAGAAGAAGAGTGCAAATACTAGGTTCACTTTAGCCATTTGTTACTAGGTTGAACATTAAATTATAGTTATATAGAAGTAGAATTGATTCACATGCAGCACTTTTGCTCAAAGCAGGTTTAGTAAGTCAATGCATGGTTGGTAGTAGTCATAAGTCAATAATTCGCAGTAGAAAGTTTGGAAATTTTGGTGGGAAAGACATGGAAAAGCACTGTAGTTTGTCCAATTTCAGTGATCTAGAAAACGGAAAAATAGTTGAAGACTGCTAAAGTTCTTCCATTAATTTACTGCTTGTCACTTTCTCGACTTTGACTTTATTGAAAATGGGAATGGCCTCTTCAATGGCAACTCCACTTCCATACCCGCGATTATAAAGTCTCCCACTAACACCCCTTTTGGTCCTCAAATGCGCGGATGGGAACTCGCCACAAATTATGCCTAATCAATTAGCATGACAACTGACAAGGGACAAGGATTTTTCTTTAATTTTAATAATGTAGACGTAAACTTGATGGAGGGAGATTAAAAGATAATTAGTATGGAATCACTCAGCAACACTCCGTTATAACTTTTGGTGGAATATTGAAATAAAACTAACTTACATTTGATTTGATGTAACTTACACCCTTATAAAAACACACGTAGACTCCACATATGTTATAACTTTTGCATTATTTTTACAAAGGATGTAAGTTACAAATGTAACTTAGCAATTGCCAAACGATACTATTGTTACTCCAAAAATTTGGACCCTACTTCAAATTAAAAATAATCTTCTGCAAGTTAAACTTTTGGCCACTCGTTTGCCAAATTTATTAGACTATCTTTTGGGATCAAATATATAGTTTATAAGAAATGATATAATAACAACTTCACCTCCGAGGATATATATTAATGTATATACACTAACGAGCAATAATATTTAAACAGAAAAATTAACTAAAATAAATATACAATTAATTATAAAACTATACATACCCTAAAAAAATTTACAAAATAATCAATTAAACAATGGACAAAACTATCTTGCCCCCGTTGTATTTGTACCAAACACTCAATTTCGATATTTTCTTCAACAGTCCCTATTATTTTATGTAAATAATAAAAATTATAAATTTAAAATTTTTTGGATAATAAGCCCCAATTAAAATATAATAATTTTAAAATTCTAGAAATTAGCATTTTCTTCAATAGTCCCTATTATTTTTTTTATAAACAAAAAAACTGTAAGTTTAAAAACTTTGCATAGTAAGCCTCAATTAAAATACAATAATTTTAAAATTATAAAAAATTATTCTCCCTCTATCTTCTTCTCGATTGCTATGTCCTACTTCAAATCTTTGTTTATTCATTATCAAACACATAATTATTTTAAAATATCAAAACATAGAGAGGCTTCTAACCATATAAATTAGATTAATTTCTTGAACACAACAACCTCAGAAGAATAATGCTTCCATACTCTTAAAAGAAATCTATTATGTTTACGTTTTTTTCTTACTACAATAAGAAATGAATTGTGTCTTACTTTTTATAATAAGATCTAAACAATGAGGGCTTGTTGAATGCAGTTAAAGATGATGGGATAGTTTTATTTTACTAAAATTTAATCTCAGTACATTGTTTGGCATGAAAAAGTAAACTAAAAATAATATAGATTGAGCCTATTAAATTATCATGTGATATATTGATGTTTTTTTGCCATTAGGGACCCTTGAATAAATTTTTTATCTTATGTTAACAACACAAGATAAAATGGTTACGTTAGAAGCCCTAAAAGTTAGTTAATCTTCATTTTTTTTTTGGAAAGGTAATTCTTCTGTAATCTATTAATTTAGGTTATTATTTATTCTTTACAATTTTAGACTTAAGTAATAGAATAAATATTGTACAATTTATTTGTTTTCACATTAAATAAATAATTGAGATAAGCCTTATATATGTGATAAGGTATAAGTAATTTTACATAATTTTAAATTTATATATAGAAATTTATTATTTTGAAAATATTATTTATAAACTCTATAATGAAATTTAAATTAATACGCAAGCATTTATTTAATTTTTATTTTAATATTATCAATATATATTTGTGTTACCCTTAGCACAAGGCAGAATTGTTGTAATCCAATTTAGTTCGATATAGTACTAAATATAATCCTATCGCATCGCATCTCATACTATCATATCCTATCCTGCGTACCAAATATGCCCTTAGTGTACTTTTGCCAGCATATAGAAGAACAGATTCAAAAACTAATATTGATAATATTTATAGTCTACTTTCTGTATTCTAAACATTAGTCAAGAAATTCATTGGCGAGATACTGTAAAATCCAGTCACCAAAATTTGCATTCCAATCATAGGGTATGGCTTACTTAAGTGGTGTAATTGAGAGAGAAGGGAAGCTTTCTGCACCAGTTTTAGATTTATGACCAGAATTCCAAAGGGATTCTAGTTAAAAATGTTAACATAAAAAAATTTATTCTATAAAGGCATATTTGGTATTTGAATAGGCATAGAGTGTAAATTTGCGATTTGAACCTTCAAAGTTCTTTTCTATTCCCGTTTGCTAATTATGTCTCTTTGGAACCGATGGTTAAATTGTAAAGCTAAGCTCTCTACGATGGTAAATAGACCTTTGTGATGATGGATATTAACTCTTTTAAGTTCTCTTATGTTTATTTTGAGAGATAAGGCATATTACCCTGATTAGGTGTTCTTCTTTTATTTAAATGTCCACATCAGGGACAAACTATATGTTGAGTTTTTTTTTTTTTCATTTTCATTTTCTCAACCACTCACTAATTATTAATTAATAGACACATGTTGTCAGTTCCTCCCGAAAGTATCAACATTTCAAATTTTAAAGATATGTATGCATCACATTTTAAAGTGTCTAGACTAATCCAAACTTCAAAGGTATCTGATAAATTTTTTTTGTGAAAGATGAGAAGCCTTCTAATAGATATAGATCCTTTCCTACTAATATGTGGTGTTATGTGTTGTTTTCTTTTTTGTTTTTATTATCTTTTTCTGTTCTTTTATATTTATTATTTTATTTTTGCTGCTAATCATTTTATAATGAGCGTCAATTTATACAATTTTATCTTCCACAAGTAATTAAGAAAATACAAAGAAAAAGGACTCAGGTTTACCCAATTCTCAGAATTTTAATGCAAACATAAGCCCTGAAACAAAATAGAGAGTTCGAGCTTTGCAAGAAAATGAAGGTCTCTTAAGAAATTCATAAAGTGAACTGAACATAAAGATCTAAAAATTGTCAACATTTCAATCCTAACCACATGCCAAAAAATTGTCAGTGACAACTTACTATAGATATATATATGAGACCGCGTAAATCATATATAATGTTGTTGTCACTAAACCCACAGTAAATACATTGAAGAGCTATAAAAATTACCCTGTTACATCCAAATTTATATATATATATATATATGTGCACAGAGTTGGTCATGTTTTCTACAAATGATTGACAGCTACAGAAGCTTTACTGCTTAAAAGAAGAGTTTTGGTGCCATTTTTTACAAAAATTTTAAACGTCTAGGACAGGACTTTCCTTTCCTGCTGGCTAAATTAATTTTTTACAAGATAAATTGAATTCTGTAAATTTTTTTTTCATCTTTTACTTTTCTCACAACCATATTGGAAAATTTATGGTATCCAACTAATTTGCTTTCTCCATCCTCCCCCATGGCCAGCATCTTAAATAGAAAGCAAAATTTTATTTCTATTCAGATATAAATCTTTGGTGATTTGGCCTTCTTTGTTACTATGGTTTGCCAAAAGATTATAAATGATGTCAGATCTGTAACAGAAAATTTTTATGGAGCTGCTTGCTTTTCCTTGCAGCATATTACAAGGGGCCGCAATCAAGAATCCCCGGCATTTTGAATGCCGATTTTTTTAATTTTTATTGATAAGATTCAACTTCTCTCTCTCTCTCTCTCTCTCTCTCTCTCTCTCTCTCTCTCTCTCTCTCTCTCTCTCTCTCTCTCTCTCTCTCTCTCTCTCTCTCTGTACTTTAAACTTTTATCTCTCTCTCCATACTTTCTAATCCTTTTCAATGTCTCAATTAAGTTTAAGTTATCCAATATTTTAAAGATCTTGTGCCACTTGTCCTTTTGTTAGTATATGATTAAGATTTTAACTATTATTATTTTTTAATTTGTTAACTACTAATTACTTAATGAATTTTTTTTTTTTTTTGGAGAAGATTAGATCATGAGAGAGTCATGATCCAACTACCTTAAATCACAAAGTTTCAATCATTAACATTAGAAAGAAAATCTTGTTAAAAATTTATTAGGATTTAACTAACTTTATTTGAATTTGATTGAACACATGCAAACACTAAAACAACTTCCCACCTCAAATTGTATAATAATTATTAAAAGCTTAAATAATAAATTTTTTGTCTAATATGAAAGAAATTTAACCAAATACTCAGTAACTCTTTTAGGTTTTGATCAATTAAACAAACTTATACTTTATTCGGTTCTATCTCTTATAAAATTTTAAAAAAAAAAACACACGCGCACACACACACATCTGTTTTCAATTTTCATTTTAGTTCAATAAAATCAAATGAGAAAAACCACCTACACCCCCATGGTTCGCTTAAATAGTCACACACACCCCCTTAGTTTCATAAATGGTCATACAGACCCCCTTAATTTTCTAAATGACTATTATACCCTTTGATTATTACAACCCAAATAAATATAAATATAGTAATAAGATAAAAAAATAATAAATAAATATCATATGATACAAATAAAATATTACATTAATAAAATACCTTATATTTATTATAGTAGTTTATTTAAATTCAATTATTTTGTTGTTGTAATCAAGGGTATAATAGTAAAAAGGGGGTTTATGTGACCATTTATGAAACTAAGAGGGTGTGTGTGACCATTCAAGCAAACCTTGGGGATATGGGTGGTCTTTCCCCAAATCAAATTAATAAAGCTTCATTATAAGTCTCTACAGATTTTACCAAATATAAATAAAGAGATAAGGAACAGTAATTATACTAATACTCAACTTCATTTTGTTCCCATAATAAAACTAGATAAATAAAAATAGAGGAAATAATAACTCCTCTTCATTTCTCTATTCAATTTTAATGTTATATACTTTCTCAATATTATGGATAATTAATTATGAGGGTAGATCCGAGAATGATAGCAATAATTGGAGAATTATTAAATTTTGATGTATTTGTGGAATAAATCAAGGGATTTGTTTTTATGAAGTTATGGAGTAATCATAGCCTTTATTTTATATTTAAGAAGTTGTGGCTCTCATGGATAGGCAGTGAATTATGCATTGTAATTGCTCAATATCAATAATAAAAATCCTCTCAAATTTTCCCACTTCTTCCTTAGTCATATCATTTAACAACTTAGTCAATAGAAAAAATTTATTTTAAAAAATAAGATAAAGAACTAAGATAGAAGAAAAAAATGGAAATATGGATAAACAACTAAGATGGAAGAAAAAATTAGAAATACTCACGAGTTCCCTGAGAAAGAGAGTGGAGGATGATTATTACTAGGGGTGAGAAAATAAAATAATAATAATTATATTTTTTCCTGACTTTTTAAGGAAACAAGAGGGAGTGCAATATTAATGACCTAAATAAATTCATCCCTGCCGTTGCATTTACTTTTCTAATTCTTGCCTTGGATCCAATGGTTGGATCACAAAAAGACAAAAAATGTGGTACTATACCACAGTAGCAACATAGTTGGATCACATAGCCTGAATGTAAATAAATAAGTTTTAACATTTTTTTTAAGGATCATCATAATTTAATATAACAAAAATCTTGAATATATATAATGTAGAGCAATCAAATAATAGTTTTATTTTAACTATATGTATGTTCGAATATAATTTTATACTAACGTTTTTTAATTGTCTGTTTGCTTCCATCACACATTAGTATTAAGACTTACATTTCAAAAGTTATACATGTGGACAGTAACTAACTTCAACCATGTTAAAATATCCAATAATTTAATAATATAATAATAAACCAAACTAACTGCAAAAGAAAAATCAAAAGTTCATAGTTTCAATACTAAAACAAATCAATCTAAGTTCCAAAGTTTAAGCAAAAATCAAAAATTAACAAAAACTTCGAAAAGCTGACTTCAATTTTAGTTCCCACTTCATTTGACAAGAATCCTTCATTTTCTAACCGCACTTTTAAATTTCTGTATAAACCTATAGGAAATAATAAAGAAAGGTAAGAGTAAGACTAATATATTTTGATAAAGTGGCTAAAATCTGAAGGGTTACTGCTGTTATAAATTATTAAATTTAATTGTGGCTTTTGGCTGACACTTCACTTTCTAATTATATTACTTTTATTATTTAATTTTAGCCTTTAGGTTTCAACTTTGAACGTTACTTAAGTTAAAATTATAAAATAATAAAAAATTTAGAATAGTTTTAAAATTATAATATTAGTGTGATATACAGGACAGGACGGGATGTGATTTTATAATTACAGGATAGGACGGGATGAGATTTTATAGTTGGTCATCCTCCCATCTCACAAATAAAGGCAAAACTTTTTTTTTTCTTATCCCATCCCACTTAAGATATAAAAATATGTCGTAATCACATCCCAAATGGGACAGAATCTCGCAGGATCCCATTCCAATAAAAAAAATTGCCATCCCTACTAAGATACAATTTTAAATCTTTTGGATTTGGTCAAAATCTCTATTCACAAACTCCCTGATACCTCATCCCCAAAGGGAGAATTACACGTGCCCATGACTCCTTCTCTCTCAAGACACGTGTCAAAAAATAAATGTGCTGGAGGGACATTCCGAGTATTTTTAGAAAAGCATTCTGTCTCTTTATGCCTTTCATTTTGTTTGAAACCTAAAACAAGCTTATGTATACCCTAGGTTCATTTTTGGAGGGCCTTCTTTCTTCACTTCGTTTCTCCACACAAGTTCTTTACCATTTTCACTTGCTTGTTTTTGTTTTCATTTCCTTCCATTTGCTTCATCTTCCTTTTTCACTTGCTTGTTAATCCAATTCAGTGTATTAGTAGTTAGTAAATTAATTAACCTCCCCAACTCTTTTAAAAGTCTTGCTAACATAAATTTATGTGTATTGATGGTTTTATAGCAGTAGAAAACATGTATCCTCAATTTCGTACACTAAAATTTTTGGATATCTCATTCTAAACCCATGACTAAGCCATTGATGGAAAATCATCGAGTTAGCTTGTGTGCTTTTTTGCTGGCCACAATCCTCTATTGTATTGCGCTTGCAACTAATTATAAGTCTCAGCATAATCAAGAAAATTCTTCATAGTTCCAGGTCCTTAATACCATTATCTCTGGATTTCTTTCTACTATCTCATTAGTCTCCATATTTTTTACACACATAGTTGATGATATCATTTTATACATTGCATGGATTTGCACAAATATTATCACTAGACTATAGTAGAACCCATTACTCTATCGAATGATGAAATATTAGTGGCTGGTCTTGTCCAGGTGGTACGTCTTGCCCCTTTATACAATAGCCCAAACAGTTAAGCTGCATGAAGACTAGAGCCCAATGGATGGCAAAATCCGGATTCGGATTTAGATGTAAGTGCATCCAAATCTGCATTGATGTTTTAGTATTTGGATCCGCATTATTTTATTACGGATTTGAATACGGGTAATATCCGTACAGTGTACGGATTCTGGACGAATATTCTGAGTATCCGAATCCGCAAATTTAAAATACTTATTTGTAAAGTTACAATATATTAACTATTTAAAAAATTAAAAAAAAATGATCGAATACTAAACAAATCTAAAATAATCTAAAATAATATTTATGTGTACTTGGGTGTATTATAATATTTATGTGTAATGTGCTTTTAGCTTAGGATTTGTGTTTTCTTATATAAATTCTATTTTTTATTTAATATATTTTAAAAAAATACTCAAATTTGGATATCCAATTTACCAAATGTATATGCATCTGAATTCGTGTGGATACTCAATTTCTATATCCGGATCCTCATTTTTTTATTATGCAAGTCCGAAATTTTTTGGATCCTAATCTTTTGGATCTTTGCGGGTCGGATTCTGATTTATTTGCCTTCTCTATGACAAACCTACTGGGCCATAACAGTTAGGATTGGTGGCAACTTCGTCAACATCGCTTTTACAGGTTTTGAAAAAAAAAATGCATTTTTGTCTTTTGGCCATGTGGCAATCAATCATTGGCTGGCTGCACCAAGCTTTCTCGTCCTTTTTTCCAAAGAAGTGTTAATTCGGAAACTCGGACGTCAAATTTCGTGATATAACTCATATTCAGCATCTTTTTATTGTTTTTTAAATTACTTCACCCAGCTTTATCTCTCCAAAGTGGTTTTATACGTATATATAAATATATATGGCTTCATCTCCAAAGTGGTGTTATACGTACATATAAATATATACAACTTCATCTCCAAAGTAGTGTTATACGTATATATAAATATATACAGCTTCATCTCCAAAGTGTTGTTATACGTATATATAAATATACACTGCTTCATCTCCAAAGTGGTGTTATACGTATATAAATATACACGGCTTCGCCACCCACCTTTATCTCTCCAAAGTGGTGTTATAAGTATATATAAAAATACACGGCTTCATGTCCAAACTGGTGTTATACGTATATATTAATATATACGGCTTCGCCACCCACCTTTATCTCGCCAAAGTGGTGTTATACATGCATATAAAAATATACGGCTTCATCTCCAAAGTGGTGTTATATATATAACCCACCTTTGTCACTCCAAAGTGGTGTTATACGTATACATAAATATATACAGCAAAGCAAAAAAGACAAAGACGAAGAAGAAGAGTTGCAATGCAAAATCATTATGATGCAAAGCTGCCAGTGCCATCTTCATCTTCAGCAGGAGCACTTTAATCCTTCAAGGTACATTTTTAACTTTGGTTTTTTCAGTTATTATTTATGAGCTAAATTTTCCTGATAGATCTTTCTTTTGTTCAAATGAAACTTAATTATTACTTTTGTCCCCTTTTTTTAAACTTTGTTTTTTTTTAAGTTATCATTTATGAGCTAATTTTTCCATATAGTTCTTTCTTTTATTCATATGAATCCTAATTATTACTTCTGTCCCTTTTTGTTTTTTTTTGGGGCTCTCTTTCTTGCCATAACAAAGACTAGTATAAGCTTAGGTAAGGCCTTGAACTTGATGCTACCTTGTTAGACTAGTGCAAGAATTTTGTTCATGTATTAATAACAAATTTTGATGTACGTATATTTTTTTTCCCTATTAATGAAAGTTAAATTTTAGAAGATCACGGCTTCTTTCAACCAGTAGCTTACTTTCTCTTCTGAATGGGGTTTGTAGAATTATTCATTTTCTCCTTTCCTTGTATTTTGTTCTCTGTTTTGACAGAGCATGATAAATACCATTATTTAATAATAATAAAAACGTTAAGAATAATAAAAATTGTTTGATGATCAATGAACACCCTTTAATCAAGAAATAACACAAACAATCAAGATTGGATCAAAGAAAGGAGAGTAATCACAGCAAAATAATCAATTGCAGAAAATGCACACAACAAAACAGAGCACAAGCAAGTAAATTTAACAATCAAGAGTAAAGAATCCTAAACCTTCCTTTGTTAGAGAACAGGACCAGATCAATATACCTGTTTACAAGCTTTACAATGAGTCACTAGACACTCTCTAACTCCCTAGTTTGACCAAGATACAGGCGCTGGAAATAGTTCTATTAACCGGCTCTGGTCAAAGAAAGTCAAAGTTGCCGGTGTAAAATAAATTGCATTGAGTGATAGTGTAGACTCTTTGATATATTTAATAATTGCGGAATTTTGTTTAGGTGACATCCGATCCTATTTGTAGTAAATTGTGTATTGTAACCTTTTTTTTTTTTTAAGAAACTATGAATACTGTAAATTTATCCCTGAACATGGGAAGCTTTGACATACACATGAAATTGTAAGATTATTAGGAGGATATGTTTCTTGTAACTTGTTTATATTTAGTGACAATTGTTCTAAAATTTTGAGTGTACCTTGCTCTGAAAAACTAACTCTTGCCTTTTATATAAAATCGCACTTAGGTGATTGTAGATATAAAGTGCATTAACAATTCATATATAAGCAAGTAGAATCATAAAAATACTAACCTGTTCATATATAAATTTTGATAATTTTACAGAGATTCTTCAATTTCGTACCCAAAAATTTTTGGGTATCTCATTCCGACCCTTGTTGCTGTTGTGGGTGCGAATGTGCAAGGCACAACTAAGCCGTTGATCAAGACTCATAAAGTAAGCTTGTGTGCTTTCCTGGTGGCCACATTCTTCTACTGCATTGCACTTGCAGCTGATTACAAGTTTCAGCACAATCAAGCAAATTCTTCGCAGTTCTATGAGCTTATTGCTATTATATCTGGATCTCTTTCTGTAGTCTCATTGGTCTCCATATTTTTCACAAAGTTAGTCGCTGAAATTATTTTATACATTGCATGGAGTTGTACTGTTATTATCATTGTTGTGTATCAATATAGCAAAAAGTTCATGGTTGCTTGTAGTTGGCTTTACCACGAAATTTTGAGGCCATTTTTCTACAACACTATAAATTGGTTTCAAGCAAATCTTAATAACAACATCTCTTCATCAGAGCAGCAGCAACTCCCTCCAGTGTAAGTATAGGAGTCTAATCTTTGTTTTATAACTTCATCCAAGACTTTTAATAAAGATATTCCACTTATGTTTTTGGATTTCAATAGATCAAAATATATACTTAATAATTGTTCTGATTAAAGTCTATTTTCATTCAATACTTTAGTTTTGGTAGTATATTGTCATATCGTATGAACTTAGTCATCACGAATGTATGCAATGTTTTATTGTTATTATAAAGTATAAATATATGTGTTCTACAGGCAAGGAGAAGAAAGAACTCAAGATCATGGCTTGATCGATCGATCAATATTTTTGAATTAAATTCACTGCACTTATCAGATTCGAAATTTTGATTTTCCTTTCCAAATGGTTCTCCACTTGACATTGAAATCTTGAAAAAGAAAAATCGAAGAAGTCAGATTTGCGTTTTAAAAAATAATCGTAGAATCAATCATCACATGTATTTAAACAAATTCTAAAGGAAAATCATGTAAATTCTTCACATGGGGAAATATTATTTATCATTATTGAACTAATTAATCATGTCATTTTTATTAGTGATTTCATTAATTCAACAATAACTAAGCCAAAAAAAATAATAATGAATGGAAAAGATTAAGGAGAGTATATGGTAGGAGCTAGAAAAGTTTGTTTTTTTTTTTAAGGCTAATTATACATCAAGTTACTGATTATACATTAGATATATACAATTGCTATTTCAGCAGACAAATACACTGAGACTACAATATTACATTAAATTCTATGAAACACTTGCCCAGACGAATTAACCCTTACATTAAAGGGACTTATTGCCTCCACTCGTATTTTGCGAGAGAGAAAGATTATTTACAAGTTAATTTCTTCAATCATACTTAATTGAGGAAATTTTGAGCCCCAGCCATAGCTGGGACTCAAACTTAAGCGTCTTAGTTACCAATGAGTTGACAGCTAAGAAAGTTTGTTGTGATGAGAAAGAATTGATGGAACATATAATATAGTTTAAGATAATTAACTCAATGAGTTAACTCGGTTATGAGAATATATATAGAGTTTAAGTAACGAAATACGAATTAAGTGGGGCTATTTGAACCCATCAAACTACTCAATAAACTCATTTTTAAAAATAATTTTTTATGATTAAAATACCTCTAAATTAAATTACACTTATGGACATTAGAATATAATAACAAAGAAATTTTTTTTTTACTTTTTGAACCCACCTTTATATTAAATATAATTTTATTGAATTCTAATCATATTTTCATTAAACCCTAATTATATTTTCTCTAAAAATACTCTTATACAGATTTTCGGTTGGATGTGATTAAAATCTATTGCAATTAATCTTTTGCTGGAATTGGAATTGCAATAACAGCAAAAGATTAATTCCTATAATCTTTTGGAATTGCAATTAATTCGATTAAAATCTGTTGTTTAATTGTCTAGTTTGCCGTTGGATTGATTGCGGAGGTGGCTCATGCAAGAATACATCAATGCTCTCATACAGTTGTCAATGTGCAGTGGATCTATCGTAACTGAGATGCACAAGTAACCAGCAATCTCAGTCACTGCCCAAGACCTTCAAATCAGTTCAATCAAGATGCCCTTTAAAGATCAAACTGAATCTGGTTTAACTATAAACAACTAAACCCAAAGAAGAATTGACCAACAATAATTAAGAACAAGGAATAAAGAATTGAAAAGAAAGAATCACAGAAGACAAGTTGTTTACGTGGTTCAGCTAATTCTCATTAGCCTACATCCACGGGAAGATTCAATGATCAGCTTTATTGATTCTCAAGAACGGTTTACAAGAGTTTACAAAGCTCTCTTCAATCTAATAGTATCGCCTTTCTCTCTTAGCTATATCATCTTCTTAAATCGTTGTACCAGAATCAGCTCTGTTGAGCTGTTTCTAACAAACCCAGCTGGAGAAACCCAGAAGATCACGTGCGAGGCAAATGTGTATAATGACATTTAACGAACTCAAGAAAGCAGCCTGTACTCACGTGTTTTGTACGTGATTTCATTAAACCAAACGACATCTTCAAGGGTCGTTTCGATGAGTAAAATAAATACCCATCAAAACGTTCCACGTTTTGTCTTAAGTGTTGTAAACTGCAAAACACAGTCTTAAATGTCGTTTTGATAAATTCTGATTTGCTTCACCAGCTGCACAACAGGATCGTTATAATCTTCTTAATACCTCTACTTACCCCTGCTACAAAGAATGTAAGAGCACATGCTAAATATCAGCTGCTTTCTAATATGAGATTCATTAGGTGTTAAGGCAACGTAGTCGGCAAAAGATGATTTACTTAGATGCACAATTTTGATTGGAATTCATTAGCTATTAATGAAATAGTTTAGAGCTTTGGAAGGAATGGAACATTTGCTATTGCAATTAATCTATATTCTAATTGGAATTGCAATAGCAGCAAAATATTTTAGAATACAAATTAATTACAAATTAATTACAACTGATCTAGAAATGAGCAAAATCTGTTGGATGCATATGCGATGCAAACTTTAACGTACCTGCTTCGTCATGAATGTATTCTAAAATGTTTAAAAGCAATAACTTCCTTTCCTTTCCTTTTGCTTTTATTTTGATTTTTTCAGAAGAATCTTTTTTACTTATATTCAACTGATTTTTTCAAAAAAATTTAATGGGTTTATAAATAAATTTAATAGGTTTAATGAGTTTAATGAGTAAAATTACTATTATTATAAAAATTGGGTTTAGTAAGGGTATATTAGGTATTTAAGTGGGTTTATTGAGTAAAATATAAAATTTCAAAATTTAGGGGTAAATTTATTTAATAAATAGGTTTATTGAGTATTTTGATTGGTTCAAATAGCCTCACCCTTATGAATTTACAAATTGATTTGCTTGAATGGTATTTTTGATTTACAGGGGTATAGATTATAATATTATATACTGTTAAGAAAAAGTAAAAGAACACTATACCTTGAGCCTTGAGGGAGAAGGTGAAGGGTTATTTCGAAGAAGTTTGCTCTTCAATCTGCATCCTCAAATAATTTGAACCGCTTATAATTGGCAAAGTAATCGTGATTTGGGATAATGTTTAATAAACTATTATTTTATAGAGATTTTATTGTAATTTTAATCTAACTATTTTGAATGAATCATATTATAAATTAAGTTAGTGTCAACATTTTTTTATCTAATGCAAAATTCTATTTTTTCAAACCATTATCAGTACTGCTTTATTAATATGATTATTAACTTATCTTCAATTAAGCTAACAAAATGTCTTTGTGACATGATATCTCATTAAATTTATTGATTTTAAAATTTTTGCTCTTTACACGTAGGGGATATTGAAAAATTATTGAGTTTCAATTTAAAAAAAAAAACATTTTTGGACAGTTTAATTATTTTATGTTATACAGGTAAAATAGTCAAAATTATGTTAAAGTATCCAATGGTCAAAGATGGCCAAAAGACCCATGCAAAAAAAAAATTAATTGATTAACTGACTATTTTTTGAATTTTTTTTTAATTGATATGAATTTTCTGTAATCATTTTTTCGAAATGGGGGTGAATTTACATAAATTATTGAGTTGAAATATCCCTAATCTTTTACAATATTTTGTGACTATCCTAATTAGATGCTACTTATTTCTACAAAAAAAGTTAGATTAATTATAGAGCTACAATCAATTTTATAAATAATGTTTTACACACTAATATGGTAAAGATTAATTGATTGATTAAAATAATAAAAAAATTAAAAAAAATATTTGAGTCCTACCATATTTTTAATATAACTAATGATAATGCGCTATATCAATTTATATAATATTATTCGACAAAAATATTTATGACTATATAACTACTCCTAATAGTGGTTGGTGAAGTGGTTTACTGACATAGAAGTGTTTAGAGACTTATCATGTTTAAAGATTGACAATGAAGTAAAATGTGAATATTTAGAAATGTCAGACAAAGTGAGAAGCAAAAATCAAAATTAACACTCCGCTTGTTCAAATTAATTACTCATTCATCATAATATATGATCATGATGAGGACCAAATAAAAATTTGGCACTTTTCAAGGATTAATTTCCAACTAGTCATCCAAATTTATGTTTTGTAACTAAATATATAGTTGCAGAACATAGAATTAATATAGTACCAAAATAACATCAAAATATTCATTTGAGATTGTTTTTGTGAGGCTTAAAAGTGATTTTAAAAATCTTAAAACTGATTTTAGTGTTTGGTAAAAAAAATTCAAAATCACTTTTGTCAAAATTAGCTCATTCTACAGTTTATTTTGAAAAGTAGGGAAGGAGTAACTTTTAGATTCTGATTTTGAAAATCAATTTTATCTTTTAATACAATTTCATAAATATCCTTACAATTATTACCTAAACTCAAAACTATCCTAATTCAAATTAGAAACAAAATCAATATTTAAATAATTTTTTATTATAAAAGAAATAAAATCAATATAATAAAAATTTTATTTTTAATTAAATTATTATAATGTGCAAATAAAAATATGGTATGTACATGTTTTTATATTTGTAAGTAAATTTCATCCTACATTATATATATTTTAGTCATTTGCTTTTTTGCAGCAGTTTAACAGTAAGATTTATCAAACACTCATAACTACTATCAAAACTCACGGTACTTCTGAAAACAAAATTTACCAAACACTTAACTGCTTCTCTTCGCAGCTAATTATTTTTACAGCACAGCTAACAACAATTATTATAAAAGCTACAACATTACCAAACTGGCCCTAAGTGTTGTACTTGGTGTGCACGTGAACAATTGAGTTTTTAGTAACAATTTTAGAGTAGATGTAAGTAATTTGTAATGTAACTTGACAAAGTTCAATGTATAAATATAAATTAATTCGGGGCATGCACTTATCAAGTTGATTAACTTCAGAAGAAAAGCACGATTGGATTAAAGTCTATGATCAGTGGATTCGGGAAATAGGTAAGAACTTTCGATATATCGTAGAAAAACGAGAATTTAAATTTAGAAAAATAGAAAGAGCCAATCAAATTAAAGTTACTTGTTACCCCTTCTGTCTCGCTTAAGGGCCAATTTTTAATCTTTTGGTTTTGATCAAAATCTCAATTCTCAAACTCCCTATTCATACCACATCCCCAGAGCATTACACGTGTCCACTCCTCCCTCTTTCTTTCTATCAACTTCTTGTTAAATTTAGCTATTTGAAAATGGCCAAAAAATTCAATGTGCTGGAGGGACCGAGGGAGATTCCGAGTATTTTCGGAAAAGCACTCGTCTCTTTCTTTCTTTCATTTTTGTGAAACCTAAAACAAGCCTATACGTATATATATACCCTTCTTTGTTCACTTTGTTTCTCCACACAAGCTCTTCACCAATTTACTGCTGCTGCTGCTCCTACTACTAAGCACAAAAACACATCAAGATGGACTTCATTTTTACATTTTATTTAAGGGAAAGAAGAAGAAGAAGAATTTAAGCTTTACAATGTCCATTTTGTTTGTACATATGCAGCACCATGATATAGGGTGCTTTTTGTATTGAGGTTGGGCAGCTGTAGCTTGGAAGGCATGTTGATATGATTTTTCACTTGTATGATAAAAAATTTATTATATCTTTAATAATTTTGTTAAAATTATTATTTAAAAATTATATTTACTACATAATATTAACCTTTATTTTATAGTTATAGTTTTTTTTTTCACAATAACTGTAACTTAAAAATTACAGCACCTCAATTCCAAATGGACCTATAAAGTCACTTGTTTCATCTTGCAACAAAATTATGCAAATTAAGACAGGGGGGATGGGCTGGGGTGGGCTTGGAATGAGCAAGAGCTTTTTGTTCAGGGCTTTAAAGCATTGATTTTATGTTTTACAATTTTTAAAAAAGAAAAATTTTCATTATATTTAACAAAGATTGTCGCTTCTACGGTTTTGCCACCCCTCGATTTTTCTAATAAAATTAAGGTCTCTTTCTTTTATATCTATGATTTTATCCTAAAATAAGATAACATAAAAAGATGAATTAATTTCGAATTTTCTTATAAAACCTCTTTCTTTTATGCAATTTTAACTAGGATTAAAATAATTAGGCTAAAAGGATTTAAAATATTAAATGATGGAACGAATATCCCTTATAGACAAACTAAGAACAATCCATTGAGCGAAAGAGGTTTCATAAGAAAAATCCAATTGAATTCAATTTGCTTTACAGTGTTAGAGAGAGCGAGGCCAAAACCCAAAGACTATACAGTATGCACTGTAACTATCACAGTTACATAAAATCTTATTATGCAAATTACGTAATTATATCTTATTTTGATGGTTTTGTAGTGTGGAAAAATTCTCATCATTATCGGCGCCATACCATTTAGTATTTGTATTTCCGATTCCATAGCTTGTGGAAGTCATTAGAGTTAATAAGTTCAAGATAAAAATAAAACCTTGTTCGAAACACACCTTACGAGTATGTACGCATTTCTGTTGGCTCCTCTTATCTACTGCTTTGCATATTTTATAGCCATAAAATCGGAGCTTCAAATCTTCAAGGCAATTGCTATGATTTTAGGATCTCTTTGTTCAATCTCATTGGTCTCCATTATTGTGCCACACCCATTTGATTATGTGGGCTTTTCACTTTTGTTCTTCTTATTTGGCAGGAAACTGCCAACAACAACCATGGACTATTGCCAATGTAGCTAGCTTGCCAGCTAAGTGTAAAGGAATTAGAGTTTTTCCAAGAATGATGCCAAATTCCTTTTAGTGTTATAATTATTTATCCACACGTGTGTGTGACCTGATATGATTCTAATGATCAGAAGAACCTCTTGTGTTGGTCGAAAATATCAAGTTAATATTAAACTGATTAATTTGTATGTTATATTGAAGATTTTGTTTTTCATTTAATTACAACATTTATCGTGATACATTGATTTAGGGAAATTTATCAAAATCCTTGGTTATTTAAGAAAAAATTCGTTAACTTTGATTTCAAATTTTTGTTGTATTTTTTATTATTAACTTTCGATATGGTAAAATTTACCATTAATCAATGAAAAAAATCTGGGGTATATTAGTAAAAAAACACAAAAAGAAAAAAAAAATAAAGTTCACAAAATAATTTTAAAAACATGAGTATTCTGATGAGTTGTAAGAGGGAATTAATTGATTTTGACAAACAGCATGAGTTTAATCATTTTTCCCTTGATTTATTAACACATCTTTCAAAAGGTATTGTATAGCTATTAATTTTTTATGATTTATTGTAGAAAGTACAAATAAAAGTACCGCACTTCAAAAAATAAAAAAATGAAAAAGAAAATTATCGTGTGTGTTTTTTTACTGACTATAATCTTCTGATAATTGCATTTGTAACTGATTACAAGTCTTAAGAGCTCATAGACCTCAACCTTATTCTGTATTATAAAATAGAGGCATTCTGAGGCCTTATTATTATTACTTTTTTATCTCTATCTATTATTTCATTAGCCTTCACATTTATTCCACACTTAATTTGTGATACTATTTTATGCATTGAATGTATTTAGATGGATATTATCATTGTTGCATATCAATATGACAGACTATTTATAAATGCTTGTCATTGACTTTATCACAACATCTTGAAGCAAATTTTCTTCGATATCTTGAGTTGGTTTCAAGCTAATAATAACAACATCTCTTCTACAGAGCGGCCAGGGCCGAAGGGCACTGGTGCAACGGAGAATATGAAATATTTGAATTTATGTTGAAGTGTGATCTCAAATTTGAGGCCGAACCAGAATGTCGTTTGTCGTGTACATGGCTCGCTGATTCGTCGTTTGTTTGTAAACGGCATGTCGGTCTCTTTCAAATTGTTCAAAATGACATTGTTGTCGTTTTACCAACTCAGGGGATAGCACATGCATGTCGTTTTACCAACTTAGGGGATAGCACATGCATATTGGATCAGTCTGTTGATTCAAAACTGTAGTGTCAGGCCCAAATAGGAAGGCTGCATCAAGACTAGAGAGTAGAGCCCAAACATGCTGGCCCCCGATAAAGGGTTTTTGACTTATTAATGTATTATTTAATTTAATTATAGCCTCTTTTTTTTTTTTTTTTTTTTTTTGGGTGCATCATGTATGCATGTTCCATGAGCGTCCGAAGCGGAAAATTTTACAACATTTAACGGACACTTACTTACGTGGTGATATTTCTACTCCTTAAAAGTGTGTAAACTCACCCGAAATTAATTATAGAATATTCATATTATTTTTAACAATTTTAAATTAAAAATAAATTTGAACAATTAACCAATTAAATCATAATTAATATGATTACTAAGCTTCAATTAAACTAATAAAATATATTTTTGATACGATATTTTAGGAATTTGTTGGCTATAAAATTTGTGCTATCTATCTCATGAATTTTATTGGGTGTAAAAAGGATTTACTTGATTAATTGTTTAAAATTTTTTTCCCACTTTAAATTTTTAAAAATAATATGAATCTTTATAAATAAATTTTTGAAATGGTGTAGATTTACACAATTTGTACTTATTTGTGCAACTGGAGAAGATAGCACAAAACCAATTAAAAAGATAAGTTCTCATTTAGTTTTTATAATTTGAGTAAATAAGTACAAATTGTGTTAATAAATCAAATTGTGTTAATAAACCAATAACGCCGGAGGAGCTCTGCCGGTTAAGTCGTCTTCTTCTTCTTCTTTTCATTTGAGATTGGTAGCCCACAACTTTTAATTTTCAACTTAACAATTGATATTGTTCTCTAATATATATATATATATTCATTTCCCATTACATTTCAATAAAAAGCAACGTTTGTCGCATTCACTAAAATATTTTTTGATAATGTAAATTAAAAGAGAAAATTTGAAACAATGTTAATAGTCCTAATATTAGGTTGAAAATTGGCAGGGTAAAAGTCCTATTAGACTTCTATGTGCAGTTATCATTCTTGTGTTGTAAGTTTTTATTATGAAATGTTCGGCGCATTGTATTACAAATAATAAAGAGTAGTACTATACATTTTAAATTTTTTTTATCTAAAAAAATATGACATTAATCAATTAATTAGTGAGATAATATAATTAACTCACTTGAATCTTATTAAAAATTACTGATCATGACATATTATGTAGGATGAAATTTAAGATATTTGTCATTACTCAATCAGAACAATGTTAGGGAAAAAGAATGGTGAGAGAATTTTACTCTCTGTCTCTCTACCCACTCACTCTCTTTTTTCCCTTTCTTCTTTATTTCTCTCGCTCTTCTCTCACCATTCCCTCCCTCAAGCATTTTTCAGACTTATAATGAGAAATTTGAGAAAAATAAAACGATTTTGTATGGCCAATATTAAAACATAGTACAGATCAATCCAATAATTGTTTTTGGATGCCCACTTGCTTTGATGCCATAGTTGACTAGAAACAAAATAGTGGTAGACTTGTGACTTTCTTAGATATTTGAATTAAAAATCTTCATTTTATTGAAATCGATAAATCCAAATTCCTTCTTCACAAATTTCATGCATGATATGCATAAAAAATAACTCGTCAATGGAGTTCACCATCGTCTCATTCTATATTATAGCCTTTGCTTTTCTCTTTCTCTTCTTCTATCAACTTATCACCATAAAACTCAAAGGAAAAATATACCCAAATCCTCATCTTCCTCCGGGAAACCTCGGATGGCCTGTTTTCGGCGAAAACCTAGGGTTTATTCGAGCAGGCTACGAAGGAAAACCGGAGAGGTTCATAAGAGAAAGAATGGAGAAACATGACTCCAGGGTTTTCAAGACTTGCTTGCTTGGAGAAGATATGATAGTGTTTTGTGGCACGGCCGGGCACAAGTTTTTGTTTAGCAATGAGAACAAGTTGGTGAGAACATGGTGGCCGATCTCCGTCAGCAAATTGTTCAAGACTTGTTTGCTAACGAAAGCTGGAGATGATGCCAAGAGGATGAGGAGGATGATGATGATGAGCTTTCTAAGTCCAAATACGTTGATGAAGTATGTTGAAAGAACGGATATGATCACACAACAACATTTTGCTGCATATTGGGAAGGTAGGACGTATATATATATATATATATATATAGATTCATATAGTAAAGGTTTTGACAATGCATGTTTTGTGAATTATATATTATCAAAAATTTTTGTTTTTTGTAAAATGAATTGATTAGGAATGAGTATGATATTATTAATTCTTTTTTGAATGGTATTTTGCTGTTGATTTAGTACTATTAAATTTGAAATTAATATGTGCGCTAGCTATTGAATAATTAAAGTTTTTTTAAGTTGTAAAAATTAAGTTTGAGACGCTCTATTTATAGCATACTTTAGAGTTTATTTAGAAATTAAATTGAAAAAAAAAAACCATTGCTGCCAATACGTACTAGAAGAAAAAATTCATTGTCAATTCTTGGAAATAATTACTTGAAATCAGCAGTACTGATGAAATGGTATGTTTGTACTAGAAGAAGACACCAAAATGTACGTTTTTAGAAAGACCAAAATACACATTTTTAAAATTTTAATTAATATCTAAATTCAAGCTAGTTTTATTGTCTCTGAGAGTTTTTCAAATGTCCAAGTCCCCTTGTTATCATGTAATTTTGGTTGATTATGAAGGAAAAGAGGAGGTGAAAGTCCATCCTATGGTGAAACTATACACTTTTGAATTGGCTTGTCGCTTATTTGCAAGTATTGAAGACCCTTTACACATTTCCAAGCTGGCTTCTCGTTTCAATATTTTTCTCAAAGGAGTGATTAGTTTTCCCGTCAACTTTCCCGGAACAACATTTTACAAATCCATAAGAGCTGCAGATGCTATAAGAGAAGAGCTAATTAAATTGATAGCAAAACAAACAAGAGAAGCCCTAGTATCCAAACAAGACCTTTTGTCACGTTTGATTGTGACTGCTGATTCAAATGGAAAGTTTTTAACTGAGATGGAGATTGCTGATAATATATTATTGTTGCTCTTTTCTAGCCATGATACTTCTAGCTCTGCTATAACATTGCTAGTGAAATATCTCGGACAAATGCCTCTAGTGTTTGAAAATGTTTTGAGAGGTTAGTTTTCTTAACGTGTACATTAAAGACACATGAAAGATAATCGGATCTTTATCATCAATTGATTGGCAATGTTGTTTGTGGTTAACAGAGCAAATTGGTATTGCCAAGTCTAAAGAACAAGGTGAGTTACTGAAATGGGAGGATATACAAAAAATGAGATATACATGGAATGTGGCCTCAGAAGTCATGAGACTATCGCCGCCGGCAATCGGTGCTTTCAGAGAGGCCTTGGTTGATTTTACGTACTCTGGTTATACTATTCCTAAAGGATGGAAGGTAACCTTCCCTCTGTTCTATCTATTCTTTGATATATAGATCAATTAGACTTAAATTAATAAGGTTCTACACGATTCGCAATGTCTTCTCAACTCATCTTAGTTAAATTTGCTTAGCTTTTTAGGATTTTGGGCTACGTGTACATTAAGTCCCACATGGTTTAGAAGTATTCCTTCATTGTTTTTTGAAAGCTAAATGAATAGAGGATCTGGGATATCGTTACTGTGTGTGTACATAATTGGTAACACAAAATAACTTTTTTCCTATATATTATTAATTTGCTTAATGTATGGTCTAGTTACATTGGAGCACAGGCTCAACACATAAAGATGAAACTCTGTTCCCAAATCCAGAAACTTTTGATGCATCAAGATTTTCTGGGGAAGGAGCCTCCCCATTTTCATATGTTCCATTTGGAGGGGGACCAAGAATGTGTCCTGGCTATGAGTTTGCAAGGCTGCTTATACTTGTCTTCATTCATAACATGATCAAACGGTTCAAATGGGATCTGTTAACTCCTGATGAAAAGTTTGGTTATCATCCTATGCTTTCTCCATCACAAGGACTCCCCATTAGGCTTCAGCCCCACCAATGTTCAACTTAATACTTGTTACTGCTTCCTTTAGAATGTATGGTGTGTTTTTTCAGAACTTGTATTATATAAGTTGTCTGTATAACAAAATTTATTTTCATTTCCTAGTACATTTCCATAAAAGAGATGAGTGAAACCCATTCATTAAACTTGTATCATTTGTTTTTAGTGTTTGTATTTTATCTATGACTAACCACTCTTTTGATTAACTGTTTATTAATTTCAAAATAGATACGAACTTTATAAGATTTTTTCCCTGGATGCAACTTGATTAGTCGTGAATGTGTTTTGCTCTCTCGGGCAATAGTGTAAAGGGGTTAGTGTTGAAAGAGTGTGGTTTCTCATCTCCATCCAAATATTTAAAAAAGAAAATAAACGACAAGATTTTACTGAATTGAGGTAAGGATAGTTTTAAATTAAAATTTCATTTTATATTCCACAGAGCATTTTCTGAGCAAATACATCACAGATTCCACAGAGAAAAAAAGAAAATATTAGGTTGAAAATTGGCGGGGCTGAAGCCGAATAGGAAGTCCATGTGATGGAGAAAGCATAGGATCATATCCAAACTTTTCATTAGGAATTAACAGATCCCATTTGAACCGTTTGATCACATTATGCATGAAAACAAGTATTTGCAGCCTTGCAAACTCATGCCCTGGACACATCCTCGGTCCCCCTCCAAATGGGACAAATGAATATGGGGCTACTCCTCCTCCTTCAAATCTTGAAGCATCAAACTTCTCTGGATTTGGGAAGAGATTCTGATCCTTGTACGTCGACCTGGTACTCCAATATAACTGTAGGTATGATGCCAACATTAGTGTTCATACGAAACAAATAAGACCGAGACTTTAAATCGGATACCATGCAGGTAAGTCGGTAAAAGCTGAAATTAAATTAAGTAGTATTTAAAGTCTCGAGTTTACTTTTAATACCTTTGATCCCTTGGGGATGGTGTAACCAGCATAGGTAAAATCAACTAGAGCCTCTCGGAAAGCGCCGCTTGCCGGCTGCGATAGTCTCATGACTTCGGAGGCCACATTCCAGGAGTATTTCATTTGCTGTATATCCTCCCATTTCAAGAACTCTCCTTGTCCTTTAGACCTGGCAATACCAATTTGCTCTGTTTATTATAAACAATATCAATGAATTTATCAATAAATTAAAGATCCTATTAACGTGTCTTAAAATTTCTTAGAGTAAATAATGATATCAATTACAATATATACAATATTAAATTATAGCTAGACAATGTTTTCTAGGTAGCATCAAATCTGCATTTTAAAATATGCAAAACGTCCCTATAGGATAACTGCAGTTGAAAGCATATATATGTATAGATACTAACCTTTCATCACTTTTTCATAAACTTGAGGCATTTGTCCTAAATACTTCATGAGCAATGTTATTGCAGACCTAGAAGTGTCATGAC
This sequence comes from Clausena lansium, assembly GCA_030449835.1. Taxonomy (NCBI): domain Eukaryota; kingdom Viridiplantae; phylum Streptophyta; class Magnoliopsida; order Sapindales; family Rutaceae; genus Clausena; species Clausena lansium. The sequence continues at coordinate 304,809 of JASUUF010000351.1, read as the reverse complement.
CAGCAAACAGCAACAGCAATATATTATCAACAATCTCCATATCGGTAAAAAACCTTCCACTTGAATCAGCAGGCACAAGCAAATGTGACAAAAGATCTTGTTCAGGTGACGCGGTTTTCGTTTCCAGGGCTCCTCTTATTTGTTTTGCTATCAATTTAAGCTCTTCTCTTATTTCATTTGCAGCTCTCATTGCTTTGTAAAATCTTGTTCCGGGAAAATTGATGGGAATCAATCACCCCTTTGAGGAAAACATTGAAATGGACAGAGAGCTTGGAAATGCATAAATGGTCTTCAATGCTTGCAAGTAATTGACAAGTCAATTCAAACGTATATAGCTTCGCTGCAGGATGAACTTGCACCTCCTCTTTACCTTCATAATCATAAAAATCAAGACTTTAATTACCAGGTTTCTCAAGTACTTCATATATATTTTCATAAATAAAAATTATGACACTTTGCCCGTTAGTTGTCTTTTTTTCTTTTTTTAACCTGACCATTTGGTCTTTATAAAATTTGAATACATCATCATTTCGTCCCTAGCTTTAAAATATTATCAAAACAAGCTGCATGCACATAGTTGAAGGGTAAATATGTACCTTCCCAGTGAGTTGCAATGTGTTGTTGTGTGACCATATCCATTCTTTCAACATACTTGATGAGTGCATTTGGATTAAGAAAACTCATGAGCATCCTCCTCATCCTCCTGGCATCATCCCCAGCTGCCGTAATCAAACACATTTTGAATAGTTTCCTGACAGAGCTCGGCCACCATGTTCTGACCAATTTGTTCTCGTTGCTGAACAAGAACTTGTTTCCAGCTGTGCCACAAAACACCATCATATTTTCTCCAAGCATGCATGTCTTGAAAACCCTAGAGTCATGTTTCTCCATTCTTTCAGCTATGAATCTCTCCGGTTTCCCTTCGGCTCCTGCCCGCATAAACGCTAGGGTTTCGCCGATAAGAGGCCATCCGAGGCTTCCCGGAGGAAGATGAAGAGGACTTGGGCATATTTTTGCTTTGAGGGTTTTGGTGATAATTTGATAGAAGAAGAAAAAGAGAAAAGCACAAGCTATATACACCAAAAACATTGTAAGCTCCATACCATCAAGTTTCTTAAATATAGAAGGTTTATATAAATTTTAAAAAGTCATCATTTTGTTGTAGATTCAAATCATTCTAGATTATAACAGTCAAAGTCTACTATTTTTCATTTTTGCTTGTCAACTTCATCATCAATGAAAGAGAGCAAATTTGTTTCTCAGGCAAGTGGTTAGAAATGGATTAATTTGTCATATAGCTTTCTTATTCAAATTAAGTTGCTAATTATATTCTTATATGAGGCAAAGGGGTCAAGACATATTTCTACACTAGTTGATTTCACGAATTCGAACTGCCTTTGAATTGAGGGGGTATAATAATCAACGTTTATTTTTTAAAAATATTTATAAGATTATGGTTTTTACCAACCTTTGCTGTTTTTTTATTAACAAGACAAAACATCAGGCACTAATTCTTAATTAGTTTTTACATGCATTTGTGTTGTTATTTAATGAGTAAAATAGAATGTATATATAATAATTTTTAATAAAAATATCATTATTTTAATAGAGTAAAATGCCCTCGACAGAAATATCCTAAATTTCTAATTCATCCAAAAAGAAAGAAGAGGGGAAAAAAATCGTTCTTTCTATACGAATTTAGTTGAAAGAAACTAAGAAAGGAATATTCAAGGCTTCAAGCACCAGAAGACCTACGACAACATTCTCGACCACTCGGAGGAAGCCACGTGGTATGATGAAACGAAAGACAAAAGAAAACAATGCATCAGAGCCACTAGTGAAGTACGTGTAATCTAAACCTCTTCTTTTTCTTTGAGACCAATCTCGGAGTCCCTCCCAAAATGATTTTCAGTTCATATCATAACTGACACACAATCAAGAAGCTAAAGAGACCAACAGTTACAAGTTTCATTAACCATGTCTTTAGCTCCAAGTAGCTATGCGTCTCTTTACTCATCACCACCATTGCCAAGAACCAATCAAAACCCTCCTTTGTTCTCTCAAAACAGTCATGTTTTGTTCAAAAAGAACTGTTTTTTGAGCACTTCAGGGTGTTCTTGCAACACCCTCTTGGTCAAACCATCTGTTTTGGTGGCTAAAGCATCAGAAACTGAAGCACAGGCATCACCAGAAGCTGAGAGTGGAAGTGAAAAAGAAGAAGAAGAGAAGTATGAAGAGTATGAGGTTGAAATAGAGCAGCCTTACGGGCTGAAATTTGCCAAAGGAAGGGATGGTGGGACGTACATCGATGCTATTGCCCCTGGTGGTTCGGCTGATAAGACTGGCATGTTTCAAGTTGGTGATAAAGTTCTTGCCACCAGGTATAATTTTTGTTATGCTGCAGTTCTCAAATGATGTTGAATCATGACTCATGAGATTACTGATTCTAAAGGTCAATTGTATATGCGTTTAATTCTTGCTTATGTAGACTGTAGTGGTAATTGAGCAGATTAAGCTTGTATGTATATCCACAATTTGAAGAAAAATGATCTTGAGTCTGCTGAATGGCATGTGAATAGACAAGATTTCAGCCTTTGCATTTGAAGTTTTTATGAGTTGGGTGAACAGAATTCGATGGCACATGGGTTTTGTTAGTAGAATTGCAAATGATGTCTTTTTAGTAGTTTCTACCACAGCTCTTTGCTGAACTTTTCTTGGATTTGGCTGGTTAATGGTTTAATGACTATCGGTTGAGATCAAAATTGTGTATTCTTGTTGAATTTTGATGGCATTAATAGATGGGAAAGTGACATAAGAGTTTTAAATTTGTTTGCAGTGCAGTGTTTGGGACAGAAATATGGCCTGCTGCTGAATATGGGAGGACGATGTACACTATCCGCCAGAGAATTGGCCCATTACTTATGAAGATGCAAAAGAGATACGGTCGGTTCTTCAATAATTCTTTCATTTTGACCCTCCAGACCAGCCGTCATCAACTTCTTTTCTTATTTTATAAATTTTCTTGTTCTATCGAGGTTAAATAAAAAGAAACATCCATAGAGGAACAAATGCACTTCAACATCTCCAACTATCATCCCATTGATGTCAGAAATCAGTGTTCAAATGTGATTTATGATGTCTTTGTGAATCCTTCATCTTGATCTTATCTTGAAGAAAAGGACTGCATGTTTTCAGGGAAAATGGAGCAGATAGGTGAATTATCTGAAAAGGAGATTATAAGAGCTGAGAGGAACTCGGGTGTAATTAGTAACAGAGTGAGGGAAATCCAAGTGAGTATGATTTCTTAAGAATGGAGGTCACCATGAACTTGAAATTGCACGCTATAACTCATCATTTCCTTTGCATTTTTATGTGACGAAATTTTTGTGTAAGATGACACCAGTGTAGTTTCTACAACTTGATTGTGAATACAGATGCAAAATTACATGAGAAAGAAGGAACAGAAAGAACGCCGAGAACAGGATCTTCGTGAAGGGCTGCAACTTTATAGGTAGCTCTGGCACTTTATCTTGACCATTTGCTTTTTATTATTTTGTTTCATATTGCCTTCTTTTTTTTTTTTCGGGTTTCTTTTTGGATTTGTGGTCATTTTCCATGAACACATAAAATTTCGTAACTATCAAAACTGCCGGTAGTGAGATGTTTCATTTGACTTAGGACTGGCAAATATAAGGAAGCACTGGAGAAGTTTGAGTCTGTATTAGGATCAAAACCAAGTCCAGAAGAAAGTTCAGTGGCAAGTTACAATGTTGCATGTTGTTACTCTAAGCTTAATCAGGTACCACTCTTTTTAGCATTAATAGAATGACATTGTGATAGATTATGGAATATCATGAAGACAAATGCCATTGATTTTCCGACTATGTTAATTGAATATATGAAATTTCATGATATCTTGGAACTCTGCCAGGTAAAAGCTGGGCTCTCGGCACTTGAAGATGCATTGCTTGCTGGATATGAGGACTTTAAGGTAATATATCAATCATAGAACCGTTGCTTAGAATTTAGCTGAGCCTTCAAAGTATCTGAAATTATTGCAATGGTTAACAGAGAGTCCGGACAGATCCTGACTTAGCAAATCTCAGAACGTCCGAGGAATTTGATGTTCTTCTAAAAAGGTTTGATGAGTCGTTTATCAATGAGAACGCCATCAATGCCATTAAGTCATTGTTCGGGTTATTAGACAAGAAATAAAATCCTTGAATTTGCTCCAACTTACTGGAGGACTAAAGTTGGTGATTGTTCAAAGCTGCAAAAGAGAACAAAGGCTTAGTGTAGCTTTTATGGTTTTGTTCATATCATTCATTATTTGAAGGTGAGATTTGAACAATTTTATGATGTTTCGGTGGATAGTTCGTGTTTTTTCTGCAATTCTTGACATGAAGATTGTAAGAACTTAAACAGAAATACAAATGCTTCCATTTCTTCTCTGCAACAACGTTCAGCTTGTTTCAAATGTTCTTAATGTTTCCACAGTCTGGCACTCGAAGCACCATACAAAATCTAATGGAATAAATAACACAACGGGCATTTCATCAAAACGACAAATTTTTAACATCTCGTAAAATGTGATCCGATTGCTCACCTGATGCTTTTATTCAACTTCCGAAAGCAATCAAGGGGGAATGTTACTTTTAAATACTAATTGGTTGAACAGATAAGAGATCTCAAGATCAAATCTTGATCACACACATTACAACACAAAGAGATTACTAACTAAAATTTCAGACACGAGAACAAATAAGATGATTATAGCCGCAATCGTGGCATTTTATAAACATTAAATGTACAACCAAAACTGTCTTCGGCACATAAACAAGGCAGCTTAAAAGGCTTTTCAATATTCCCAGAAGCTCAAAGAACTTTACATCTTCTTCACATTCTCTTATTTCTATGAAAAATGAAAAAATTACCGATATTCATACACGTGGATCCCACGTTATGCAAAATTTGTTGCAAGTTCAAAATGAAACTTGAATGGAAAACATGAAAGCCAAAATAGCATCGTTCATCAATTTGGATGAGCTAATAAAGGCATCCTTCACCTTTTTCTTTTTTCTTTTCCCTTTTTTCAGGTCTAAGCTTCAAAATCCTGAAAATAGAGCCAAACTCAGAGCTTTTCTTTTCCTGCTTATTATAGAAACTTAAAGGATCTTCACGAACATCTACGCCTAAGGTTTGCATTGCCCCCATAAAAACGAAAATAAAAAAAGGTAGAGGAGAATTTACAACTTCAAAAGAAAAACATTGTTGCAATCGTACTTGTGGATTATTTCTTCAAACTATTGCAAGAGAGGACTTTCTTCCCATATGGGCTGGTTCTGAGCACAGGAACATGGGGTCTTATTGCATCAACCAATGCTGAATGAACACCTCCCTATTCATCATGAACATATAGGAAAAAAGAAAATTTCACTGTGAAGAAATACGATAATAGTTCAAAATCATCCAATAGTTACCAGTCATTTGTTAATGCAGAGTTATGATAATAGATGCAAAATATAAGAAAACAAAAAGCATTAGTACACTTGTGCAGGATTTTCCTTGTAATAAGAATTATCGAACAATTAATCTACTCACCTTAGATTGCTGCAATGCTGCTTGAATAACATAATTTCCATAAGGATCCAGCATGACTTGATCCAGGTGAGCGTTACTTATCAGTTCCCGGATTATACGAGCACGGCGTTCCTCACCTCCATATTTTAGGCATTTCTCAACAACATTACTACTATATTTCTGCATGGACAAGTCCCCGTAGTTACCCTCCAACTGATCAAGAATATCCATTGTTGCCCAAGGGAGTCGAAGCTCAAAAACAAATTGCACAACATAGTTCCTGCACAGTTACAAGCTAGACCTTGAAGCTCAAAATTATACAATTAAATATGCATAGAATGCTTACAAGTCATCTATTAGGTGAAGTGTAACAAATCTGTTTGGTCTGGCATATTAAAGCATGTTTGGTCTGGCATATTATAGAATGAAGCTGGTGACCATTACCTTCAGATTTGCACTGATTTGCAAGAAGTAAAAGGATCCCTACAGTTAGTTTTTGGAAAAAAAACAAACTGTACTAACCAATAAAATTTCTGATAATTTCTATGCTCTGATTCATAGGCCACGATTTCAACACAGATTGTCATGGAGTAAAGTGCATCCATGCTCTTTCTCCCAAAAAAAAAAAATGGTGCATTCATATTCCACTTATAAAGAGTGAAAAGGTCTAAAACCAAGCAGTTAATTGACATTTGAATAATCCATTCTTAAAGGGAAAGAGGATAAATAAGGTACCCAAATGGATCTTGTGAAAGGATTAGAGCATTTGAGGTGATCTCGCTGACTAGACGATGTCTTTGCTCACCCTCAGAATGAGTAAGGCACTTTTGAAGCACACAACAACCATGGCGATCAGTGGCAAGCTCAACACAATTATTAGTAGTGGCTTCGAAAAGGAACTGCAGAAGAAAGAATTACTAGTATTTTTAATTTCTTTATTGAACAGCCGGATTCACAACAAACAGAATCATTATCAGACACATCGATGCGGAAGAACCGAGCACAATACCATCAGAAAAGTAATACTAGAGAAATCCTGAATCAATAGATACACTCATTCTAACTATTGCAAACAAATTTGATCTCTATATATACAAAGTACATTCGCGTAAGTTGAACAACTTGTCAAACAGAGGTAAATGGTTTTCCCAGTCTAAAATCCTATGGTAAGGGTCTTCACAATCACATAAAAATTTTGTATCAGCATCCATATAAATCAGTGTACATGTTCATTACTTTTGTTCATGATATCAGGTTTAAACATTTTGACGAGTTAAGACATTCTCAACACATAATTTTGAAGAGTTAAGACATTCTCAACACATAATTTCTCATCCTAGTACTCATTCAAATGCACATTTTCAGTCGATGGAAAAACTATGCAAAACTATAAGTTTATCTATGGCATTTCAACCAGTTTAACCTCCTAAAAGCAATCAAATTAGCCCTCATCTCCCATTAATGGGCACATCATCGAAGAGCAAGAATTCCAAAAAAAATTAAAAGAAAGTAAAGAGCTAGTGCTTGCAGGACCCTTCTACCAAAATTTGGTATTCCAACAACTTGAGAACACCATGCTCAAGTGAATTTGTCTACCAATGACTGACTCTCATATGAAAAGATACACTTCCTTCTAAAATAGAATATATGTAACATATGACATTGGTTCATAGGCTCTACTGTGAAAAAGACACAATATTCGCAAGATCGTATTTGGTTAAAATTTTAACAGCACAATATACACATGTATACATGTCTATATTTTCCAGAACTCTCATGTTTGACACTCGATATCAGTGTCGAAACACTACACTAATGTACATATATAAAGATAGAAGAAAAAAAGTGATCTTCTTTACATAAAAGTAAACTTCAATCCTATCAGCCTTGCATAATATACTCAAACTTGAACTTGAACCAGACATCCAAGTTATCGTTGGTATCCTCAATGATGAATAATACTTCCTCTAAAGGATTTGATTATCCTACTCCCCAGACATTCATAAATTAAGGTGATCACAGTAATGCAATTTTTTTTTTACCATCAGTGAAAATATGAACAGAAATGAACAAAATGTAGAGAGACTAGACAATTTACCTTACTGTATTCAGGCAACAAATACAGTAAGCACCGCTGAGCAACATGATTGCCATTCATATTCTTTATCAAAGTCACTATACCAGGTTTCAGTGAGGAAACAACCAAGGAAAATTGCTCTGGACTCTTAAGGGTTTCAATAACCTTTTGAACAGCCCGAGTCCTGAGAAACAAAATGCTAATAGTTAAAGCATATCATGATAAGACAGAGGGAATAGCATAGGTTGTAATAGTAGACAGACAGACAATGAGACGTATACACACACTCCAGCACCCCTGACACTGCAGTGAAAGAGAGAATAAAAAAGATAAATAAATAAAAAGAGGCAGGGAGGGATCAACCCATGCATGTCACACGAAATTCTGACAAGATCCCCAGCTTTTCTGGTGATGGCATGAAGTATTTGCATCCTCTGATCCTCATTACACACTTCAAGCAGCTTCTGGACCAAGTAATTTCCAAAGGGGTCAGTCATGAGCTCAACAATGTGATCAATGATCTCAACAAAAATCTTTTCAATATCTTCTAATGTGCCCTCTGAAATTTTTCTTTGTAAGAAGCGGCAACCATGTTGGTCCTTTGCCATGAGATATATTCTGCCAGTGACTTCATCGAGGGAATTATATTTCTGAGGTTGTGGCCTAATAATTTTGAGATCTGCGGAGTCTGGAGCTAAAGCCCATGAGTTCAAACCATCTAGCTGAAAGCATCCAGCATTCGGAGTGGATAAGCTGAGGCATACATGACCATTTGATAGAAGTTTTCCATTCTGATAGACATGATTAAGTGATTCATTTCCTCCAACAGTTCCACATTTGACAGCTTTAAGAGTGTTCAACCCTTGAGATCTTGTTAGAATCTTTTCAGGAAAATTCTGCCTTCCCACTTTGCCCAAAACATGCATAGGATTACAATCTGTAGAGGAAAAAGCAGAATTAAAATGACTCAAACCCCTTGGGACTGCATAAGCATCCCAAAATTGTTCTTGATTAGATTGTTCAAGTCGGTTTGGCATCTCAAAGCACGGTTGTCTCATGGTGCGGCCCATTAGCTTAGATGGAATGCTTCCATTCTGTTGAATAGGATGCTGGGACTCCATTCGCTGATTGCGAAGCTGCTGAAGATACAGATACTGCTGTTGCATCCTATGATATTGTTCCTGGTCAATGTTCCTCCAGCTGATGGGAGGCTGGTTTAAATGTTGTAAGTATGGAAACGAGGATTGGGTATCTGCAAAGTATTGCTGCGGATCAGACATTACGGGAAACTCCACACCAGGAACAGGCACGTTAGACAGAAACTGGAATCCTTGCAATGCATGAGCATTCGGCAATGCACCAGAGAAATTTTCGACTGGATGACAATAGCCAACTTGCAGCTTCTTGAGTTCTTGAACATTGAGATTGACCATATTTGAACTTTCTTGCCTAACTTTTGTCAAGTCAAATTCACCAAAACCACTAGGTACACTATTTGTTGATTGGAAAGAGGAAGCAACCATCAGCTGCGAATCCACATTAGAAACAGGTTCCTTTAAGTTGTTTGGACATTGACAGTCCAATAAAACAGCATGATTTAGTGAAGATATACGATTTGCCCAAGGACTCACAGTTTCAATGGGTATCCCACTACTGAATCTCAATTCTGAAAATGCAGATGTCAAGGACTGGTCATCAGGAAAGTTTGCTTCCTCTTGTGGAATCCTCTTGATTGGTGAATGCTGAGATTTGTTCACCAGTGTTTTTCCCTCATCTAAATTTCCATTGTTTTTGAGTTTTTCAGCCAAAGGCCCTTTGCTGGAATTGACAGTGATAGGTGACAAGATATAGTTCGAAGACACCCGTTTGGGTCCAGAATCCTCAGAATGTGTATTCCCAGATGTAGCATTCGGTATCTCACCAAGAAGCTTTTCAAATTCATCAACCACCAGCTCACTCCTCCTGTCTTCCATTTTGACAATCACAAATTTTTGCAAATTCCTTTCTACTGAACAAAGCAAACTTGACTAGGCAATGCAGATCCACTGAAAAACCATTCAATGCACAAAATGACATGTCAAGAGGGCACTCAAAAAATAAACATGTGACGATCATTGAACTGAATTTACCCAACATACAAGCCAAAAAATTATCAACATCATTTCCAACTACTCTACACCAATCTATACACAAGAATTACAACCCACATTGTAAAACAACACAAAATTTGAACGATTCCACAGTCCAATATGAACCCATCAATTGAAACACAGCCAAATTGTAGTACTCTTAGAATCAATGGATTTCATCACCAAAATAAATAAATTTCTTTATTTTTTGAACTAATGCAGCTATAATCACAGTCTCCAACCCAAAAGACCAATTGAAATTAACAAAGAAATGAAAAATAAGAAAACAGCAATCACAATTTAACAGTTGGACGAACCCAGTTCACATATGAAGACCATAAAACACTTCATCATCATCATCATCGTGGTCATCAGAGTGATCAAAGCAATTCTAAGACTACTTTCGTCAACTTTTACATGCAACAATTCAAAAACAAACAAATCAGATTCATGTGAAAAATTCCAACACAAAAAAAAACCCGAAAATTCGATCTTTTGATCGAAAGAAGCCAAACCCAGAAGACGCTAATCATCGAAATGAATCAAAATTCTGTCTTTCCAACCCAAAAGCAATCAAAAGCCAAAAAGAAACAAACCCAATTGAGAAAAACAAAAAAAAATCACAATGCAGACGAAAACAAGAACCGATCATCATCAAAGACTCACCAGCAACAACGGAAGAAGAGCTGGCATTAGGGGAACAACAACAATGAAGAAGCCATGACTCCACACACTCAACAATACACAAAAAGAAATGAAATTTCACACAGAATTGTTGTGTATTTTTAGTTTTTTTTTTTTTTAATTAAATGTGATTTAGATAGAACACAAAGAGAGTGATATAGGTAAGGTTAAAGAGTGAGGCGGCGTGAAGAAGAAGAAGAGGTTTTCAAAGTAAACAAAAAACAAAACTCAAAGATAATAAAGAGAGAGATTACGAATGATTTTTATGAATTATGATTATGTCAAAATCTTATGTATGTGTTTATGTTGTTTTGCAATTTGGCAAAAACCAAACACAACAACAACAACACTCACCAACTACAATACGAGATTTGGCAACTTCAAATCACTCCTCTAGTTACTCAACACAACACAACACAACACAACAACACACCATCATCATATTAAAAGCCAACCATGCATATGAATATATTTATACATATGTTTCATATGCATGGCAATGGCAAAGGCAATGGCATGTAATGTTATGAATTCTATGTAAAGTTGTAATTCATTTTCTCTCACTTTCCTCTCTCTACATATCACTTAACTTTCTTCTCTTTGCTCTTTGGCATGTTATTTTGGTTGTGTCATCACCTTTTGCCTTTATTTTAAGTGCTTATAATAATGCTTTTTTTTTTTAATTCTATTATATAGTTTCTTTATACTGTCTACATTATTATATTCATTCGATATTCTTCATTGTTGTGTGTTATACTATATTCTTATCTCATGTCCACTCATCATTTTTTTCTACTCCCATTTCTTTGTTTCATTTTCTTGACATGATTAATTATTACAAGGGTGTTTTTTTTTTTATAATGATAATGTAACGACCTATATACTCTAGTGAAAGTTGAAGACATAATGTTTGCCAAATTAAAAAATAATATCTTTAATCAAAATCATAGTAAAAAAAAGGTTTTTATTTAATTGGATTTGTACTATATACATAGTATGATATGATCTTACGCATGTATTGATATTCATAATAATAAGAGATTATTTGTTAAATGTTTGAAATCTGAAATTTTATCACTTTCAGATATTTTTTAAAAGTTGTTTGTTTGTTTTTTTGTAACTTGTGACTGATTTTTAGACATTTACATCTGAACAGAAAAAATAAACTTTTGTGACTTTTATCTGAATGGAAAAAGGTCTGAATAACAAGTAAATATAATATTCCAAAAATATTTCTAAAAAATAACTTATTTCCTAAACTATAAATCTAATCCCTTTTTTTTTGTTTTAATATACAATAACATAAATATCAAATAACTAAGTTTAAGATATTTTTTATTATAAAAACAAATAAAATGTCACTTATATTCAGATATTAGAAAAAGAAAAATAAACATGTCATTCGGATTTTCATATTCAGACCCATTTAAACTTCAGAAAAATTCAGATCCATTTAGATTTAAGATAAAAAAACCAATGTTACCTAAGTTAATTCACTTTTTCTTGTGAAATTTTATCTGAATGACTTTTAAGTGTGAGAAGATAGGAGTGCCCAATTCAATGTGAAGCTTTTATTTTAATATGAGAAATGAAACTGTTGGAACGGCTGGACTGGTTGGCAGCATTCTTTGGATCATTATTAAGTGCTATAAAGTAAATTAATTACATTAGACAATGTTTTTAATATCACCGTAATTTATTTACTAAGATTAAAGCTCTTACACTTTAGAATTTAGGGCATGTTATTAAGAATACGTAATAACCAGTCTTTGTCTGACTAAGAATTGTCTTGGAGTGCTAGCATTTTTTAAACTCTTTATCATGAACATAAAATTAACTTAATTTGAGGATGGTCCACAATACATGATTGATTGTAAATGCAATTACGTAAAGTGGTTTAAAGGCAGCCACCTCTTCTTCGTTGGGGGTGGCTTTATTTTTAGGACATTTTCAGCCTAAATTTTTTAGGAAAACAAGTTATTTATATATACTACTTGTGAATCAATTGACTTTTGGCCAAGTGGTAGAACCCACTTTCATAAAGTGTGTGAGAACATTAGTTCGAATTTTCCATATCGTAATATAGGTTAGGGACTTAATTTTCTTCCTCAATTATATAATAATTGAATGAAGACAGTCTACTCTATTTCGAAATGTAAATGGAGTAAACATTCCTCGAATATTAGAGAAGGTAAAAATCTGAAATCATTGTATTGTATATCAGTAATCAAATATATATATATATATATATACACACACTACTTGTGAGACATGAAAATGGAAGAAAAAGAGAGGGGTGGGGGCGGGGGAAGTGTTGAAGAGATAATATTAAGTGATAAGTTGAAGACTTTAAATAGATATCGCGCGGAGAAAACCAAACCTAATTGCTTTAAAAGATTCTAGGTCCTTCAATTTTACATACATAGATCACTAAAGATCAAACTTAATCAACACAACGATCTTGCTTGAAACAAAGAATCTATATGTTTCTGATCTTGGATCCAAATAATGGGCAGAAAAAGAGTTGGGAGTCCCTTTAGAGAAGATGCATACAGTGTAAATATTTATTTATAAAATTTCGTCTCTGTCTCTATTAATATTACTACATACTTTTGGATAAACTCCATAAACCCGTAGGGCTATACCATAATTGTATGAACCCTAAATTGTGGATAAACTAGTCAAACTTTGTACATCCCAATCTACATTCAAATTCCTTGTCAATTGTGCCAAAGCATGATATTGATAGGCCGAATTCATACACAACTCTTGTTGTAATTTCCAACATGCCTCTTTAGTCTTTAAGCTTATTGACAGGCAACAAGTTGACATCATAAGTGCTGAAAAATTATACAAGATGTGCTCAAAATCAGAAAAAGATTACATCAATCATTCAAAGCATTCTCTTTGCTCCCACGCACTTGCATGAATTGGGAAAAATTGTAAGTCTCTTTCATGTCTTGAAATTCATGTACCCAAGAGCCGTAGAAAGTAAAATGATTCATCACTATCCAAGTGTCAATTTGCTCCATATTCAGATTAGACAACTATAATTTTAAAAACTACACTTCAAGGATAATTAAAATTAATCTACTATTTCTATAATAAAAATTTTTTATCTCTATTACTTTTGTTAAAAATCTTTATTTCATAACTATACTTTTTTTTCCCCCATAATAACTGTAATTTAAACTGCAATACCTCAATCAATCAGAACACAATCCATAATTATATCACACCAGAATCTGATGTTATAGAGCATGCCTGTAATGCAATAATACCAGTCACCTCATTGTCCGCTTAAAATCTAAGGCAAGCATGCAAGAAAAATGATTTTATGACGAACTTTGCAATGACTCGTTAATATGAATATTGAATGCATTGCACATTAGCAAACTATTACTTTATTTGAGTAGTAGAGCAAATCTTTGTAATCATCAATTACTATGCTAAACACATTTTAATGATGTAAAATCATGTAATCTTTAACCAATGGTTATGACATTTAATCTCAAGGAACTGTGAATGGTAACAATGTAAGCTACTGAAGAATTAGAATCTGACTGCAGGAGATGAGCAAGATAAAATTTCTTTCACTCAAATAAGTTCAAAATCATTGCAATTATACATTAAATTGCAAATTAATACGAGCCGTACTCTGGCAAGCTATCCTCACCAGAATCCATAAATTCTACTGAGACGAATAATTGAATTTACAAGAAGAAAAGAACTCATCGCCATCAAACTAAAAGATAGTTGCTATAATAGAGTCTGAACCTTATTTGCTTGCTCTCTTCTCTGTTAATTAGCTTAGTATCCGTATCCTGAAACAACAAATAGTAACAATAAGTTGGTAAACAAAGCATGTTACACAGAAGCACGGGTGGAACAATTAAGGCAGAACAGCATGGGAGTTGTTTAAGATCAACAAATACAAACCTGAGTTGTCCATTGGGTTGCCCGCAGGCATAGCGGGCTCAGGCTCCTTGATCTCAACCACCACACAGTCGGACATCAAGAAGGTTTTTGCCACCGAGGAAGCATGCTCCAAGCAACATCTGACCACCTTTATAGTAAAAACATTCATCAGTAAGGAACATGAATAACATTGGTATCTGACTACAAATAATTTATAGAAAAAAGAAAAGGTATCCATATTTATGATTGTTGCTACAGAGCACCTGCAAAGCAGCAACTAACCTTGGTAGGATCAATAATTCCTGCAGCCATTAAATCTTCGTAGTTTCCAGTTGCAGCATTGTATCCATATCTATGATTGTCGCTCGAGAGCACCTGCAAATAGGGATATGAATTTCATCTGGAACAACAAGATCTGTAGTAAACCTCACAGGAGTATTAAAAAAACCATACCTTCTCACTGACCACACTTCCATTAACGCCGGCATTTTTGGCAATTAATTTCAGTGGGTAGCACAGAGCTCTTTTAACAATATCTGCTCCAACCTGTCCTTCATCAAGAAGGGTGAAATACCAGTTAACAATTTATGCATTTCAACAAAATCTTGAAGTTGATACAACACATTACCTTTTCTTCATCATTATCAAGGGATTCCTTAATGGCATCCACCTTAGACGAGAGTCTCAATAGAGTACACCCACCACCAACTACGATACCTTCCTCAACTGCTGCCTGAAAATCATATGAAGATGTATAATTTAACACTAGTTTACTCATGACAATAATCCAAAAGGGGAAAATACCAATGTTTTCCATAGATAGGTGCCGGCGTATGTTACCTTTGTTGCGTTAAGAGCATCTTCAACTCTCAATTTCTTCTCTTTAAGCTCTGTTTCAGTTTGAGCTCCAACCTTAAAAGTTCAAGAGGATATCAATACACAAGATGGATATGAAATAAGATGTCATATATCACATTCTCACTTGAAGCAAATGAAAATTTACCTGTATAACAGCAACACCACCTGACAGTTTAGCAATTCTTTCATTAAGTTTCTCCCTTTCATAGTCTTGCTCTGCGTTCTGCAAGAAGAAAAACTTTGAAAGTTAGCCCAGAACATTTCTTCTAACAAGATAATAAAAGTTCCATATAATCAAGCAGTAGGTCTATGCACGCAAGCAAGAGAAAGAGAGGGACAAAAAGTCACCTCAATTAGAGTTTTGATTTGTGCAACTCGTTTGTTTACTGCTTCCTGGGTGCTTCCATCACCCACAATGGTGGTGGTATCCTTTGTGAGCACAACTTTAGAAGCACTACCTAGGACCTCCTTGCCAACTTTGTCCAAGGCAAGTCCCACCTCATCTCTGATTACAGTTCCTGCATGCCAAGAGATAACCCAATCAGCAACATGGACTACGATTAAGTAGGCAGGTGAAAATAATGAGAACAAATTGCTGTTAGAGAAACACTTGTATCCCACAATTATGAATGGACATAAGTTTAAGGATACTCAAGAGGAACTCCAAATATTATTAACCGAACAAAAGAAATACAAGTATCATCCACCAAAATCATAAAACATAATTTGCGCTCACCTCCGGTCAAAATAGCAATGTCATCAAGGTACTGGCTCTTGCGCTCTCCAAAACCAGGAGCTTTCAGAGCAGCAATCTTCAATGCGCCTCTCAGTTTGTTCACAACTAGCGTTGCCAGCGCTTCTTGCTCAATATCTTCTGCAATAATCAAAATTGGGTATCCACCTCTAATTGCATCTTCCAAAATGTTGATAAGATCCCTTGCATTGGTAATCTTTTTATCCACAAGCAGCAACTGAAAAAAAGTACACAACATGGACGTTAACCTTTGCAGAATAAAAAACAAGAGTAATTTTATTCTGGGCAAATCTAAGAAGTTGTAAAGTCATAATAGATTTTATACCTTGCAGTTATCATATTCAACTGCCATTTTCTCACTATCAGTGACAAAGTAGGGAGAAATATAACCACGATCAAATTGCATTCCCTCAACAACATAGAGCATATTCTCAGCACTTTTTCCCTCTTCAAGGGTCACCACACCCTTACGTCCCACTTTACTCATGGCTTCCGCAATCATATTCCCAACTTCATAGTTGTTCCCTGCACTAACAGCTGCTACATCGGCAAGTTCACTATCTTCAACCTGAAACCCCACGTATTTTCATTAAATCCTATGTGCATAATCTGATTAATATACACAAAAAATGCAATGGTGGCTTGAAATTTGAAAACCTTGATTAATAAAATTTCCCATTACCTCTTTTGACATCTGCTTGAGCTCTGAAACAAGAGCCTTAGATGTCTTCTCAATGCCTCTTGTGATCAGAACAGGATTTGCACCAGCTGCCACAACCTGAACCATTGAACTTAGTAAATAACAAAGAAAGCACAATTTCCAAAAATATCATGCTATTAAGATGACCAGTAAAACTATCACAAAGAACTATCATACTGTACCAACCTTAACACCTTCAGCTATAAGCCCCTGCGCAAGAACAACAGATGTTGTTGTTCCATCACCAGCCAAGTCATTAGTCTTGGCAGCTGCTTGTCTCACTAATTTAGCACCGATGTTCTCAACTGGGTCCTCCAACTCAACCTGGATAAAATTAGTAGAATAACATGTTAATAATCTCATACGACAAGTAGATTTTGACAGTAGATGAAAAATAAGATGGAAAAGTATACAAAAATGTTGAAAGGATTAAAATTTCGGCAGAACAGGTGACACAATAGATAATAAAATCGCAATAATAAATTTCCAATTCTAAATACATGCTCGATTTCTAGCGTAATAGAACATTGTAAACAATGGAGCAAATACATACCTCTTTGGCCACAGTTACACCATCATTCACAATTTTCGGGGCACCATACTTGCTCTCTAGAACAACATTCCTGCCCTTGGGACCAAGGGTAACTCCAACTAGATCTGCAAGCTTGTTGACACCATTCTGCGACGATGAAGACAGATTTGAAGATGTCAAAACTAAATAAAGAAAGAAAGTTGCAATGGAACATCAATCAAAAGCCCATCAGTGTCTTAGCACCAAGACTCACTTGAAGTTTCTTCATGGCATATCCATCCTTGTTGAAATGCAAGTCCTTTGCAGCATAAATCTTAGGTGTGCGGGCCCTGCGCAGAGCTACTCTCTGTCTCCTGCTAAATGAACTTGAAGAAATGGAAGCAAGTGATGACAATTTGTTTGAAGAAGATGCAAGCTTCTTATCAGTCATGTGTCCATTAGGAGCAATCATGGAGCTAATAGAAGACATGGCAGTGAAAGTCGACGCCATTTATTCGTTTAAAGCTGCCAACATTGACAAAGTAAGCTCAGCTAAATGATGCCGATAAGATTACCCACTCTCAAAGCGGAAGATTCAATGTGAAAATAAAAACCACAAACATGAGATTTTCTTCCACCCATGGTATTACAGAAAAGAAATAAATAAGATTCTCTTCCACCCATTTTATTACAGAAAATAAATCAAAGTAGATAAGGAAATCTTCATTTAGTTACAAAAGCATTTGCAGACCCACAATCTTATTTCCACTACGTTAGCCTCACAAATTATCAATCACTTCAAATCTTCAATCCTTAATTCAACAACTTCCACATATACTCAAGAACACAAAAGCCAAAGACATCTAAATTGTACATTGTATTTTATCAACCATGGTATCAATTTTCACAGAAAGAATGAAAATAACCAACTAAAAAAAAATTCTCAGCAAACAACACCAACATTCAGCTAAAACAAATGCTTCTCTTTATTCAAAATCCAAAATCCTCTATTTCTACAAAGTCAATGAAGCAAATTGAACAATCAGGATTAAACTCACAAATTCAAGCTACTATTATTATCTAGAAGGAAAAGTAGAACACAAACACCCACACAGCATACAAAAAACATTAAACAAACAGCAGAAAAATCAAACTTGGATGCATATCATTACACCCATCGTCCATTTTCAACCCAAAACCTCATCTTTCTCATTTTCCAACACAGTAAACAAGCCCAGAGCAAATTAAAAGGAAAGAACTTTGAACAAAAAAGCTTAAAGGGTTCTGTTAAACTCACTGTGAAACGGCGGAAGGTGCGAGAGTTCTAGGGTTTAAAGAGATAAGGAGAGCTGCAGGTAGAGTAGGAGTTGAGAGTTGGTGGGTTTTGTTGATAATATAAAGGGCGAACGGTTTCTTAGCTCTTGAAGCTTCGAGTGCATCTGGACCGTTGGATTTAAGTCGAAGGACGTTTGTTTGTCTTGACTTTGGAACACTCTAGAACATCTTTTGTTCTCACTTTAGTTTGTTGTGTGTTTTTTTTTTTTTTTTTTGGGTTTGCGGAGTACTTTAGTTTTAGTGTTGTAGTAGTGTTTTGGATTTTGTATTCTCTACGTACGATGACAATTAGGGGTGGACATTTAATTCGACCTGATTTGAAAAAATCAGGTTCGGATATGTATATAATTTGATTGGATTAATTTTGTTCCAACCTAAATCTGATCCGAAATTTTGATGAAAATAAACATAAATTCACCGATCCGTATATATTTAGATCGGATCAAATATATATTCGAGTTTAATTCGAATTACATTTGCTTCAACCCAAATAACCTGACCTGAACCTAAATTTGCCCACCCCTAATGACAACATTCAATTATATAGCTTTGCATAAAAAAATTAAAAATAAAAATAAAAATAAAAAAACAACGCTAGACATCTCAATATCTACGTACTAATTTGAATATCAACTAATGTAATATTTATCCATTGAATGGCCGTTAAATAATTTTATAAGTTATGAAATTCAGCATCTTATAGATAAATAACACATAATAAAAAAGGCCATGATCTTGGATTAAAAAATTATTATATATATAATCTTGAAATTACAAACCTAAACACCATTATCGTAAAATTGTAAGATGCTTTCAAATATTTAAAGACTAATAAAATATGTTCTATTGGTACATCATAGATATGAATCTCTTCATAAATGGTACAATTCAAAATTTCGAATACGCAATTTGCAATGACAAGTCCAAAGGAACCAAAAATATATTCAATAATAGTAACAATTAACTTATGCACGCAAGAGACTTAAAACTCTTCAAATTTACATCAGTTAAGTCCGACTTTAAATGGTTCCTTTATAAGCCTGCAATCCTGCATGTTATGTTACTATATATATATATATATATTTCAATCATGGTGTTGGATGTTATGAATATTATTATGATTTATTATAGTTTTATTACATTTGTTGGAAAAATGATTGCCGTAAAAACATAACAAAATAAAGTGAAGTGGTGAGCATATTATTATGATTTATTATAGTTTTATTACATTTGTTGGAAAAATGATTGACGTAAAAACATAATAAAATAGTGTGAGGAGGTGCTCACCACTCAACCAATAAATAATATATTAATTTCTAGTAAGTCTTTTTTTATTTTTTCCAAAAGAAAGTATGCCTTTCAATAGGTCAACTTAACAACAAATACATAATGTTCGTTGGAAATTCATCCAACCATATAACAGTTTCCATCATTTGCAGTGCAAACTTTGCTATTGAATGAGCTATGCCATTACATAATCTGGGAGTATGCTGAGTTTTAAAGTTCTGAAATTCTTCTTGTTTTCCAGAATTTCAGAGATCACCCAGAAAATATTAGACATGCTACTTTTCCTACTGTTAACTAAGTCTACTACATCCTAGTAATCAGATTCTAAAATCATAGAATTGTCACCAACGTTTATCGCAACCTGCAATCCCCACTCCATAGCTGCAGCTTCAGCCATTGTCATGTTACCAAAATACTTAGTTGTTTTAACAGCAGCTATGCAATTTCTATCAAAATTTCTAACCACAACCCCGAAACCTACCACCTGCTTTTCAATATCCACAGCAGCATTCACATTTACTTTTAGCCAGCCATTTGGAGGAGGGCATTACTGTTTTTGCTTCCCAACTTCCTTACTTGTACCATAAGTCATCTCAGGTTGTCTAACTTTTCTGAAAGATTCCACAACTGACTCTGCACTTGCTATTAATCTAATTGGGTTCTCTCTTTTTTTTTTTCCCTCGAACAATCATTTGTTTCTTGCATTCCAATTTACCCGTAGTAAAGCTGCAACTAACGCCCCATCAATTTTAGTTTGATGTCGAGGCAAGAATTGCAGCAACTTGACTATGTCATGAATGTGCTCCCCTTGAAATTCAGCTGTCAGTTGAGAGTTCTTCCAGATTTTTCTTACCATTTTGCAACCCAACGAAGCATGAGATATGGACTCCAAATTACAGAAATAGATTTGTTCATTTATATTAAGTTGAAAAATCTATCTTTGGCCTTCAATGCATGACATGGTGGTGGTAGAGTTATATGGAATGTGTTGTATGATTTGTCATTTATATTTTTAAGAAATAGATGACATGTCATACAATCTTAACTCCAGGTAAAAAATTGTATGCAATGTTGTTTATAAATTTATCAAGTATATGACATTTCATACAGTTTGAATTTATGTATAACATGTCTTGTTGTGTTCCAGCACATAGATGACACGGTGTAAACTTTCTACTCCCTTAAATGGTGTCATACAAAATTGTATGAAATGTCGTATAAATAATAAATTTACAAACAACGTGCCATATAAATTTTACTCTGGAGTAAAAATTGTAGGATGTGTCAAATGTAATGACAAATCATGCGAACCCATATAATTAGCTAGATCACATATCATCTATATACTGAAGTTACAACCAACATGTCATACATCAAGAGCCAAAGATTGAATTTTTTTTTTTTTTTATCATAACTTGATATAAATTGATTTAGATAAAGTTATTGTATGTCAACGTGTTGTCATATCATCATATTTTTTGTTAACCTAAAATTTGTTTGAAATTTTCTTAGAATAATTAATTAATTTACAGAATTTTAGAATTGGAACTTCAATTATTTTCACTAATGAAGAACTTGGAACTACTATTCAATTATTATTAATTTTCTAATTAATGACCTAATTATTTGTCTCTGCTACCTGGCGGTGAATTTGATGATTGATCTCCAAACACTTGAGTTAACAAATTATACTGATTGGCATTTGATGAAGTATTGGAGGAGCCTCTTTTAGGTTGATCTGCCGAGGATGAGGAAGATCTATCATGGGTGTGACTGTGAACCCCATCATACACAATCCGAATGTTGGTTGGGTCTGAGGTGCACCACTCGGCTCGTTTCTTGGCCATGCAACTGCTCTCTTGGCACTTGAAATAGCTCCTGTTTTTAAGCCCAGAACCACAGAGATTAATGTTAATCATTCTATTGATAAATGAACACTAGCTTGAGCACATAATCCAGTTCATTCCGATTCTAAGTTAGTTAACCTACCATAAAATTATATTATTAGCTTATTAGCTTGAGCATTGTGCCTATGTGTGATAAATTTCGCCTCATCTTATTATTAGAGGCCAAAAACAAAGTGAGGCATGAACAAATGCAAATATAATGGAGTAGTGATTCAGGCAATTAATACTTATTTACAAGAATTGAATATGATATGCTATTAATTTATTTTATTTATTCGTACCTGAGTTTTCTGATGCTTTTGATGAATTTTTGGCCATACTTTTTCCACTCATATCCATCTTCTGGTAACACCAATCTGTGGCCTCGTTGGTCCGTCTCCTGTGCTTCTTCTCTATCATTATCTTCATTTTGATCCCTATTTTTATAACACATATATATATACACAAAAGCTAAGAATTAATTTGCTCAGTCTCTCGTGCATCCACATATAACTTAATTAATTAAAATTATCGTTCATATATACATATATACACACACAAAATTAACCCTCCTATATATATATATATCGTATATATTATGCATGAGATTATTATAAATTCATATATACATTTTGTCTTATGTATGAGTGGGAAAGCATTTGAAACTATCTAGCACAAAATTACCATATTATAAAACCAATTATCTAAAGAACATGCTTCGAGAAGGATCCAAATTAAACAACCACCAACAAATCATCAAAGCGAAATAAATCAGCCGAAATAGACATGTTCTTGAGTTCTGAAAACTTGATTACCCATTGAATGAAAGCCTTTATTGATCCAGATCTATAGATCAGCGTGTATTTTATCAGAGTTTGCATGTATTTAATTACCTAGCTAGTTACTACATCTTACGGCTGATCAGTAAATAAATAAATAAATAAAATGCAACTGATCAGAATATTAACCTGTTTGCCGTATATACATATAGTATAAATCGAAAAATACGTAAAATATTATCAGATCTGGTGAAAAACATACATGGTGGACGAAGAAGAAGCTTCACTCGGTAAGAGTAAAGAAAAAAAATTAATAAATCCGTCAAATTAGGTCCAATCTTCTCATAGAATAGAAATTTGGGTTGTGCCGTCACAATAGAATTGATCTAGATACAGATAGGCCCAATAGATCTTTAAATTTGCCAAAAAGAAAAAAAAAAAAGAAAAAGAAAAAGCACTTTTGTGCAAAAATTAAGAGGAATATATAAGAAAGATTGAGAGAGACAAAATGGATATTGCTTTGTCCACAATCACTCGAACAAAAATTTTCCTTCATAAACTTGTTTGGCAACTTTTGAAAAATCAAAAAGATGACCTAGTTTCATGGCTAATATAATCCATGCAGGTCTTTGACTTGGATGGATAGCCATTTAATGGATCATGGGAACTCTTTAAAGATCAGAAGAATGCTATTTTTTCCCAAGGGATAAAATGGAAAAAGAGAAAAGACGAACGGAAAATTAATCAAATGGAGGGGAGAGTACGAGACATAAAAATTGGGAAAAGAAAACCGTTCCTAGAAAAGTTAAGCCCAAGGAAGTGATAGTGACAAAATCTTGACTCTTCAATAATTAATAAGACAGACAGCTGGTATTATGTGACGTAGCGTTCATGACATCACTCTTTTCACTAATCTAGGGTTTTGTTTATTTGCTTTAATTCATTTTTAATTTAGATTATCGTCATCAATACGTATGCTTTTGTTGGTTTGAATTAGATTTAAATGAGTAATGATTGGGCCCCGATATCTTAGTCTCAACTTGAGTCCTAGTGTTATGTGTCACTCGTTTATTAGATGATAAATTTTATATTTTATAAAATTATTTAAGCACCCTCTAATAAATGAACGACACATTAGTTGAGACTTAAATATTGAGATATCTATCATTATTCGATTTAAATTTATGGGTTTCTTTTAATTAGTTAAACTCAAGACCCAAAAGAGTGAATTGGGTTATTTGAAAAATTTTATGTCCAATGATAAATGTGTATACCCAGGGCAAATTATTTTTTAACTCGTATGTTTCTCAAGGGAATGGTGTTGCAGATGCTCTTACTAATTATATATAGTTCCTGGTTGTCCCACTTATAGGTTTAATCAGTTGATTTTGTTTTGTACTATTTTGCTTGCATTTTCATTTTTTTTCCCTTTAACTTGTGTCTTGATTTTTAGATGACTTGTTGTTAGTTTATTTTTTAGAAGTAAATCAAAGCTCATCATGTCCATTACAATCTCTCTTATCTAAATGTCATTTTCTTTTTTCTTATAAATAAAGTTTCCTCTCTATTTAGGAGTGTCAATCTAAGTCAGGACTTGTTTATTCGATTCAATTTTATGTGAATTAAATGATTTTGGTTTGAAAAAACTAATTCGTTTAATAAATGGATGAACTCGATTCGATTGGTTAATTAAATGAATAGAATCCGGGTTTGAAAAGATTGATTCATTTAATAAATAGGTCATAAATGAATCGAGTATTATCCATTCGTTTATTATTTATTTAATTAAATTATTTATTTGTCCTTAAACTTGTTTGAAAAAATTTAAAATTTGAAGGTTAACAAAGTAATTTTAAGTGATAATAAAGCAAACCATATAAATAAAACAAGTATCAGGGCAGCCGCCAGCCGGCCCTAATTTTTTAATTTCCTCATTTCGTCTCTTTCTTTCCCGTCGTCTTTCAGCAGACAACCCTCTCTTGACTGATGACTCCAGTGTCCTCATTTATTTTCAATTTTATTTTTTAATATTTTATCAAGTGACGATTAGGGCACGACCTATTCTTGTTGTGTATTGCACCATTGTCTTTTCAAGTTGCCATGGAGAGTCAAACCTAAATTTATGTAAATTTTGCTCTTAATTAATATGAAATTAAGTAGTTGTAGATTTGTTGTTGGGTAGCAACAATGACTTATTTACAGTCATTACGTTCTCCCCACTCCATATTGAAAGTAAGTTAACAACAATGACTTATTTAATCGTAACTTGAGAAAATAAAATTGAAAATAAATGAGGACTTTTATGAGGATATGAATTTGTGAGAGGAGACTGTGCTACTACTAAAGGGTAATAATAGAAAAATGCTTAGAGCGAAGCATTTAACACGTTCAAATTGATCAGAAAATAATTAATTAATTGAATCCTTTAATTGATTAATAAGACTCTTTCCTTACATGGGTGTGATGGGTTCTAACTAGACTTAGGCTCTGTTTGACATTGATGTTAGATAACTGTAGTTAGTAAAATATTATCTGTTGTAATTTAAAAATTAAATTGATTTAATTTTTTATTCGTATGATGAAAAATTTATTATATTTTTACTAATTTAATCAAAATTATTATTTTATAATTATATTTATTACATACTATTAATTTTTATTTTATAATTATAATTTTTCTTTCACAGTAACTATAACTTTTAAGTTACAAAACTTCAATATCAAACAAGACCTTAGACCTAACTCCAACCTAAGTAATGGATTCCACCAAGAATAAATCATTAATTCTTTTTATTTTCTTTTGCCTTCTTTTTTCTAATAAAAATTATTTGTTTTTCATTTCCTTAATTCAATAACATCTGTTTATATATGTTCTAGACGATTCATACACTTTCTAATTAAAAAAAAAAAAAAAACCAAGGAAAATAGCATGCTTCTTTTTCTATTGATTACACACACAAAACAAAAAAAATATGTGATGATACAAAAACGCTCCTTTAAATCTGGAGAAGAGAAGCTTAACTAACAAATACACAAAACAGAACCAAACCCCACCCCCACCAAATCATATGTATGTTAATTAATTACATTGTGAATCTTTTGTTTGAATCTCAGCTTTTGGCTCCTCATGAGTAATCACAGTTACAAAAGTCTTTTGAGTGGGAACCTCATCTGGGAGCATTTGCAATGGCTCCAATGAATCCACAATATCCCGCATTAGAGGCCTTGCTTTCGGATTGTGGTTCAAGCAATGGTAGGCGAGCATGGCGGCTTTGTGAACTCCTTTAACCGGATAATCTCCTTCTAGTCGAGGATCTACGATGTTGAGTAACTTTTTCTTCTCTTTAAGCAAAGGGAGAGCCCAATCTGCTAGGTTCTGCTCTCTGGCTGGTCGCGACTTGTCTAGTGATTTTCTTCCTGTCAGAAGCTCAAGAAGCACGACACCAAAGCTGTATACATCACTTCTAGGAGTTAGATGGCCTGCACAAATTAACTTTAATGTCAGTTCGTTCACACAGGCTTATTTCACTCGAATAAAGAACAAATGACTGATACATTTCGACTACATATGGTTGCATTGCATGGATCCTTAATTTAGAAGACTGAATGAATAATGTAAAGTTACCAACCCGTCATTATGTACTCAGGGGCTGCATATCCATAAGTTCCCATTATGCGAGTTGAAACGTGAGATTTGTCCCCCTCTGGTCCATCTTTGGCAAGCCCAAAGTCTGAGAGCTTTGCATTGTAGTCCTGCATTTTGTACATATTAAGCAAATTGCAGATTAATTTGAGTTTAGGCCGATGAAATGACAAGAACGCAAGGGATATTTGATGAAATTCCTTACAACTAGACCTTATGATTTCAGTTAACAAATACTGATTAGTATAAGACAATTTGTTTCACTATCAATTCCATGTAACCAGATGCAAGTTAATCCTTCTCTAAGAAACATGTGCAACATTTTCGGCGAACTAACCATGTCTAAGAGAATATTAGATGTCTTAAAGTCGCGATAGATGACAGGTTTCTCTGCTTCGTGAAGAAAGGCAAGTCCTTTTGCAGCACCAAATGCAATCTTCATTCTGATAGACCACGGAAGAGGAAGCAGTACTTCTGCAACAAGAAAAAATACATTACAATTTGAAATAAAAAAAAAAAAAAGACAAAATCATAGTCCTGTATTACCCACCAATAAAATTGGTTATCCTAGCCATATCAATTTCAGAAACCACTAGAACGGTGTGAAAACTACTTTGCATCCTTAATTTGTTTCTGCTTATAACAACTTTCCATTCTTAGTTCACTTTTTATTAACCTTTATTGTTCCTAGATCCAAAGGCAACTAAGCATTACATCAAATTCTAGCACCTTCACATCCACATTCCTTTCCATGAAACTGATGTCTGTTCAAGGCTGAGAGGCACCACTCCAGTAGCTAGCTTTACCATTATTCCCTTTTAAAAAGCTTGCAATCACAGCATTATGGGCATAAAACAAATTGAATGAATGCCTTATGGGGTTAATGGACTAATGGTATATCATATACTATCATTACAGGCAACAACAATTATGGTACTGCTTTAATTCTTCCACTAGAACTGATGCTGCCAAAAACTGAAGGTGCTTTTGTTGATGAGATAGACGTTGTTTCAAATCTTTTTCCCGGCCAACAATTTCATCATTTGATATATATGTCTCCAGTATGGTGCCTTGCTCACACTTTCTAATGTGTAAGCATTAATTTATTGAAGTGAAAGGATGTACTTACGTGAGAACAGATTGCTTTCCACACTACCCCGAGCCATGAACTCATATATTAGTACCCGGTGTTCATCTTCACAGCAGTAACCGATCAACTTAACCAAATTCGGATGAGAAAGCTGCCCCAAAAATATGACTTCTGCCTAGAAACACACAACACCCTTTATCAAATCAATGATAAATATATTTAAGGCTCTAATATACAAGACTAAAATAAAAATATCAACAATGGTAACTTCTTTTCAGGACATAAAGATTACCAGCCATTCCCGGTGGCCTTGATAACTGTTATCACCATCATGAACCTTAACAGCCACTGGAACAGACTGAAGCCCTTCCCTTAAGTCCTCAGAAATGAACCCTTTGTAAACACTTCCAAATCCGCCTCCACCCAACACACGATCTTGCCTGAAGTTTGCAGTGATGATCCTCAGTTCATCATACGTAAATGCAATCAATGGATTTGCAGCTGAATCACGACGCAGGTCCTCTACTTCTTTTGGATTTGATGGTAAGTTACTATATTCCTTTTTAGCCTTCTCGGATGGACTCTCATCTTTTGGTGATTCTGAAAAGAAACACATGACAGCATAACATCATATATATAATCATCAAATCAGTAGGGATAAATTCTTATATCTTCCTTTTATCAGTTCTACAAACCATTTGAAGGCAGAATAAATTAGCTTTAAGAACCAAATTTAGCATACTAAAGAATTAAACTGATAAAAATTAAACATGATATGAGAATTAAAGGGTTTCTCAAATATAAAAATGTTGTTCTTAAAATAAAATTTAAAAGCTTATCAAGATTAATGTGACAGCAAAATAAAAAAATCAACTCAAAATATGTATGAGCATGGGATAAAAGAGAAAATTATAAATTTTCAAAACAGTATATGTTAAAAAAAATTGAAAAAAGGTAAAAAGAATTAATTTTAAAACAATAAATTTATTAAAATTTTTTTTACTTATTACTGTTGAGATAAGAATCAACGCACGATAGTGACAAGTACCCACTTGCACTGAAAAAGAGTAGAAGAAAATGTACCACCTTTACAGTGGGAAATTGATTGAAAATGAAAAAAAAGTTTTAAACTTTCTTCATTTTTGTTTTCTTCTTTAATTTGCAGAATAAAAATGGAATATCTAGAATAAAGAACCCTACAAATGAATCCCCGAAAATAAAAAATTAGAAGAATATCAGTTATCAGAATACAAGAAAACTAGAGAAAAATTTGAATAAAAAAATCTAAATAACAAGAAGCTGAAGGAGGAAAAAAAGAAAAAACAGAGCGTATGTTAACTGGAATTACAGTTTGCATGTGGGAAACTGATTTTAATTATGACAAAGCATGATCATCTAACTCATTTTCAGGATTAAATTACAATTTTATTCTAGATACATAGAATTATTGAACAAGTGAGGAGAAAACAGAGCTTTTAAAGGAAACAAACCTGACTTTGTATTTGATGAAACTATGTAAACTGAAGGCTCCCATTTACACCAACAATTTCCCATTATATCAAAAACTTTAAAAAGAGAAAAGAAAACTGATTCCCTCACCGAAATCCCATCAGTAAAAACCAAACTTATTCACTCTTTTTTGAGTTCAAACTCAAAAGAAAACACTTTCAAAAAACAGAGCCACTCTGTTTTCCTCTGTTTCTGTAAAAACGTATGTGCTATTATGTGAGAAAGAAAGCACAAGAAAAAGAAAGAAAGAAAGGGAATTGTTTTTGGTGCAGAAGTTGATGAGAAAAGAGAGAGAATTGTTTCTTGGTGGCTATAATGGGTGAGGGCTTCGGTGGTAGGGACCACAAAGAAGCAGATGGTTTTGTTAATTTTCATTTGAAAACACAAAATAGTTTTGAGTTATTGTTGCTGTGGCTAGCTTTTGTCTTCCTTGTGCATGCTGCCTTCTGTATTCTTTCTTTTGTTTCCTTTAGTGCGCATGTAAGAGGCATTCCAATCTCCATTGAAAAGAAAAAAAAAATAAAAAAATCCACCAATCTTTTTCATTCACCATCTTTTCTTCCTTTTGAGTCACCCTTTTTCTATGTTCACACACCAAAACAGAGTCAGTTTATTTATTCACTACTAATAGAATTGCCAATAGCTTAGGAATGAATCTAATTGCAGCAAATTTGCAACAACTTTACCTACCCTTTTTTTTTTTGGTTCATATTATTGATTTTTTTAGTTTATCACATATAATTACCAATCTAGGTGGGTTTATTTTGTGTATTTAACATGTGCACATTCACATTTGAGTCAAAATTAGTGGATGCTCGATTGACCCGCAAGCAAAATGATTAAATCTCATCTTGAAAAAATTTGGTCATTCATTTAATCTTGATATAATTATTTTGAGAATTGGATTCAAAATGAATGATTTCATCTTATATTGGCATGAACATCACTCTGATGGATCATTATTGAATGTACTAGAAAGCCAAGAAAGGTAAACAAAGTTTTTTTTTTTTTTACTTCCTTTTCATCACAAATTACTATATCAAAGTGCAAAATTTCCGCCTGTGGGAGCCAATTAATGTGTGATCAATCCCTTTCAAATCTAAACTAATTTCTGATATAGTATTATATGAAAATTTTCTATGCAAAGACATATACACTTTACAGAATGCAAATTTTAATAATATATTGTTGTTGTAGCAATATAACATTGTAATAATACAATGCACCATCGATTTGTTTTATTTAATTTGCTATGAAACAACATTTATATCAAAAAAGAATTCTAGTATTATTTAAATAGTCAATACTTCTATTCTTCCATCCAAAATATTCTTTTGGATCGTTTTAAGTCTCTAATAATAGATTAATTTATTCGCAACATCAAGGTCATATGAAAAACAAAAAAGAAAAAAAAAATCTTTATGAATAGGTTGTTCGTAGTGTGAGGATGAACCATTTCACGGATTGATCAATCTAAGAAGTTTTGATTGAAAACAAAAATTAATGACCAAAGTTGATACAGTAATCAATATGCTGAAGCATTTATATGCTATGCATAAATTTCACTACATACATGCATATATTTTAAAGAAGAAAAATGAATTAAAGATAAAATTAGGTCATTATAGAAATTTTATGTGGCCTGCAAACCATCGTGCATGCAAGAACGTCAACGTTTGGGATTAAAGACCTTCATGATGCTCAGTGGGGGTGTGCGATGATGATGATGATGCATATAATGTCATTTCAATGGCTAGCTAAGAAACATGTGTTAAATGTTAATTACATTCACCTTTTTTTTCCTTAAAGAAGCTCGAAAAAACAAAAACAGACAACTCATACATGCATGAAATGTCAATATGTCACCTCAATGGCTAAGATACACTTGTTAATCTTCTCACCTTTTTAATTAGTCAAACATATTGGGAAAAAGGGCAAAAAAAACGTTACTTTGCTCAATTTTTTGCTTTGATTTTGATCAAGAGTCATGATCGGTTTGAGGACAAAGCTATTTCCGGAAGCACAATTAAAGACTTTTTTAGTGTTTTTGGGTTACTTACTGCAGGCTTGCACGGTTGCACTAAACCGAAAAAACCTTTACAAAAGGAGTAAAAATAACACACGCGCAAGCACATTATTGCAAGAAAATATTTCCATTAATGTCAAGAAATAAAGTGTTGCCACTTTCTTCTTGAAAGTAATTTAGTTCAAATAAGAGAGATATCCAAAACATCTTGGTTTAGTTTATTTACATAGGGGAACCGTTCATGATTCATCTACTGCTAATTAATTAAACAACCTTGTTAATCCCATATTCCAATGCATTAATTCCCACAAGAGATATTTAATAAATTAACTATCTAGTATTTCAACTCCATCGCTCTAATATATTTTCGTGTACACACGTATTCATAGTAAAACATAATGATCGATGGTTGTTAAGTTACATAATTACGTAACATAATTGTGTTATTGGTAGTAATCATTAGGTTGACGTGTGTTACATAATTATGTAACTTAACAAGATTCAGCGGTAATTTTTCTTAATTAAGTCCCATTTCTTTCCAAACCAAAACGCTATAGCAAATTTTTATTTTTAACATTTTTTTTTTTGCTGTTCCTACAAATTAAACTGTGAAAATGATCTTTTACCCACATGTCAAAGAAAATTCAAAAGTCAATAAGAGATGAGCTAATTTTTCAAAGAATATATAGTCATCGTCCACCCTCTGAAGTACGATAACCCAAGGAAGGTCGGCAGGTAATTAAATAGTTGTCAGGCATAATTTGATGGTGTGATATAGTTAATAAATTAAGATATATTCTGATTTCTGAATCTGAGAGGCAAAAAGGAAAATCTATATACAAATCTCTTTTCCTTTTTCCTTTCTTTGTCAATAGGTAAACTAAAACCATGGGAATTCTTGTTGGTTTTGGAAACGCTGGCTGGTGAAAGTTCAGCTCAATGTCCCCAACTGCTAAATACTAACGACTACGCTTGGCTTGAATCTTGAATCTTGAATCTTGAATCTTGATGATGTTATTGAAGCTAGGAAGAAAGCTGGAGCTGCCTTGATTTTTAAAATAATACTATTATATTGAATTGCTCTTTCCTTTCACTTTCTGAAAAATGGGTCCATAAAAGTTTCCAATTTTATTAATTTCTTTTATGTGCGAGTTCACGGAAAATGGAATCGATGACTATGAGAGTGCTGCTAGCTAAATCTTTTCTTTTTCCTCTGTGTGTGTGCTACTATTATATTTGCTCTGTTAAATTTATCAATCCATGCCTAGCTAACAAATTAAAAGTCATCATCAGTACTCATGATCAGTTAAAGAGTATTGGAATTAAAAGGATGGAGCTGGAAGCACAAAGGCTTGTATTCATTTGGGTTGCTTAGCAAACTTGCACTAAACCAAATAAAGAACATGGACAAAAAGAAAAAATCAAACAACACACGTGCATTTTCATTATTGCAAGAAAACATTTTCAACAAGTGTTACTGCTTATTCTTGAATATGTTGTTTGGTTGAAATATACAGTTGAATGCAGCAAGCATGCCCTAGCTCTTTCTCTCTATATATAAAGAGGCGGTTGATTGCCAGGCCAGCTATACATGCACTTGATGAAAAGGAAATATTCTATATATAATAATAATAATAATCATACAGAATTACATATAATTAATATTATTATGGGATCTGTTAATTATATAAAATGATTGGAATTCTTCCGCAATTTTTAAGCTAATAACTAAGTCAAGATCCTTGCATTTTAATTAGAATGGTTGTGAATCTTGTTATCGAAGAATGTTATATATAATTAATAGACTTGATATGGACCTAGATTTTATCCGGTTCTGATCCTGATCTTTAGGCTGTTATTACTATTATTTTTTTTGGAATAATCTTTAGGCTCTTATTTGATTCCTTTGATATTCACTTCATTCCTATCACAAGCGATATGGTTGGCATTATAAGGTGAAAAAATTTTGCGATTTTCTCGTAGAAATTAAAGTCATCATAAATTATTCAGGCTAGGAAGACTCAGAACAGTGGAGAAAAAGCAGAAGTCGATGGTCAACGGCTGCGCTAATTTTCAAAGAGTTTATCCTTAAACTAGACTAATTAGTGTCCATGGTTTCCAATGTCGGCAGGTAATTTGATAATAATAATTAATATTACTTATTAGTTAGAGTGCATGGACACTAATTAACTAATAATTTTCTCTCCTTTTCTTTCTTTCTTTCTTTCTTTCTTGGTCATGAATTTTATGTATATAATATCTTATAGGATTTGGTCAAAATTAACCTGGATATAATTGATCGTGTTGATTTTGAAAGAATTTTGACCGACGTAGGAAATCATTCTTGATGTAGTATATATATAACTTGGCTGGGCTACAAAATGTGGAGTTTAATTTGAGTATATAATATACAATTGCGAAGCTTGCGCTCTTTGTTTGATTGTGATTTCTGTGTACAGATTTTACATATTGCAAAACTATATATTAATTGTCGTCTTGTAACACCTTCTGTTTCGCCAAATTAGAAGCTAAGCTAGAGAGTGCGCTTGACCTGGCATATGGTATATATACTTACTACTACTATTCTTCCTTTAATTTGGAAGCATGCACTTTTAAGTAAGCAGAAGCGGAAAGGATTAATGTTAGTGATCAAAAGTTGGTCCAAATTAAATTCCCATTTTAAATATTATATATTGTCTCCCTCTCCCATGCTTGCTCGTTTTGTTTGACATGCACCACAAAACCCATAAGTATTTGAAGTCAATTTCTTTTTCTTTTTCTTTTTTTTCATGTCCATCATAATTCCTCATGCATCCATCAACTTGTTTGTGTCTTGTGCAGATATAATTTTAGAGAGCAATATGTAGGAAGCATTCATAATTGATTAATCATAATCATTAAGTAATTTAACTGTTGCAAATTCATGTTAATCTTGCCTGATATGATTATGGCATATATACAAACATATGTTAATTACAGTTATAAGGCACCCAATTTGATATAATGACAATTGATCGTGTATATATATAAACATAATGTTAATTTACTGTAACATAATTCAACATATCAAGTAAATATGATCGATACATTAACAAAATTATTAGCATATTACATATTTGCTATTCATAATTAATATAGATTATTACAATTATACGTACGAACCACTTTTTACTTATAGAACCTGGCAAAGTGTACCTTTCGAAGATCAGTTACGAGTCATTAGCATACATAGACACACGTATTTTCAATCATACCCTAATCGAATATATATATTGATAAATCTTAATCTTCCCTATATGATTTCAACATCTCCTACTAGAAAATAGAAATATCACCTTTTGCATGTAAAGTCATTTTTTTTTCCTATAATTTGTAGATTATGTATATGCCAACTTATAATTGGATTGTGACGTATATAATCTAGTTTTACTAATCATAATTAATCATAGCGTTGAAATTTGTACAATAAACGATAATACTACTGAAAGTAATTATCAGAAACAATACGTTGTAGATAATTAAGCGCGCACTAGACTAAAATTATAAAGCACTTTTTACTAAGATAATAAGCATCAGAATAGAATTATTTATAAAGCACTTTTTAATAACAATGAATAATATTGTATCTTTAGAAGATCAATTATGGCTTGAAGGGCTTCATTAATTTCTGCAAAGAAGTCAAGAATATTACAAAATTGCGGTTTGCTGATTTTTCTCCATATTGCTTGTGACTTTACTATAATTCTAATGTTGTAATTTCATAAAATTTTCATGCAGCATTTATAAAACTACCAATATTCACAATATTGTCATATAATTATTTACAAGTTTATCACTCAATTTGTTTTAGAAACTGGTCACCCTCATTTCTCCAACTTCTTCTTCCTCACTCCATCTTGTTTTCGAAATCTTTTTCCGTCTCAAATAAACTTGTGATCGACAAGCTATTTATGAATTTATCACTCATTTGCCTTTTAATTTTTAAAGCTAGTTAGGGTCTATCTGTGATTTCCTAATGGTATCGTATCCTACAATTTGAGCATCGTCAGATAATTAAAAAATTATTAAAAATCAATAAACTAGAACCATCAAATGATGCTTGTTTGTGGGGTATAATATCCATAGAGTACCATAGTCAGCAGCTTTGAAGTTGATAATTTTTATGGTGAATCACAAAATATTTTTCAAATTCAAAAAGTACTAGTTTAATTTTGTGGTTTGATTTAATGCCTTTATTTTAAGATTTTTTGTTACTTGAAAAAAATTAGTCTAGCTAGCCCAGCCTGCAACTGAAAGGAGCTAGCTTCTATCAAACACTTTGCAAGAACTATGCCTTATTCTATACATTCAACAAAAAGTGTATATAATCAGCATATTAATTGTGCTCTGAAATAACAACTTGTGGGAAGAAATAATGACTTATTCGATCGGTTGGGACTACTAGGTCTTCTTTTTAGCCAATAGCATAGGGCACAATGAATTCTCTTGTCAAAGTATTCGAAAACACAATTTACAGTCAACTCTTGATAATAAGTCTCCACTCTCCAGGGTGAACTTCGTAGACAAAATGATAGAGCTAAACTCCATCAAAGACTTGCATATATTTGAAGAACAACATGCCATGTGCTTTCAAACTAGCAAACTAAAAGCAAATATTTTACAGTTGTAAATTTTCGAAAATTTACAACTGTACAACTGTAAAATAACATACACATTTAGTTTGAAACTACAAAAAATCATGAAAGATTATTTGTTTTGCAATTATATATATATATATATAATCATTCTCTAGTGAGGACATCCTCATTCTAACAAAGTGAGAATGCCACTAACAGACAAAAACAATGTCACTAATGTATTGAAATCCGTATTTTTTTTTATTTTAGTGTGCATTCTTACTTTAACAACGTAATGATGTCTTCACTAGATAAGGACTCGTGTGTGTATATATATATATATGATTTCCAATCAGAGATTCGACCATATTAAAGACATTGATAAGATAAAAGACAAAAAAATATAAATTTCAATACACTACAGGTTATATTAGAGTATATATTTTTTTGTCTTTTAACTTATCCTTGACTTTCATATGATCAGGTCTCTCTCTCTCTCTCTCTCTCTCTCTCTCTCTCTCTCTCTCTCTCTCTATATATATATATATATATATATATATATATATAAGGTGATTTCAATTCTAGAACTCCTATATCTCATGAGAAAGAGAATATTTATGTTGCACTTAAAATTCCTGCTTATCAAAGCAAACAATATGCATGCTTGTACTTCTTCAAATTATGATCATGCATTAAGATGCAATTATGGATTGCTATGACAAAGATCAAATACCTATCAACAAACTAAATGTCTTAGTGGTTCACACAAAAGTAGGTTTAATGATGTGAAATTTCTACATCAGAAGGTAGAACATGTTTCGTATAATCTAAGTTCTTTGATTGTAAACTAGTGATTGCGCAAAGTAATAGATCCATTTACTTAATGTATTAGCGAAATTTTAGTAAATGGATTATTTGATTTGTGTCCACATTTTCTTTTTTCTTTTTTTATAATTTTTTCTTAGTAGAATAAGTAATTTTGATTTAGGACCCTGCATCAAATTATTTATAGATATATAACTACTACTAGGTACTCAAGCCCTTGCATAGATTGTAGCTACTACAGTTTTGATCAATTGATGTTTAAATCTTGTTCCTCCCAGCTAGATTGATGTTTCCTAGCGTATTTGTGGACTTAAATAGTTAAGAATTTGGCAAACCTATGAAAAAGTTGAGTAATGAACTTGTGATGCAACTTCATGATTCTCCATATACATGTTTCCTAGCTTGGAATAATTGAACCATCCATTGCCTATATGACACCGGCCTAATTATAAAACTAAACTTTTATTATTAAGTAAAACAAACACACATAGATAAGGCAAGAATAAAAGCTCACCACTCTATAGGATTACAATAGGATATAGAAAATTCACCACTTATTGATGTCCTACAAGAGATACAGGGCTATCTATCTCACAAAAGTTCACCACTCAAGAGGATTACAAAGGGATACATATATTCACCACCCATTGATGTCCTACAAGAGATACAGGGCTTCTCAAATCACCACTCTAAGGAATCCACCCAAGAGATACAAAGTTGCATGAAGAACTCTAACAAGAGCACTCTTCTAAGCTATACTTTCAAAATCACCACCCTTTTCTAAAGTTACAACCTAATACGTTTACATAGTCAACTTGGAACATCCCTCCAAGCTTAGGATAGGATCTGTATCATTTGTAATTCAAATCAAACTTAAATTGAAGTTCTTAACTGTCATGAGGTGGAAGAGAATTAAGCAAAACTCAATTTGATTTCAAGGTCGGTTTCAACTGCCAATCTGAGTAATCAGCACTCATTTAATAATATGTTGATACTCCAAATTGAACAACGTAAAATTCATTAAGTTCTTGATTCACAGAGATTTAATGATATGAATCTTGTTCATTAAATTGATGCATTGATGTCAGTAAATTCAGAACTTGCAGCCTTATGCAGAATTTCTGACAGCTATGACTTTTGCTGACTAAATCTTGAATATCTTTATGAAGAGAAGTCGGAATTTGATTCTGTAAAATTCCTTAGAAACTAGACAAATTTATCTTTTCAACCATATATAATACATAATTTATCTATTTCTAGAACAGTACAGTTAATTTGAACAAGTGGGCAGTTAATCTTGACTTTTGCTTTCCACTTAGACTAACCTTTCCAATTGTTCACTTTCTACTTCATTGTCAATCTTCAAACATGATAAGTGTCTAAACACTCCTGTGTCATTATATGTTAGTCCTTGTTTCACCAAATGCAGTCTATACCGAGAAAACCCTAAACTTATATCCAACATCAATCTAATTGAGCCAATATTTCATAGTTTCGTTAGAATGACATGAAACTACCTAGTGTTTGCATAGACTTCCGAATTCATATTGGGAAGCCTGGTAGAAATTTCATATAGAATCATCTTAGTATTTTCATTTGTTCATTTCAAACACATCTAAAATTGTTCTCAAAGCTAGTTTAATTTCAAGGATTCCTTAGCAAGTTCATTTGTACATTTCGTATAATAAGTTATAATATAGGATTACTAATAAAACCTTTGATACTTTTGCTGCCTTGCTTTCAGTTATGCTTCCCGAAATTGCATTTATTAAAATCGAATGAGTTGATGCTGTATTAGCGAACTTAAGTAGTTAATTTTCTCTGAAAGAAATTAGAAAGCTGAAGATTTTTATTCAAAAGAATGATGAAAGCCACATGCATTTCTCTTTATGGTGTTCAACTGTTCATTGTATATGATGGAGCTTTATAAAAGTAGTCTTAGGCTTTAATTCTACCTAAGACATAGACATAGCTAGGTACAAGTACAACACTGCACAAGTGAGAGAAGAATACAAAAGCAGAAGACCTTCTTGGTGCTAGCTTAAGCTTTGAAGGTAAATCACCATCATGAAACCTGCTGCAGTTATGCAAATATATAAGTGCTTGTTGCAGCCTTAATTAAAGCCTTCGAATGCACGCACTATTAGCATCCTTTTCATTAATGGCTATGTGCCCTATTTAATGGCTCAACCATTCATGTTGGGTTTTTCCATATATGGGAGACAAATGGTTTCTTATCTTCATGGTTTATGGGGCCTATTGCTCTCACTTTCATCACTTTCTTTTGTTCACTCAACATCAACATCTCATGTAACTTTACTACTCAAGTGCTTGATCCTTCAATTAATTGATCTCATTTCCTATTTTTCAATATAATTGATCTCATTTCCTATTTTTCAATATAATTGATCTTCCTCTTTTATGCAGGTTTACATTGTCTATTTAGGGCACAACCGGCATCGTGATCCAAATCTCATCTCAAAGTCTCATATTCAACTCCTCTCTAGTGTCTTTGCAAGGTTTTTTTTATTTCTTTTTTCATTGAATTTGTTACCAAAACTGCCGTTTCTAAAATCCCGATAACTTACTATCAATTTTCTACATTATTTAAGTGAAGAAGATGCTAAAAGATCCATGCTCTATAGCTACAAGTATAGCTTCTCTGGCTTTTCAGCAAAGCTCAATTCAAGCCAAGCAACCTCCTTAGCCGGTAATTAATCACCAAACCTCATTGCTTAATAAAAGGATTAATTTGTTTAATACATTTTAAAGTTCTAATCAACGACTTGAAAATTTTAATCAAGAAAAGAGATTAATACGTGGGTGCAGAGATGGAAGAAGTGATATCGATATTTGAGAGCCGAGTACTGAAGTTGCACACAACAAGAAGCTGGGATTTTATGGGACTCAATTTAGACAATATTGGTGAAGTGACTCCTCTGCAACTAGCCTATGGTGATAACATTGTTGTTGGCATCTTTGATACGGGTATATTTTCTCATTCTATGCAAATATTTTATGTTAAAGCAAATCAATTTTACTTTGAATGAATTTAGTTTTATGTTGAAAATTAATTAGGAGTATGGCCGGAATCCGAAAGTTTTCAGGAAGAGCCTTCCATGGGGCCTATTCCATCATCGTGGAAAGGAACTTGTGTTAAAGGAGAAAAATTTGATCCAAAAAAAGCATGTAACCAAAAGTTAATTGGTGCCCGTTACTATGTTAAGGGTTTCGAAGAAGAATACGGGCCGTTGAACGTGAGTAGCAACCGGGAGTATCGATCAGCAAGAGATTTTCTTGGGCATGGAACACACACAGCTTCAACAGCAGCTGGATCCGTAGTTAAAAATGCAAGTTTCTTTGGGCTTGGCCAAGGCATTGCTAGAGGGGGAGCCCCTAGGGCACGGCTAGCAGTGTACAAAATATGTTGGGGAAAAGATTTTGATGGGAAATGCACTGAGGCTGATATTCTTGCTGCTTTCGATGATGCTTTACATGATGGAGTCTATGTGATCTCAGCTTCTTTTGGCGAATCCCCGCCTTTGCGGCCGTTCTTTGCGTCGAATGCTGATATCGGGTCGTTTCATGCAATGCAGCATGGTGTTACTGTTGTGTTTTCGGGTGGTAATGATGGACCTGAACCTTCTTTGGTACAAAATGTTGCACCTTGGAGCATATGTGTTGCTGCTTCATCTATTGATAGAACGTTTCCAACTGAGATTGTTGTGAATAGTGACTTCTCTATCGTGGTAAGTGAATTGGTTTCTTGTTAAAGGTCATGATCAATATTACTTCTCTATCATGACAATATTCAAATACAATAAATTGGAGATTCTTCCACAATTTTCATTACATAATAGTCTTGCGATTTTGCATTTTATAATGTGTACGATTCTTGTCATATATATAAGAATGTCATAATATATAATGGTTTTGATTTTAGTCATAACTTCTAGATTGAGAAGGATCTTCACGTGGTTCAAATTATGATCTCTAGGATCTTTTTCCATTTTTAAGATTTTCATCTCATTCCCATCAATCTAAACAAGTGGCAACTAGCTTTAACTTTCTTTTTTTTCAAAAAAAAATTTTTTGCTATTGACGATTAATGATACATATTGATCAACTCTTTGACTAGCTCACTCCTTTGGGCTATACGTAGAAGGCCACCATGATCATTTTTCTTAATCAAGCTCGTATGATATTTATGTATCACCATGTGCAATTTGCAGAAGCTAATTCTGCATTGCTCTTAATTTAATATACAGGGAGAAAGCTTCATCAGCACAGAGGTTAAGGCAAAATTGGTAGAGGCGTTCACTTACTTTGCTGATGGGTAACAGTCTTTCCCTGATTTGTACACGTGTTTGCTTGCCCACTTTTGTAATTTTTTTTTGTAAAGATAGTTATCTATCCCGACCTATTAATAGGAGAGGAATTAAAACAGTTACATTATGCCAGATTCACTTATATTTGAACTATAAATAATGCATATGGTATATATTCTAATAAGAATTCTCTAATGCGATTGTTTGTCCACTTTAAAATGCAAATTTAAGATAGGCGGGTCTGTCTAGCTACATTAATTTCAAGAAAACAACTTGTTAAAAAATGATTTAACTATATATTCTGCATATTGCACTATAATTTCAGGATTTGTAAATGGGAGAACTGGATGGGAAGAAAAGCTACAGGGAGAGTAGTATTATGCTTCTCCACGATGGGATCAGTAAAAACGGAAGAAGCAGAAGCAGCTGCAAAGAAAGCCAATGCATCCGGTTTGATCTTTGCCGAGCCTATGACTGAGCTAATTGCTGAAGTTGATATCATCCCAACTGTCCGTATTGACATTGCTCAAGGGACTCAACTTCGTGGCTATCTTGTTCAATTTCCAAAGTAAGTGATGAACAAATGATTCATTACATCACTCACATACTTAAATGAGATCTTATTGAAGTATAAATATATATACACGAAATTTCTCAGATGCAAAACATTTAAAGAAATGGGAATTTTGAGATTAAAATTAAATTGATTTTTTATGCTTTTAACAGTCCATAATATATATATATATATATTTGAGAAATCAATTAATATTACATTGTTAAACGTATGGCAGTACAGTACTATTGGGGCAGTAGAAAATTATAGTCATTTTCTAATTCAGATGTCCGCATGTATATATATATAGATTTAATTTGTACATGATGCATGCATGCTGATCGCTACAACCATTTACTACTCCATATTTTGTAAAATTTAGTGGAAAAAAAATCAGAATTTTTCAGAACACCGAAAAGTTTTCTGACACGATCAATAATATATATATTGTGGCAAATGAAGGCTCCCTATCGTGCAATTAAAACCAAGTAAAACAAACATTGGAAAAGTACCAGCACCAACAGTCGCATACTTCTCTTCCAGAGGGCCAAGCTCAATTTCCCCTGATATTCTCAAGGTATTAATAAATTAATTAAATATTGTCGTAGAAAGCATTTTTAAAAGTAAATTGGTTAATTGCTGATCAATTTTGTTTCTATGCACCTGAACGTTGCTGTTGTAATTATGTGCAGCCAGACATTACAGCTCCTGGAATTGGAGTACTAGCAGCATGGCCCCCCAACACTCCTCCAACTCCGTTGCCATCTGATGAGCGGTCAGTGAAGTGGAATTTTCAGTCGGGGACGTCCATGTCGTGCCCTCATGTCTCCGGAGTTGTTGCTCTAATCAAATCGGCTCACCCCAACTGGTCACCTGCTGCCATTCGATCTGCTCTTATGACCACAGGTATATATATATTTAACAGGCTAGCTAAGCAAGAAAGGTTTGTGAAATATATATATATATATATATATATATATATATATATATATATTTTTTTTTTTTAATCTAGAGAAGTCACACTATACACAACCAGAAATAAAAAGAACATCTCTCCACATACATTAATTGCATTTCTCTGTTTATATCTTATTGTTATGTTATTACTTCTTGATCACTCTTCAATTGTAAAGAATATATGAGTTCCATTGTTGTTGTTCCATTTTTTCAGCTTACACTAGAGACACAACTTAT
Source organism: Clausena lansium (assembly GCA_030449835.1). NCBI lineage: Eukaryota > Viridiplantae > Streptophyta > Magnoliopsida > Sapindales > Rutaceae > Clausena > Clausena lansium. The sequence goes on along the minus strand of JASUUF010000351.1, from coordinate 262,527 downwards.
GACAGTATCTTAGCCGGAGGATCAATGAAAGTTTCCGATCCCTTCGACATCGGAGCCGGCCACATAAACCCCATGAAAGCCATGGATCCTGGTCTCATCTACGACCTAAAACCAACCGACTACATTATCTTTCTCCGCAACATTGGCTACACACAAGATCAAATAAACAAAATTATTCTTCCCTCTCCTGATGAAATTGACCGCACAAGCTGTCCACAAGCACACAAAATACCCAACGCGTTCATAAATTACCCATCGATTACTGTCTCAAATCTTCAATCCACAATGACTATCAAAAGGATTGTGAAAAATGTTGGCCAAAAGAAGAATGCGATTTATTTTGCTAGTGTTGTGAAGCCTGAGGGTGTTGAGGTTGTGGTTTGGCCTAGGGTTTTGGTTTTTAGCTGGTTTAAAGAAGAGGTATCGTATTATGTGAGCTTGAAGCCATTGAAGAAGTCTCAAGGGAGATTTGATTTTGGAGAGATTGTTTGGTGTGATGGGTTTCATTATGTTAGAAATCCATTGGTTGTCTTTGTGAACAATACCCACTTGGATTATGTAACTCATCATTCAAGCATTTAGGGTTCATTTTGTGGTCCTTATAATCAAACATATAATTTCGCCAACTTGAGATGTTTGAGTTTGTGCATGGCTATTGTGTAGGCCAGTTTTATTATCATTTTGGATCCAACTTTATTAATTATCATGTCCATGATGGCAATAAAGTTCACCTTGTTTACTTGGTTAATTAATAATATGTGTCTAATAAACTATATAATCGATGATAAACTTTTGTTAAGTTATTTTCTTTTGCTTTTTTCTTGTATGTCTATTTTTATAAGAATCGGTTTTCTTAAATATAGCACTTGAATTGTACTTCAAAGTGTAAAAAATTATTTAAAAACTGAGAAGTGAAAAACAGCTCTTTAGCTTATTATCAGTATTTATATATACAAATTCCTTTCACATCCATAATAAATATGTAGTATACTCTATGAGAGTCATCTGAGTTTATTACTATTGTGATGTTTGGTCGGCGATCACACAATTTATTAATTATAAGAAATTAGTAGTAAAAAAATTTGGAGGATGGCATATTAATTATATATATAAGCGTCTTCAATTTTTGTGTTGTTCCTGATCTTTAGCATCAATATTAATTCCTATGATCATCATTTTACTCCTAGACATAGTATTTGCTAAAAGTTTTATATTATAATTATGATTAACTGTTACGGATAAAAGAGATGTTGAAATTCATTAAGCTCATTTTATAAATTGAGGGTGTTTAGTCTATAATATATATAATAGAAAAAGTGGGCAAGTGTGAAAGAACAATAAATAATGAAAACATTGAGAGTGGGTAAGTCTGAAGAAGAAAAAATAACGAGAGAGTAGATAAGTAAGAAAAAAAAATATGTGAATACATCTTTTGATTGTGTAACCTAGTTAATTTTCGGGTAATAATAAGATTACAAAACAAATGAAAAATAACACAATATTACTTTGAGTTTAACAATAAAAAAAATTAAATGGATAATTAGAAGTGTATTTGAAAAAGAATAATATTTTTGGAAATAAAAAAAATATAACTGGAAAAAGGGGTCTCATGAGAAGATTAGAGGGGTGCCAATAATATAACTCTTATTTTAAATATTTATTCAGTGAGAAATATGAAAAGAATAATATATTATTCTAAATTTGTACAATTTATTTTAGTTTGATAGGAAGTAACATGTAGAAAATTACAAAAAAATAAGGGATTGATTATGAATGTAGGTAATTTTTTGGGAAAAAAAAATTTCTATATGTGTTTAATTCTTATTTAGTGGTGTTTTATAAGGAAATAAAGGGGTGCCAATAGCTTTACTCTTAAAATAATTGTTGTTAGCTGTGTTATAGAAATAATTAGATATAATGAGAATCTGTAAAACGTTTGGTAAATTTTATTTTTGAAAGCGCGATAGGTTTTAAAAGCAATCATATGTGTTTGACAAATCTTACTGTTAAACTGCTGTAAAAATGTAAATGATTGAATTTGATATAGTGTTGAATAAAATTTATTTAAACATATATAAACATGTATATAAAATATAATCTTAACAATTAAAATAAATAATTTATATTATTAATTTTATTTTTTATTTTGTTATCTTAATATAATAAGTAATAATAATAATCTCTTTAAAGTTAATGATTTTATTTCTTAATTAATGATAATTTTAAATTTTTATAATATATATGAAGATATATATAGAATTATATTACCTATAAAACTAATTCTCAAAATCAAAATTTGAAAAACTATTCATTATTTATTTTTCAAAATCTGCTATAGGATGAGATAATTTTACCAAAAATAATTTTAAAAAATAATTTATAAACACCAAAATTAATTTTTAATTTTTCAAAATTATTTTTAAATCTCCTAAAAATATTTCCAAATGGCCCCTGAGTTTTTCAAATCTTGACTACTAAATTATTAATGGTTAATCTTTTATAACAAATGAGCTTTCACAATAGAAAATTGACCAATAGCTTAATATTAACTTCACCGGAAACCCAAAAAAAAATAAAAATTGAACGGATAAACATAATAATATATTTCATTAAAAGAATAAGAGCATTTTTCAATTAGAAAAAGAAATACCAAAAATAACAAATTTATTCGGGCCTCATAAAAGATCATGAGTCCATGAACTCTAATCTTGTACATACGTAATATATATTTTTCCTCACTATAAGAATATTACATTTTTTGTCATTGGATTGCTATTTATGATTTCAAGAAAGAGAAGGTAGGTAGGTGATGTATCAACTATAAATGCAAACACTTTAATAATATATATAAGAATTAAAAAAAATTAGTTCTTTATATCTACAAATAAGAAAAGTCCAAAGAGGCCCATAGTCTAACAAATGGGGCCAAACATCAAAACAAAGACCAAATCTAAATTCCCATGTGATTATTTCGCAATTAGGGTTTCCAAAAGCTTACACCGCACGCTTGATTTGGAAACTTTTAATAAACGCACAACATCCATCACCCTCTAACAAAACAAGAACAGCCCAAAGCCACTCAGGACCCTCCATGTGGAAACGACAGCCAATCAAAAAGAGGAGATGAGATCATAAAACGACCCGCGGGTGAGACAGAAAAGGAGGAGTCCGTGGTGCTATTTGAATCACCGCTTTCGGATTGACAAAACCCTCTTCTTTTCTTTCGCTAAACCCAAACCCAAACCCTTGGCGGCTGTGAGTGAGAGAAGAGAGTAACCCCATTTAAGTCTCCTCGTTTCTAGGGTTTCCTTTTAGATCTTTTGAAAAAAAAATAAAAATTTATACATATCTTTTAAAAATCCAAATTAATTTTCTTTTTTTAGGGTTTTATAAGATACGATCATTGTGAAAGATCAAGATCTGTTGCCATGGCTACTACTGTTGCTCCTGCTGTAGAAAGTATCCTTTCACAAAATATCGATCTGGGTATTGCTTAATTCCCTTGTTTCTCGTCTGGATCGAATTGGGTTTCTGTTAATTTTATGTTCTCAATTTCGTAGATCCGCGTCAAAATTTGGGTTTTTACGCGTTTAAATTACGGTTTTCGTGGTGATTTGTTTGTCTGTGAAGAAGTTGTTTTCTTGTGAAGTTTGTGATGCTCATAATTATTTTAATTTGCTTGTTGATACCTTGTTATGTTGATTTTTGGTTTCTTTTAAATGAATTGATGAGTGCTTGTTGTTATTCTAGGCGGGATTTTGGTTTTTGGTTGCTTCTGTGGATTACAGTACGATAGTTATATTGTTTTCAACAAGGATCTGGATTTTACTGTTCAAAGATTGAATTCAAAATTATGTGCTTGTTATTGGCTTTTGGCTAGTTTGATCATTGAGATTTATAAGCTTAGGTTGTTTGTAAATGGAATTTTGTAAATTGAAGCATGTATGATTGTCTTGATATTGGCTTTTGGCTATAAAAAGTGTTTCCTTTACTTTTTTCTTCCAATAGAAGCTTCAGATTTGCTGCAGAAATTGTCTTTAGATTCGCAGACCAAGACTCTTGAAATTTCTGAGCCTACTAAAAAGGTATTTTTTTCAAACATTGACTTGGTGCTAATTTTGGCTATGGTTCACGTTTTTGGGACTGCCTCTTTAATCTTTATAATGGATGGAAACTAATATGTTTATGTTTGATAAAATTTGTTCATACAGCCCTCAGCTAATCAGTATGGGTCTGTTGATTCTGCTAATGCTGCTGCAAATGGTCAGATCCCTTCTGAGCGCTCGGGAACTCCATTTCTGAATGATTTCATGGACCCGAATATGTGCTATGTTCCCAATGGTTATCCCTCAACTGCTTTCTACTATGGCGGTAAGTGGTGAGCTTTGGGCTGTAGGATTCTCTAGTTTGTCGAAATCGAAATATGTTATTTGATATATTATCTTTAAATGATTGATGTTATTATGTCAAATCCCTATTAGATGTGGCATTGACCTGGTTATAAACTCTTGCAGGGTACGATGGGAATCTTGGCGAGTGGGATGATTATACAAGATATGTTAGTCAAGATGGAGTTGACATGACTTCTGTGAGTTATTATGCTTCAACAATGATTGGATGGGGTTGTCTTTTACAAGTATATATTTTGGCCTAATGATTTGTTATGTTGTTTTGGCATATTTGCAGGGAGTGTATGGGGACAATGGGTCTCTTATGTATCACCATGGCTATGGGTATGCACCCTATCCGCCATATTCACCAGCAACATCCCCAGTTCCAACCATGGGAACTGATGGTCAGATTTATGGACCTCAGCACTACCAGTATCCTCACTATTTCCAGCCAATAACTCCAACTAGTGGTCCATACTCCCCAAGCCCCGTTGCTCCTACACCAGGGGATATTCCCACCTCTGCAGCTGCTGACCAGAAGCCTTTGCCTGTAGAAACTATTAATGGGAAATCCAATGGCGTTGTTGCCAATGCTGGAGGTGTGAAGGGGAGTAATGGTTCAGCTCCATTTAAACCAACATATCAGTCCTTTAATTCAAACAGTACATATGGAAGGGGTAGTTTGCCCGGACGTGGTCCTGCTTCTGGATATCAAGATCCAAGGTATAATCTTGATGGAATGAGGTCTCCAATTCCATGGTTGGATGGCCCCGTAATCTCAGATGCAAGGCCAGTTGCAAGCAACACCTTCAATTCTTCAATTTCAAATGTCAATAATGTTTCATCTTCTAGAAATCAGAACTACCGGCCGAATTCTCATTACATGGTATGCATGAGTTACCTTATCTGCTTTTCAGTTATGGTTTTTGTATCACAAATCGATTAGAATAATATAATGCAGATATTTGATTAGGCATGAATAAATTTTACTGTACCTTCGTAATTGATATTGATTTGAGCCTCTCCCGTTGTGATGAATGTTTTGTGGCGGACAAAAATTGCTGTTTGATCATTTTATGTACAGAAATATTCAACATTTTATTTAGTTATCTCTGAAAGTTTTCTTTTCTCTTCTCCACAGGGTTTGCACCATCCTAGACCGATGTCTGGCATGGGCACTGCACAGGGTTTCATGAATATGAATAGGATGTATCCTAACAAGTTATATGGTCAGTATGGTAACACATTTAGATCTGGGGTGGGGTTTACCTCCAATGGGTACGATTTGCGAACAAATGGTCGTGGATGGTTGTCTGTTGATGGAAAGTATAAATCCAGGGGACGTGGCAATGGTTACTTTGGTTATGGTACTGAGAACATGGATGGATTGAATGAGCTTAATAGGGGACCTAGAGCCAAGGGCGCAAAAAGCCAAAAGGGTTTAGCACCCAATGTTTTATCTGTCAAAGAGCAGAATGTGCTAACAAATGGGACCAGTGATGATGAGAAAGATAAGATTAGTTTGACTCCAGTGAGAGATGAATACAATAAAGCAGATTTTCCAGAAGAGTACACTGATGCTAAATTCTTTGTCATCAAATCATACAGTGAGGATGATGTCCACAAAAGTATCAAGTACAATGTTTGGGCCAGCACCCCCAATGGCAACAAAAAGCTTGATGCTGCCTACCAGGAGGCTCAACAGAAGTCTGGCAGCTGTCCTGTATTTCTTTTCTTCTCGGTGAGAATCTGATTTAACTAATCTGATCTTATTTATGTTATTTTCTATATTTCCATGGTATTTACCAATTGGTCTTGAATTCTTTCATAGGTTAATACAAGTGGGCAGTTTGTTGGCCTTGCGGAGATGGCTGGACCGGTTGATTTTAACAAAAACGTGGAGTACTGGCAACAAGACAAATGGACTGGCTGCTTTCCTGTGAAGTGGCACATTGTCAAGGATGTACCAAATAGTTTGTTGAAGCACATTACTCTCGAGAATAATGAGAACAAGCCTGTCACTAACAGCAGGGACACTCAAGAGGTAATTATATTTATGTAAGCTTAGCTCTTACTTTTTTGTCATTGTTCTTTATTTATTTTAAACAGCAAGCATTGATGGTGTCTTGCAGATCAAGTTAGAGCAGGGGCTTAAATTGATCAAAATTTTCAAGGATCACTCAACTAAGACTTGCATTCTGGATGATTTTGGATTTTATGAGACTCGCCAGAAAACCATTCAGGAAAAGAAGGCTAAACAACAGCAGTTCCAGAAACAGGCTAGTTCCCATTAATTTGGTTTAATGTCCTGTACTCTTGCCAATTTAGATATGGTGAAATATTTTGCTGAAGAAGCTTAAGTTTGTTTGTATGTGGTTGATTTTTGGAAATGCAGCAGGTATGGGAAGGAAAGCCCACTGACGAGAAGAAAGAATTGGCTAATGGGGAACTGAAGACACAGAAGTCATCGGAGGCTGTGTCTGAATTGGTTGAAGAGCGTACTACAACAGTTCAGAGTAATGGGGACCTAAAGCTTTCTGAGAATGGATCAGTTGCAAAAACTGGAGATGCCTCCAAGGGAACCAAACCAGTTGTAGTTTCAGAGAAGGTGATATTGGCAAATGGAGTTGCAAATGGTTGTTAGCCTTAGCTGCACAGGAAGGCGGTCTGATTTTATTGGAGCTCATTGTGAGGAGCTCTGTCAGAAGTTTTGCTGGTTTCAGACATGGTACAGAACAACTTCTGGCCAGTTCTATGTACGACTCTGGCCGCCTTAATGGATCTGCTATGCTCTGCTTTAAAGTCAATAATTCATTGAGGGATGGATTTGATGTTGGGAGTTCAAGGATGGTGTGGCAGGCTAGGTTTCTCAGAATCTGAGTAGTATTGCCCTTCTCTTTTATGATGGGCCCTTTCTCTTTTTCTTTTTCCTTTTTTTTTTCCTTTTAAATAGTGGGTATCTTCTAACAAAGTTTTTCTTCTGCTAGGGTTTTGGGTTTAGGGAATGCTATTTTAGTGGCTTTTTCCTCATGCTTTTTCTTCCATTATGCTTTTTTTTTTTAAATGTTTTTGGAGTTTTTTTCCTGTCTTGTAAGTCTAGATCTGCTGTCTTGCGGAGCAGCTTGCATTTTTGTATTTGGGGTAAGAGGGGGCTGCTAGAGCGGCAAGGTGGGAAAATTATTTCAATGTAATAGAGCTTTTGATATTCAGTAAGCCAAAGAAATAGAGTATCTATTCATATTTTTCCTAGTGACGTGTGATTACCTTTTTTGTTTTTGTCTTGTGTCTCTGGGTGTGTGTGTGTGTTTTTTAAAATGGCCTAATCAAATTGCATTGGTGCTTTCTTTGTGTGGAATGGGATGCCGAACAAGCCATGTATGTTGTGACGCAAAATTGAAGATTGGCTTATGTTTTGTGTATTTTTGGCAAGTAGAAAGGTTACTGAAAGCTGAAGCTTGTTATCAATAAATGGTAATCATCATACTGGTGAAGATTCCAAATTTAATATTAGAGAAGTTTTAGCAGAATTTGTAGTTGCGGTAGACTTACTTGATCAGGGATTGTTGCTGTGCCTATTGCATAACAACGGTTGACTTGATGCCTTCATGGCTGATTTGCAGAATATCGGTTCTTCTCTTTTGTAGTGGTGCGGCCAAAGCCAAATTACAAAACTACTTGATATAAACACCTGGTTGTGGTTTCAAAGTAATAAGTTATAAAAGAATTATTATCTAAATTTGTAACTAAATAAGAGTTGCGTAAATGATCTGGTGATCGGATTAAAATCTTTTTTCTAAAATTTCTGAAAATGTTCGCTTGATGAATAAAATTATGTATTTTCTTCAGTTGGCTGAGAGAGGATTATTAGATTGTACCCCATTCTCTCCTATTAGTACTCCAACTTACAGAAGATTATTATATCTGAATGATACAACACAAAATTTTCCTACAATCCTTCTGAATTTGTTGAAGCACAATGTTTTTATGCTTGCTACTTACTGTCTACGTACTACAAAATGCAAAGAAGATGACAAATTGCCTAGTTTATATGTTGGTATCATCGCACTTACTGACCATCTACTTGACCTTTTGCCAAAGGGTAATGATCTGGTGGCCACCACTTATTAAGTGAAAATTCTGTAAACCACTAAATTTTAAGATTGTATCTGTAAACCACCTACTTTTTAAAGAAAAATTCCCCAACCACTTTTTCATTAAAAAAATTAACTATCGTTAGTGGTTTTCTGCGTAAAGACTATTTTACCCTTGTAATACAATAATTATGAAAATACCCCTATAAATCATAATTACGAAAATATTTATTTTATGTATTGTTTGATTTTTTTTATTTATAAACAAAAACAATATTGTTTATATAATTAAATATTTATTTTTTAACTAAATGACAATATTACCCTTATGATAGCATGCTGACGTCATGTTTCCGTTAATGGAGTTAACGGAAAGGTTGGTGGGAGATGTTTATTTAAAAAGTATGTGGTTTACAGTTACAGTCTTAAAATTTAGTGGTTTACAAAAATTTCACCTAATAAGTTGTGGTCACCCAATAATTATCCTTTACCTAATGGTATCTAATCTTAGCATAGCCCTTAATTTGAAATTCTTCGTTTTTTTTTTTTATATACTAAACATAAAATAAAAATCATTAAAAATAAATGTGTTGTTGATTAGGCAAAGCAATAATGCTGTTATAACACACAAAATTACATATCGCCTAAAAGTAAAAAATATTTCACAAAAAAAATTATTAATTTTTTTCTTTAATGTGCAGGTGTTTTGGTTCTACCGACCGAGAAATTTTACTTTATATTAAAGATAGTGCAATTAATTAATACATATATGATATGCATATTAAATTTTATATAATAACTAAATTCTTTAAATTAGATGCACACATACCATTATATTATTTATTTATTATATGACTTAACCTATGGAACTTAGCAGCTCCTCCTACGCCAAAGATTAGGCATTTAGTGATTAGACTGCCACGTGCACAGAATACAACTCAGCAGCTCCTTCTATAGAACTCTATCCACGTAATACTTGAGCTGTCTTAATCTCAACTCCCCAGTCCCCACAAATCCGAAACTAAAAGCGTTTCAACGCAGACAAACACACATGAATTCAATATTTGCAAACTCCGCAACCAGAAATCTTGGCGGAGATTTCATAATATGGCTTCTGGTTTGAGAAGATTTGTGGGATCCCTTTCAAGGAGAAAATTTTCAACTGTTTGTGAGAACAAGCAGCTAATTCAACAACACGATGGGGGTGTTGGCAGTGGCAAGTCTTTGAATTTGTACTCTGCCATCAACCAGGCTCTTCATATTGCTTTGGAAACTGATCCACGGTATGTTTTTCAAATACCCAGATTGGCTTTTGTGTTTTTTTTTTATCCTTTTATACTTTCAACTTTGAATCTTTGTGGAGTTTTAATGGTCTTTTTGGCTCGGTTTGGATTTGTAGTCCTTAATGAATTATCCTTAAATTTTTATTATCTGATCTGCGATTTGAGATTTGGGTTTTGGGTTTATATTATTTTCAATCACTATTCAGTTCATTGAAGAAAAATGGAAACTTGGAAAGGATGATACATGAAGTCGATTAGGATTGGTGTGGGATTAGCTGTAGTTTGCATGGCTTAGAAGTCTCTCATATATTTTGATTTCGATGAATTTGTTGTTAATATTTCAGCTAAAGTTTTCTCTAATCCTGTGACATATGTAGTCTTCTTTGCTATTTTACATCGTTAGAGCCTCTTTATACCTTTGCAAGTTCTGTGACGGTGAGTGTTCTCATAGATGGTTATGTCTTCTCACAGTGCTTATGTATTTGGAGAAGATGTGGGCTTTGGTGGGGTCTTCCGATGTACGACAGGATTAGCTGATCGATTTGGTAAAAGTCGGGTATTCAATACCCCTCTTTGTGAACAGGTATTATGGACTCTATTATTGGTCATAGTTCATATATAATCTCCATTTTGGGTGTCATAGTTCATATTCCTACATATTGAGTTAAATAGGGAGTCTCACTATCTTTCTCGGCACTAATATTGGAGTTTTCTGTGCTATGCATATTTGATAGGTTTGTATTATCTTTTTTGTATGCAGGGCATCGTTGGGTTCGCCATTGGTCTGGCAGCTATGGTGTGTTTGAGAAACCTATCTTTAAAATGCACAAGCTGGGAAGTCATTCTCAACATAGTTCCTCCGGAACCTCTAATATGATGTACATAACTCTTGCTTTCATTTCGTGTGTGATAGGGAAATCGAGCTATAGCTGAAATTCAATTTGCAGATTATATTTTTCCTGCTTTTGATCAGGTATAGCTCTCTTCCAGAAACTACCATCTCTTGTGGCTTCATAATTCACCTTTAGTTGACATAATCTTCTTGGTAGATCGTCAATGAAGCTGCTAAGTTCAGATACAGGAGTGGAAATCAATTTAATTGTGGAGGTAAAATGTTGCTCCATTTATTGTCCAATGCTCCCCTCTGATCTTTCTCTTTTAGCCTGTCTTCCCTCCCTTCCCTCTGCTCGTGTTCTGTCCTTGAAGAGCTTTCATGTGATTCCCCAGGATTAACAGTAAGAGCCCCTTATGGAGCTGTAGGCCATGGTGGACATTATCACTCGCAATCTCCTGAAGCTTTCTTTTGTCATGTTCCTGGTCTCAAAGTATATTTCCTTCTCCTTGAGTTAGTATGACTTTAATTTATTTATTTCTCTTCTCTCCTGTGGTTAGCATCCTTCTCCCTGAGGAGCAATGCTCCACTTGCTAACTGCTGTTCATGAGGAGTCCAAAGAAACTATTTTGTTGTACCTGTGAGATTATTGAAAATCTTTCAATCGATCCTGATCCTTTTGCAAGGGAGCTGAAATTTAGCACTTCCCTTCTGAAATCGTCTGATGTTTTGCATTGTTTCCGATACTTAATCAGTGAATTTTGTAGGTGGTCATCCCTCGAAGCCCACGACAAGCAAAAGGATTATTGCTGTCATGCATTCGTGATCCGAACCCTGTTGTCTTTTTTGAGCCAAAGGTACTGTACTTCGCTTCAAGTTTGGTGATTCTTTTGATACCCATTTATCAACTGATGATTTTTGTTATTGATATCATGTAAATGTCTTGGATATTCAGTGGCTTTACCGTCTGTCCGTAGAAGAGGTTCCTGAGGATGATTATATGTTGCCTTTATCAGAGGCAGAGGTATGCAACTTAGTCATCAATGAATAATTACCTTATAGAATTTGGAATCTGAATAAATGAAAATTGCAATAATTAGGTGATTCGAGAAGGCAGTGACATAACACTTGTCGGCTGGGGAGCACAACTGTCTATCATGGAACAGGCCTGTTTAGATGCCGAAAAGGTGTGTGATTCTTTCTCATTGCTCAAAAATGTTTTTCTTATGGTGATATGAAGTATACCAAACTTCTTAGACCATATGCAGTGGTGCAGAAATATTATATGGTAGCGCACCCATCAGGTCTAGGTAGTTCTGTGGTGTAATTCTAATCAATCTCCAACCTCCACATCATATCCCCCTATCAAGTATTCCAGAATCATAATGCAACAATGTTTGATGTAATGTTATTATTAGCACAAGGAAATTCTTTTTGCTATCTTAAGGATTTTGGTTATTTGAGCCTTGAGGTTTTTCCAGGAAGGAATTTCTTGTGAACTGATAGACCTGAAAACGCTAATACCATGGGATAAGGAAACGGTAGAGGCCTCTGTCAAGAAAACCGGACGACTTCTTGTAAGGATAAAAATTTCACATAAAAATGCTTTCTTGATATAATTGGCTGGTGTCAGTGATGAGTTTTTTTTGGTACTGTGCAGATTAGTCATGAAGCTCCAGTTACTGGAGGTTTTGGTGCTGAAATCTCTGCATCCATCCTTGAACGTTGTTTCTTGAGAGTAATCTCTTTCTTCAGACTTTTCCGCCACCCCCCCACCCCCTCTTTTGTTTCTTTCTGTTATTTACTCACACGAACTTATTTTTGTTGATTTTGGTGCTAATCTTCAGTAATAATTTGAATAAATTCTGTAGGTAGATAAATTGTTTTAAGAATGACAAATCCACTGGTTGGATAGCAGATTATGCATCACAGTTAACAATCTTGATGAGACAAGGCACCTACCAACATTGCTTGCGCACTCTTGTATGGTTAATTAATGTACTAGCTACTAGGGGCAAAACCGGAATGCTCTTCTTGCATGTAAAATATGACTATCATGCTCTTAGCTCACAAATTTTGAGTAATATAAGCAGTCGGTCTTTGACTTTGCCCTGCTAGGTAACTGTTGGATAAAGCATTTGAATAGACAATTGGTCATTCTTGGTGGCACTCTGGAGTAGTGTGCATAGTTTTTCTTGGCATTCCAGGTTGATATGTGCTGAAATTATGAGTCTGGATTGTACAGCTGTTGAATAACTACTATAAACATGCTATGTGAGTCTAATTACAGAGCTTACTTCTGCACGGTAAATTCATGCAAACATTGGGATCTTGATATTAGTTGAAGAGTGGATATCTCACTTGGCTATCAAGTTATCTGAAATAATGATGTTATTTTCTCTGATAGAACAAATACATATTGCTTAGTTCTAGAAATGCATCAGTATCTTCTTCGTCAAATCATATAAATTAATAAATAATTCAAGAGGTACAATGCATTGCAGTTAGAAGCTCCAGTGGCTCGAGTTTGTGGTCTGGACACTCCCTTCCCTCTTGTTTTCGAACCATTCTACATGCCCACCAAGAATAAGGCAAGTTGTCTTGAATCCTTCAAAGTTTCTACTCAGCATTGTTGCATGAATCTTACAACTCACGGTAGCTAACAAAAATCCCTTTCCGGTCTTTGGATGCAGATATTAGATGCAATCAAATCAACTGTAAATTACTAAAGAGCATAACCGACTCTACTTCTCATCTGTGAACCCCCATACAAACGTCCAGAAATAAGTGAAATCCCTGCAATAGTTTCGCAGAAGGGGGGGTACCGATGTTCCAATATAAACAATAAGAAAGTTGTGTACCCACCAAAGCTGCTAATGTTATTATTCTGTATGCTTGTCATGACAAGTGCAGATGGCATTCTTATCAATGAAGTCTCCTCTTTGTTTCAGTTTTTAACTTTGTACATGGTTGACTGTTAATTAGTTATTAAAATATCATCAATTTGAAAAGGAATTAAAAGAAAAAACTGAAAATAGAACTCATAACCTGGGAAGTTTAGTCCGTATATTCTTCTAATGTTCGTTTGAGGGGAAAGGGCTGCTTGATTTGTAGAGAAGGTGTTGTTTGTTGAATCATAATTAATAAGTTCTACTGCCATTAAAATGGAGTGATGAAGCACCCAACAGTGTAAATTACAAAATTATGGATTACCTCAAGAAATTTCCAATGTGAATTACTTGATACTAACGTATACTCTAAAATCCTGAGTCCAGCTTAAAATGGATGTTCGGAAGGAAATAATTAAATATTATTTACAGCCCGGTTTACTGTAAATTTTGCCTGTAAATGCATCCGCAGCATAGCATAGCATAGCATAGCATAGCAAATAATAAAAAAAAGGCAAGGGCTTCTTTCTTATGGGGTTCAATAAACGAGAAAATATAGAAAATACTTTTGCAAAGCAAATCTCCGCATTAAAATTAAAATGCTTAGGCCTCAGAGATCTTGGTGGACGTGAATCATCAGTGAGGAATTAATTGGAACCAATCCCCCAATCAAGAGTAGCAAATATTTGATCTTGCATCACCGGCCAAGGCCAAATCAATCACAATTCACAAATACAAAGAAAAAGAAAAAGGAAATGAATAAAATAAAACATGCCATGGAGTGGATTCAGAAGTAGCTGGTTGTTAATATCATATTTTGATTAAAAACAAAATCATTGGGAATCCGTCTGATTTATTTCATCATCCATCCACCTCCATGTCAAATACCAAAACAAGTTTATTAAAATAAAAAAAATTTTTTTTTTTTAAAGAGAGAAAGGGTATGTTACGAACAATGAATGACTGTATCTACCTTGTCACCGCAAAATATTTCTACGAAGAAAAAACGGAGCTAAAGGTAGAGCATACACACGCGAGTTTGAGTATGTATACGGCTCTTCACTTTGGCCTAACGATAGATTCTTTGATTCATTTTTCACTATGTATCAAAGAATTGCAATATTAGGCGGCCGGCCGTAGAAATTTAAAAGCTTTAAGGAAAAGCAGCGCATATTCGGGACGAGCGTAAATCTGATTCATCTGATGAAGGGGAAAGGCAGGAGTAAATTGATGCATTTATATAGAAAGGAAGGAGAAACCCTAGGGCTTACCTGAATAATCAGAAAGATCGGAACCGTCCATCATCGTACCATGGCCCACTTCGCCTTTATTGGGCTTCAAAATGTTTTTTCGGGGCTTCCGACAACAAAATCCATTTAAAGACCCAAAACTTGTGCTATTGCCTTTGTTCAGGGCTAATACTGAGCCCGAACAAAGAAAATGGATTTTTTTCCATCAAAGCCTTATCTGGGCTGTAAAAAGACCTCCAAGAGAGTTTTCGAAATTTCGTAAAAATTATTTTGGGCAGCCAAATTATTTCACCAATGTTTAGATGGCTCCCGCTAAGTTGGATCATCTCCAACTTGGAGCCAACTAACCAGAGTCTTTGAATTCTTACGTTGTTTTTCAACTGTTGGATAGATTCTGCGTCTTCTTCATGTTAAAATATCTTCTTCTTCTTTACAGTATCTTAAAATGACTGATGTAAAAATTAAAATATCTTTACAATTTATTTAAGCTTTTTATCTTCTTCTTCCTCAACAAACCCACTTCGATCTCTATCAACCATCTCAAAGCTGCTTATCACATCTGGGTGGGTGGGTCTTTTGCGGAAACGCGGGGTGCCCATATGAGGAAAACTACCCATAATTCGACGCCGGGTACGGCTGCTGCTGAGACGGCGGCAGAGGCGGAGGAGGCTTGGCATAATAGCTTTTAGCCGAAGATGAGTTATTGTAAGAGGAGTTGTTGTGGGTCTCCGGCAGAGAAGGCTTAGAGGGTGCAAAGGATTGAGATGAAGAGTAGCATTCGCCGTAATATGACATTTGGTGATTATGATTTGTGATTTGGTAGCAGATTTATAAAAATTTATTTAGAAAAATTAAAACGTTGAGGCTATGTGCAGAACAAAACAAGAACACAAATGTGAGAAGTGAGAGAGACTTCTGGAATTACTGAAAGAATGTGATGGATGAAATTCGAAGCTATTTAATTTTCTTTTCCTCTAGGGTTTATGTGAGGTGGTGGGAATTGGATTCATTTAAGTTTCGATATGTTTGTGTTGTGTTTGATTGGAGAAAAAGCCTGCCTTCCATCGGACGAAAGAAATGGAAATGAAGACGGGGGAGAGGAATGGAAAGCCTTGGAGTAGTTTCAGGATCAGGAGAAATATATGACAATGAAGCTTTGATAACAGAATCATAAACTTGATGAAGAAAATGCAGAATCCATCCAACGGTTGAAAGACAATGTAAGAATCCAAGGGCTGTGGTTACTTGGCTCCAAGTTGGAGATGATCCAACTTAGCCGGACCCTATTTAGATGCGTATAAAAATCCAATTCAAAATTCAACACATCGCCCTTTAATGACAAAACTGCCCTCTAAAGACCAAAAATTGTGTGTGTAGCCTTTCGGTCACCCTCTTTGCGCCATAAAAAGACCTTTCAAAGAGTTCGTCATTTTTTTTTGTTTTTAAAAACATTTTTCAAAAACATTTTTGTTTTTCTCCTAATTTTTTTTGTTTTTAAAAAACATTTTTGCAAAATAATAAAAATTATTTCGATACTCTAAATTGACTCTAATTTTTTTTTTCAGTAGTGTTGCAAAAATTAGCAAGTATACTAGTCGGCACAAGTAATATAATGAAGAGTGGAATATCGTCCTACAGAGATTGTATATTTTATTAGTCACTTAAATTATTCTAACTCTAATTTATTTGAACAATCGAATAAGTGAATTTAAATTAAAAATTTTAAATAAAATAAAACAACTAAAAATTAAATAAGAATGCAAGCAGTAGTGGAAATTACCAGAAGATTAATAAACTAGGAAATCTGATTTCACTATAACTAATCCAATTTAATCCTCCATTTGTATTAATAAAAATTATTACCCATATTGACAATGAATTTCCCTAATCTATTCAATATCCTCACTCGAGTAATATCAAAAATACCTTTACATATTAACCCACTATATCTCTATGTGAATTTAAATATGCAAAGATTCATTAAGCTATATAGAAATTCTAATATAACATTGCACGAATCACGTTGGCACATCTCTGTCTTTCGTTCAATTCATGGCATTCATTACACAGAGTAAAAATACATAAATCTCCTCTGGGTTTTATTATGTATCCTCAAATCATTCAAATATTGACCAGATATTTAAAAGCATTAAGAACAATAATGAACACTCAATCATGAAATAATAAACTGAAAATATCATTGATTATGGAATTAAATATTCATAGTTAGGATATATCATAGCTCTAGCAAAATAAATTAATTCATAAAAAAATAAAGAAAATCCATAAATATAACAGGGAACATTGAAGCAAGACAATTAAAAGAGGAAAAGAAAAACTCAATTCTGTCTTCAATCGGCTTCCCTTGCTCTCGTGTGGCTGCTGCTCTCGGTTTTCTAATTAATTCCTATTCGTTTTTGCCTCCTGCCTTTTTATAAAGCTTCTGGCCTTCCTCTTTTAATAATGATGACCGCCTCTTCTGTATTTACTTGGCCTTAAATCCTTAACACAAAAGGATTAAAAACAAATCAAGCCAAACCGCCTCCTTTATTTCATGCATGCACGTGAAGCCCACTTAAATCAAAGCCTGTGCATTCACGTGACTTATACAATATAGCCAATAAAGCTATAAAATTATATGGTAATAAATTTAATAATTTTCCTTTAAGCATTATTCTTCCCTTTTTCTTTTCATAATTGACATTTATTTCCATTAAGCTCTAATTTATTTCCTCTTTAAGCATCATTTCACTTGAATATTCTCAATATTCCTACATCAACTAAATATAAAACAATTAAGATAAAATTAACATAATAAAATTTAATTTAATATAAAATTAAATTAAAATAATATTAAAATAATATATAAATTATAAGTACATCCAGTAGCCTAACTTTTTCAATATCTCCGTGCATGTAGAAATCCAACACGATATTCAACAACCACCGCCCTTTAATAGAAAAATCGCCCTCTAAAGGTCCAAAACCATGTGCTATCCTAAGGTTCTTGACCCAAATTAGGCCCAAAAAATGAATTAAGTTTTTTTCCACCAAAATCCTATTTAAGCATTAAAAAGACTCCCTAAAGATTTTCACGTCAATATGAACAAGTTCTCCTAATTTTTGGAATTTTTTTTTGAAAATTTGTAAAAGTTATTTCGGCCCACCAAATCGACTATCTTTTTTTTTTTTTCCCTAGGGCCAAATTTCACCAATATTTATGTGCATGTAGAAATCCAACTCAAAAATCAACAACCATCGCCCTTTAATTGCAAAATCAGCCTCTAAAGGTCCAAAACCATGTTCTATAGCCTTTGGTTCTCGGCCCAATCTGGATTTGTAAAAAAATTGAGTTTGTTTCAAAAAAACCCTATTTGGGCTATAAAAAAACCTCTCAAACAGTTTCACATCAAGTTCTCATAATTTTTCATGATTTTTTTTTTAATTTTTGTAAAAATTATTTCGGGCTACCAAATTGACTCCCATTTTTTTCCTATGGCCTAGTTTCACAAATTTAGCTCGAAATTTTATATATACTATCGGTCTTTAACGGTAAAATCGCCCTCTAAAGGCCCAAGAATGTGTTATTTATAACGCCCACCTTTGTGAAAATTACAGTAAAGGACAAAATCTTGAAACAGAGTCTAAATAATTTCAAACATATATTTTCATAATAGAAATCTTATTACTAGGTTATATATTTTTCATTGTCTTAAAATTATTTTGAGCTTATAAAAAAAATTATATCATATATTAGGATTTAAAGATCGGAGATTTCATAATTTGCAGGTATTAAGATTTTTAATGTAGTTCAATTCATAGTTGTCCTTTTATGTAATTTCGTCTAACAATGGAATTTATAAGACTCTTATTACAAAAGTGAGGTTTTATAAGGATTTTAAAGGGGTGTAAAAAGGAGATGACTCCAAGATAAAATGACATGCTTCAATTCTGCTTCCAACGTGTTGAAAATATGCAACTCTGTTCGATTGAAGAACGAGTGCCCTTAACAATTGGAAATGGACCACAAGCTCAATGACATTCTTGCTGCACTTTGAATGTTAAAAAATAGATAGTTTAATTTTACACAAATTACAAAAATGCGAATGTGATGAATTTCTCTTGTTGGCTTTCTTTACTAGTTGAATTTCTTATGAAAATTGTGAAGCACTAAGCTTGCTTTAATTTATGTGGTTTTGGAATTTACAACTTTAATTTTCAAAATCAACTTCTAAGTCACAAGTAAATCTTTTTTTTAACGAAGCATATTAATTAGAAGAATTGGAGACCAGAATTTAATGGCAAGTAAAGTGAACTAGCTAACACATGCATGATAACAAATTTTGTGCTGAAGCGCAGCCCGGTGTCAATTTTAATTAGGGTCAGTTTGGTAATGTTGTAACTTTTAAAATAATTACTGTTAGCTGTGCTGTAGAAATAATCAGCTATGAAGAGAATCAGTTAAATGTTTGGTAAATTTTATTTTCGGAAGTACTGTGAGTTTTAAAAGTAATCGTGGGTGTTTGGTAAATCTTACTGTTAAACTGCTGTAAAAAAATAAATGACTAAAATGGATATAATGTAGGATGAAATTTACTTACACATATAAAAAAAATGTACATATAATATTTTTAATTGTGTATTATAATAATTTAATAAAAAAAATTATATTATATTGATTTTATTTCTTTTATTTTTTTATAATAAAAATTTATTGAAATATCGATTTTGTTTCCAATTTGAATATGTATAGTTTTGGGTTTAGGTAATAATTGTAAGGATATTTATGAAATTGTATTAAAGAATAAAAATGATTCTCAAAATCAAAATCTAAAAGCTACTTCTTCTCTGTTTTTCAAAATCAACTGTAGAAGGGGTTGATTTTAACAAAAGTGATTTTAAATTTTTTTTACCAAATACTAAAATTAACTTTTAAATTCTCAAAATTACTTTTAAGCCTCTAAAAAACAATCACAAACGAGCCCTTAGAGGAACTAAGGAAATAAGTGCTTGTACATAGTTTCATGCTATGCTATACTCAATATATTGTGTGCTAAAATTTTGAACCTCAATTGGCAAACAGTCGTACATTGTTTTATTATAAAGTCTTTATGCCTTCATATGTAATTTTCATTAATTAATGGATCTTAATATTACATGAAATTGAAATCTGATGTGTATACTAAACAAACAAAACTATTTAATGCGTTCATATATATACCGTACTGAAAATTTACAATATTTAACTTATTTATCAATTACCTGCCAAATTTAGTGAATTTTTTTTAAACTCTGAATTTCCTAATTAATTAGGATATCTATTCAAAAGGGTAAGAATCAACTTAGATTTATTGTAAATATTCCGTGAATGTACAAAATAACAAAGACTGATTAGTTGAATTAGTATGGAAACATTAAAAACCAAAAAGGGAATTAATGTATTTTTATGGAAACATTAAAAACAAAAAAGGGAATTAATGTATTTTTAAGGTAAATATAGATTTTAGTAGTGTGTGTTAGATCATTGATCAATACCTTCTTATTTTACATTGTTGTATCAAATCTTCTCCTTACGAGCTATTGAAATTCACTCACTGTAAGTCACAGAACTCACTATAAATAGTGTACTGTACGAGTTTATTAGATCGCACAAAAACTTTGAACAATCTTTTTTGCAACTAGTTAAGATATGGCTCAAACTAAAGTTTTGGCTTTCATTATTTTCGCAGTCCTTTTGCTGAGCATCATCAGTATGTTTAGTTTTTAGTTTTATTTTTATTGTTGCTTATGCTTTTACTTCTAACTCAAAACACACATACAGCACAGCATGTGCTAGCTTAAAGTTTAATCTTAATTTAGGTAGAGTTATAATTCATTAGCTTTTTAGTAATGAGTTTTTTTTTTTCTTTCTTTCTCTAATTTCAATTCAATTGTACTTGTGTTAATTCAAGCCGTTATTTACATGCATCCATGTATATACAATTTTTGTTTATTTTAGTTATATTTTCTTTGATTTATATGTACAAATAAATTTACAGTCTCTTTACCAGATGCATTATATATTTGCTTTTAGTCATATTTATTTTGGTACTTCTGTGGTTACATATAAACTCAACTTAAATTTTTGTGTTACTACGTCCATCTCATTTTCTCTCCAATTAAGTTTTAAAATTATGTAAATGTACAAAAAGTGACATTTATTAATTGGGTTCACGAACTAATGGCTATATATATTCTTGTTTCAATATATGAAAATTGTTGCTCTAATTTTCACATAATATCTCAAAGATTTGCATCATTATATAAACCTTTTTAATTATTATTAATTCAACTTCTGTACAGAGATTTAGTCTAACCTTTTGTGTGTGTGTGTATATATATATATTCAGATTGCAATGAGGTGAGCGCTTCAAAATGTTGCAGAAACCATCCTGAACTTGGAAACTGTGTAACGGGCACAGATGATCAACCTAATACCGGTAAATGCTGGAAGTATTGTACCACCGAGTGCAAGGGCTGCATTTGCAAGCCAGTCAAGAATGAACATCATTGTCATTGTATGTGTTGATGATGTGTGTTCTTGCTCTATCAATTTTAAGGAGAAAAAATTAAAATGTACCATGAATAAAGTTAGTTTCTAATTAATTGAAATGGGATTGTCTTTATTTCTCAACCCCTAGCAATTTTAATTTTCTAATATTTTTCGCGAAATTGATGTCATGTGGGGATCCCTAGCAATTTTAATTTTCTAAGATTCATATTCAAGTATTGCTGCTATGCGGAAACTCTTGTTACAGGTTAGTACAGCAGAGTATTCGTTCTGTTACTTAATACAAATAAAATATGTGCTCGTGCTCGTTGAATACATGCAACTGAACCCAGAAACTAAGAAAAGCGCTTTCTCACGTGATCGCCTTCCTTTCCTTGATTAAGATCAAAATTTACTTTCTTATGATCTATGAAGCTTTGGCTTTTGTTACCCTGTGATTATTAAAAATATAAAAACAAAGGAATTTTAGTAATACTAATAATGAACCTTTCTTCACGAGATCGTATAAAATGTTACTACAAGAAAGTTTATATAAAATAATTACCTCTATGCCTGCTGAACATAGTTTCATTTTGAAGAAGAATGTTCTTGACCGATTGTAATTCGTGCACAACATTGGTTATGTTCATTCGATCTTGCAGCGATGCCATTGAACATGCAACTCCAATCTTAACCATAGAACTGAGACATTCTATTTTACAGTTGAGTCTTGCTTGCTGCAGCCTCTGGTTACTAGTAGTATCTAAATCTTCATCATCATTTATAAGTGTTAGATCTACAATATCCATCACATGATCGGGCAAGGCCATTCTAGAAAAATTGTGAAGATTCAAGTCTCCTTCAAACATAACGTCTGTGGGTTTTTTTCTTGTCACCATTTCTAGCAACAATATCCCATAACTGTAAACATCTCCATTTTCTGTCACCTCACTTCCTAGGCCATACTCTGCCATTCAAACAAATTACATCAAGTACTATAGTACTTTTTAAGAAGATATTAAAAGTTATAAATGTGAAAAAACAACTCAATGGATCTGAAAATAATCACCTGGGGCTGCATAGCCAATTGTTCCTCTTACTCCAACAGAGCTGCTTTGATTATTTGAGACTTGACGTAATCTTGCTAGCCCGAAATCACCAACATGAGCAGTCAAGTCATTGTCGAGAAGGATATTGCTTGGCTTTAGATCACAATGGAGTATTGGTTCTTGGCAGTGGTGATGAAGATAGTCTAGTGCAGATGCCACATCGATTGCAATGCCTATTCTCTCAATAAGGGTAAGATTTCGAATCTCGTCATTTTCTTCATCTGTTTGTGGAACCGCATCTGGATGCAACCATTTTTCGAGACTCCCATTTGGCATATACTCGTAAACAAGAGCTTTGAAGTCGTTACCTTGAAAATCAATACTTGAGCATGCAGTTATGACCCTGACAAGATTCCTGTGACGGATATTTCTCAGGGCATTGCACTCAGCCGTGAAACTCTTGGAAGCTCCTCGATGTTGAAGGTTAAGCACTTTGATTGCGACAATAGTTCCATCCTGATCGAATATTCCCTTATACACAGAGCCAAAGCTGCCCATACCAATCAAGTGTGTTGAAGAAAACCCATCGGTCGCTTTCAGGAGACTTTCATAAGACACTTTTCGTAGTGCTTTTCTCAGTATGGGTTCTGAAGGTTCTTTGCCTAATCTTCCCCTCCTTCTGAGCCAGTAGAAAATGAAAAATGACACCAAGAGTAATCCTGAAAAGGCACTACAAGTTGAGATGATTACTTTCAGTACTCCTCGAGAGATCTTATGATTCCTTGAATTGTTCTTGGGGCATTTGGGCAGTTGCATTTCAGGTATGCCCCCACAAAGTCTATTACTGTTACCAGAAACTGATATAGCACTAGCATTTGCAAAAATTCCTTTCGTTGGCACTTGGCCCTCTAAATCATTGAAGGATAAGTTTAGATACTCCAAAGAAAGACGTTCGAGGGATACTGGAATTTTCCCCGACAAATTGTTCTGAGAAAGATCAATTTCTCGAAGATCTCTCAAAGAACCCAGGGATGAAGGAACGGATCCACGAAAGGAATTTTCTGCCATATGAATCTCTTCAAGATGAAAACAAAAACCAATTTCACTTGGAATTTCACCAGACAAGTTATTGCCAGACACAGCAAAGCTCCTTAAAACTTTCAGATTACTGATCTTTGGAGGTATAGATCCAACCAAGTGGTTTCGGGCAAAATTCAGTGAATCTGACATATGAGATATATTGAAAATTTCTTCTGGGATAGCTCCACTGAGGTAATTTTGGAATAGGTGCAAAAGTGCCAATTGTTTTAAATTTCCTACACTAGAAGGGATGACTCCTGATAAATTGTTATTGTTCAGTTGAAGTTCAACTAGTGATGACAAGTTACCCAAAGAAGAAGGAATTTCCCCTGAGAGTTGGTTGTGGCTCATACCCAGAAATTGTAAGTTTTGAAGCTGACTCATTTCTTCAGGAATTTTTCCTTCAAATTGGTTATGATGCATATCTATTAAATACAAGCTAACAAGTTTACCTATTTCCGAAGGTATGCTTCCTGAAAACTGATTACCACTAATGAACAAGCGTTCAAGTTGACCAGACAGGTTAGCTATAGAATGAGGTAATGCGCCGCTAAATTGATTTCCAGCTAAATTTAGAAAGTACAAATTGCTACAGTTGGCCAACGAATTTATAAAACTCATCTCGTTATTTTCCTCACTTCCCAAATTATTTATGGCTACATTTAGGTATGCAAGATTTTTCATGTCTCCAAAATTAACTGAAAGTTTTCCGAAAAAATTGTTACCCAAAATTTCAAGAGATTGGAGCTTTGAAGCATTGGAAAAGGATAATGGAATGGATCCACTGAAGAAGTTTTTTGATAATTCTAAGAGTTGGAGATTAGAAAGAGTAAGACCTAAACTTGGCGGAAGACTTCCATGAAGTTGATTCTGAGAAACAGAAAAAATAGCAAGCAAGGAAAGATTGTAAATGGAGGGAGGGATTGTACCGATGAGGTTGTTTCCGCCGAGTCCAAGAGATTTTAACTCTTTCAATTGACCCAATGAACTTGGAATATTTCCTCCGAGGGAATTGTAAGCTAGAGATATAGCTTCCAGGGAGGTAAAGTTCACAAGAAAATGTGGGATGCCTCCTGTCAAATTGTTTTCGTGTATAGCAAGCTCTTTGAGATTGTACAGAGAGCCAAATTCTAAAGGAATACTTCCTTCTAGCTTGTTGTGTCCTAAATATAAGCCTGTGAGCCTGGAACAGGAAGACAAGTTGCCTGGAATTTCTCCTACCAAGGAGTTACGGGACAGATGCAGAGCTTCTAACCTGAACAGACGCCCGATTTCACCAGGGATTTTGCCTTGGATGGTGTTGTTGCTAAGATGGATCTCTCTCAGGAAGCTGAGGTTGCCAATATGAGGAGACAATGAGCCGATCAAGCCTTTTGAATTCAGGTGCAGGACGGTCACTCTTCTATGCCTTGGACTGCAAGTAATGCCCTCCCAGTTGCAGAAATGGCGAGAATCATTCCACGAGTTCAGGACTCCTTCAGGGTCTTGAGTAATCATTAACTTGAAAGCCTGCAATGCAACAGGATCTCTCTCCCGAAAGGCATCTGAAAGGGAAGTGGCAAAATTTGGGACTTGTATCAGCGTGATGCATAAAAGAATAATGTACGGGGAGTAAGTGGAGTAGCACATTCTTGTACTTAAATGAGAAGCAATCTCCTGAGCTTGCCCTATAGATTTAAGGGGATCAACCTACTTCAAAAGCAAGCTATCAGATCTGAGCTCTGAGCTCTGACCCACTCCCAGTCTGAGTAAATTTCAGAGACTCAGAGATGAACTGAGATTCTTCTGTTCAGTATCTGTGAGCACTTTTTGATCTCTGGGATTTGATTATCCATTGATGTTGGGGCTTGAATCCTGAATGATCATCATCATCCACTGCAGCATTGAATTCTCCTAGTCTTCTTGGCTTCTGCAGCTGACACGTGCCTATTGTGTCACCACCACCATCTTTAACTACCGCAACTGATAGATAATAAAAGAGCTCGCTGCGATTTTTCTTCTTCTTGGATTTCAGTGGCGACGTTCAATCTTTCATGGCTTCGCCGGCCGCCGGTGATGGGTCCTTACCATTGCCGGCAATCCAATCCCATGAAAATAATGACCCCTCCAACCGGCAACCCACTCAACAGATACAACCTATGCAACTAAGCAGCCTCACTTCACAAAACCTCACTATCACTAATTGCCGACAACAACTATCACGGCAAACCAGAGTTTGCGAGTGCCGTTTTCTACGATCACGGGTGCAGCAAAAGTTTTCGTTCATGGTCAAAGCAAACTTGAAATCGAAAGTCAAACAAGAACACTCACACATGCATGTGACAGCCCGCCTATTGTTCCTCCATGTGCACAACATTGATGAGTGTTTGCAATCCTTAGAGGCCGCGCACTCTCCCACCACTCAAGCTCTTGCACATGCTTCAATCAACTCCAATCCGGCCACCCAAAACACTTTGTCCCCCGTTAACCAAACAACCTTCATTAGCCAATCAAACCATGGGCCTAATCCAATTCAATCACAACCGGCAGCACAACCAATTCGTGGCCCAACAAACCAAACATCAAACCACGGCCGAAATTCAATGGTAAATCCATAACCCAACTCAACCCGGCAGTTATCCTCAAACCCCAAAATGCTGCATCTATTTCCAAAAACAATCATTTCTGGATACAGTAGCCGATTCGGCAGTTCCAGTGAAGCTTGCTCAATTACAATTTACACAGAGGCTAACCGGCTGTTCAATTTTTAACAGAAGAAATTCAATTTTCGGTTTTATAATATATCTTGTCACCCATTTCGCTAAGGCACTAACAATATATATATGTTATAGTTAGAGCAAAATTAGTAGCTCGAAGTTAGCTTGCTTTTGTCTACTGTTTCTTCTTTAGCATTGCATTCTTGGCCTCTGTTTTGTTTTCGTATTCAACTTCATCTTCTCTCTGCACATTCCTTTTATACAAATAGCAGAAGCTTTTGGATTGGCCACCTTAAATTAACATAATTGCTCACATATTATTCTCTTAGATTCATAACGACATATTAATTCTCCAATTTCTCCACGCAAATCAACAAATATTAGAATTTTCCCTCCACCATCAATGGTCTTAAATTGTTGAACAAGCTGACAGGCAGTGCTTGGCCGTGCAATTTTTGCTTCTTTCAGATGTGGAAATTAAGAGAGTTACAAGTGTCATATGTCACCGAATCCATATGAGATCTGAGGATGATTAATAATTACACGCAATAGGAGTTCCAATACATAAAATATATATGTCCTCCCACTTAGGCTCATTTTGTTAATGCTACAATTTTTAAAATAATTATTATTAGTTATATTATAAAAATAATCAGATGTGAAGAGAATTAGTTAAATATTTGGTAAAGTATTTTTTAAAAGTGTTGTAAATTTTAAAAGTAGCCGTATGCGTTAGTAAATCTTATGACTTATTTGTTAAATGCTTAAAGTTTGAAATTTTATTAATTTCAGACCCTTTTTGAAATTTTCTTATTTGTTTTTTTTATAACTTTTGTCTGATTTTCAGACATTTACGTATGAATAAAAAAAATAAATTTTTGTGACTTTTATCTGAATGAAAAAAATGTCTGAATGAAAAGTTCAAAAATTTTATAAAAAAAATATCTCTATAAAATATACTTATTTCCTAAACTATAAAACTTAATCCCTATTTTTATTTTGATTTACAATGATATAAATGTCAAATAACCATGTTTAAGATTTTTTTATTTACAAAAACAAACAAGATATAGACCCATTCAGACTTTAAAAAAAATTCAGACTCATTTAAATTTTAGACCAAAAAAAAAAAACAAATGCTACCTTACTGTTAAATTGCTGTGAGAATATAAATGATTAAATTTGACATAATATTGAATAAAATTTATTTACACATTTATAAGCATGTATGTAAAATACGTTTTTATTTTGTATATATAATAATTGATAATTAAAATAAATATTTTATATTATTAATTTTGTTTTTTATTTTGTTATTTCAATATAATTAGTAATAATATTAATCTTTTTAAGGTTAATAATTTATTTCCTAAGGATAATTTTGGATTTTCTATAATATATATGATGATATATATGGAATTGTATTAAATGTCAGTTTGATATGGCTTATCTAATGGCCATAAATGCTTATTTAATCTCGTAAGCTCTTTTCAAATTTTTTGTTGTTGCTTAATTAATTTTTAAGTAGAGCTTTTGAGAGTAGAGATTAAAAAGTTTTTTTAAAATGTTAAAATGTCTAGAATATCCTTTACTTATTTCATAATTTTATTTCATTTCTTTCATAACATAACTATAAATAATTTACCTATTAAAGTAATTTTTACAATTTTTTTTATAAAAGCTCTCATTGATAACCAAACAATTAAATTTGTTTTAGTAAAATCTCTACTTATAAAAGCTATACTAAGAAAAGCTCTATTACAATAAGCTATATTTGAAAAGTTATACCAAACGAAGCCTAAGTATAAAACTGATTTTAAAAACTCCTACTTCCCTGCTTTTCAAAATTTGCTGAATGATGAGATAATTTTGTTAAAAGCAATTTCTAAAATAATTTACGAAATACCAAAATTAACTTTTAATTTTTTAAAATCACTTTTGAGTCTCCAAAAAAACAATCCCAAATGGGCTCTTAATCACTAACATAGTTGGAATCCATGATTACTAAATTTAGAAAAAAAAAAATTTGGAACATCATAAAAAAATATGTATATACATATATACAGTGATAGATAAATTAATAAACATAAAGAATTAAAAAATATTAAATTAATAAACATAAAGAATTAAAAAATATTATCTTTAGATATCAGCAAAAGTTTAGGATACATCCTAAGTTAAAGAATTGGGCGATATTCAGAAGTTATAGGTTAACTAATATGAACTGTAATTATTTCTCAAGAACTTTTCTAATACATAATTAACATAGATATGCCGAAAACTCACCTTAACCATAATCAAAAATAATATTGGTCTCGGCTTTAGCAATGAAATGGTGTAAAAACAAAGAAAACGAACACAATTTTAATTCATGATCTCATTAAGAGATGTTGGACATTAATGTTGTACGAAAAAAGATCAATAACTACAACATAAGAATCATATACGTATATAATAAGCTCTAATGTCTGCTGTGAGGTGTTATTATATACCATAACCTATCTGGTTCTAATAACTATTCAGCGTCTAAAACTTTCCAAGATTTTACAGAATCAGATGACAAAACACACTTCTCAAATTGAAGTTCTTCAGCTTGACATGGGGGGTTTTGTAACAAAATCCCAGCACAGACAGAATGGTATTGAAAAAGTGCACAGTTCATACTACTGATGGAACTTCCTTGTTAGCCTCAGAAGCCAAAGTCTTAGCAGTTACTTCGAGATTCCTCACAAAGGTCCGAAGACACCCGTTGATTATTCGTGGTGCTGCTCCATCACAAAATCTTTTTGCAAGATCAACAGCCTTCAAGAACAAGACATTGTGTTAAGAAAGATAATGATATTCAGATCATAGAGAAACAGAAGCAAACAATAAACAGAAAGGGATGAGGGAACTAGGAGACATCAGACATGCCTCATTAATCACAATCTGGTGCCGCGTTCCCACAACTGTTATCTCAGACATGGCTAAGTGGAGAATGCTAAGTTCCAAAATTCTTCCCGCTGGTTGATCCTGAAGTACATCAATGTGAAGGAGTAAAATACTTGGTGTTCTAGCCAAGCGTTAACATACAAAAGCTTGAGATAAAATGTCAACATATGGACCAGAGTGATCCAGGAAAATGGCCTCAACTCAAATTTGCCTATGAAAATTTCCTAATCTTTTATATGCCTAAATGTATACCATTCTCAATTACAAGGACATTTGCTAGTAATGTTGCATTTTCTGAACTAACACATTAGCTAGAAATGTTAACTATCGACTAAATCTGAAAAAGATGTCCATCAATGCTCACTATGTAACATGTGGATGTCAACCTAATGCAGTCTTTATTCCTCTTTGCTGGTTAACCAAAGATGAAAAAATTAGAGTGTAGAGCAGTCCAATCTAATCTTGAAAGGCATATTTTTTTAATTGAGATATTTTGGACCGAAGATATCATCCTTCATATGTATATAAACACATCTACACTTGTGATATCACACACTGGAGGTATTATCTATTCCCAAGTAATTGTAGGCGTCTTCCCTTAATTTTTACAAAACCATGTGAAAAAGAATTCCCCAAAGATTGACCAAACAAGTTTATGATTGGTTAAGAAATATAAAACGGAATATTGAAATTTAATGAGATTATAATATCATCCAAGCAAAAAGAAATTTGGCAATGCATAAAATAATAAACATTTTCCAGACCTTCCAAATAGGTGGAACAACTTTGTCAATAATGTGGACATGAGTATCCCAATTGTCCACAACTGCGACCAAAAGCTTCCTTGTGAAACTGTGATAAAGCATAAAAAATTAGATACCTGCCTATTACCCCACTCATTCACTCACAAAAACACATATAAACGAAGTAATTAAAGCCAAATTTTTAGTGATACAATAAAAATCATGTGACTTGTATCATTAGGGATTTACCGCAAAAGCAGTTTGCTGTATACCAACTTTGGGGGAGCTGAGAGGACTTCTGCTTCTGTTATACAAAAATGCAGCTTGGAATTAGAGTTGTTGAAGGAAGAGTATAATAAAAGTGAAAAGCAGCTTCAGCTGTATAGGTAACCTTTCATATAATAATTTGGTATGCAAAATCAAGGACGAAGAGGGAAAAAGAATCAATTCACCAAATTCAAAAGTGGTTGAAACCCGCAAAATGATGAATTGTTCATTCATTTACAACCTAGATGAAGTAAACAAAACGTCCATACAGGTCATACCACATTAAAGCATCATGCTTTCATCCTCCAATCCTCCATGTCTTATACATTGACTAAACTTCCACTCTGGATTTCTAACATTAGCAATGCCTCGGAAGTACAAGTTTGTCTAGACACTATAGTTAGAAGCTCACATTAGCATGAACATATACTAACTTTTGCTTCTACATTATGAATTCAATAAGAAAAACTGTTCCAAATTCAGCATGCCATTCAACAGAAAGAAAAGCATTAGCATGTCTAAGGAGTGAATAAATTTTTACTGAAACGCTTTATTACCAATTTCAGACTCCTCCTCATCATTTCGCAGAAGCTCATCTGCCTCTTCAACTGTTTCTGTTGTTACAGGAGGGCCTCCAAAGCGCATATGATTATATTCCAACAATGAAGACTTGTCGAATTCATAACCAGGTTCTGCTTGTATAATAAATAGCAACTAATTAAACATTCAAATATCTCAAATCAAAAGAACAACAAATTCGCCGGCACCGCATATCAAGTAATGCTTCATTACCAATTGCATTACCTCTTCTAGAATTCACCCGCTTCTCAAAAAGCCGAATAGGATCAGACCCTTCTAAACATGCAGCATAAACTACCAACCTGCCCATTAAGCCCCAACAAAATTAGAACATAATATTCATTTTTTTTTTTGTTGAACAAAAAAGCAAGATTATGAACTCCAAAATGTCTAATGACGTAAACAAGAAATCCTGCCAACAACAGCTTCAATTTTGAGAAAATTTCAAGGTCAAAAAATAAATATTTATTAAACAACCGGCAATACAAGAATTAAAAATGAACAAATACATACAGAGCGAGCTCACGGGCGGCTCTGGGGCTACAAAACCTGCCGCTTTTGTCAATCTTGGGCATCATTTCTTTGGCACTACTAGTAATAACAGACTTTCTTGTCTTCTCCAACGTTTCTTGCACTGCAAATGCTGCTGCTGGGCAAGAGGCATTGGAGCTCTTAGTGCTGCAGACATGGCGGTTTTTGGCTCCAAAGTTCGCCAATTGTGTGAATTTTTTCCAAGAAGAAGGTGAAGATGAAGTGTGGAGATTGAATACGAAATGGGTTTTCGAAGAACAGCTTAGAAGTGAACTTGTTGCCTCCACTGCCATTGGACTTGCTCTCAAGCTTCTTATGTTTCGTTAGCTCTGCAAACTTATTGGATAACGATCTATCCTCATACTATGAGTTTTCGAGAAAATAAAATATCTTTCCACCTACAAACGACGCCGTTCCTTTTGTATTTTTTGACTAATAATTTTATGTATTAATAAAAAATGAAATTACAGAATTTTTTTTTGTAAGCTTAAATAATTAAAAGAACTTAAAACAAAAATCATGATAGAGTTTTTTTTCTTTATTTTTTTTTAAAAGAGAGCTGTAATATTAGGTATTTTTAAAAAGCAGGGATAATATATATACTTATTTTAACAGAAAATAATATGTTAATTTTTTATTGAGGTATTTTCTTTTATTTGAAAAAAGTTACCTTTTATTATTTTTGAATTTCTCATTCTTGTAAAAATTATTAAGAGCTCGCATGGAACTTGTCCACTAGTGATCGTACCTAAATCAATTTTACTAGTAATTACTATTTAGTCTTCCCCAAAAATTTAAATTGTTAATTAGTTAAAATAAATTATTTGAAAACCACTTACCCAAACTCCTTGAGATATATTATAAACTTCAATGCATTATTAATGAATTAGAATTGAAATTTTGGTGGTGCCTTTGGATCAGTTTTAGCAAGATAAGTTATGTACGCATTTATAAATGTTAGTATTAGTTTATTGATCTTTCTTTTAGCGGATAAAGTTTAAATTGATTCATTTTAAAAATAATAATAATTTTAAAATTTTAAAAATATAAAATTACCTTTTATTTTAATTAGAAAATAATTAACATAATATTGTACTAATTACTTAATCATCTTAAGTCAAATTATTTTACCACACTTTTTCCCTCAAGAAAAGAGAAGAAAAGAGATTAAAAAGTTCCAACTTTTTACATTTAAAAATCCTTCGTTACATTGCTGAGCAGTAACAAACACTTGAAACCTTCACCCGTCTCTCTCTCGAACTTATAAACCCTCTCATTCGCTGTCGTTTCTTATTGGGCGCACACAAAATTACAAATTTTTTGCTGATTGATTTGTCAAAAGAAATTAAAAAAAAAAATGAGAGTAGTGTTAGTTGATTTTAGATTCACATATGCTATTGCATTGAGTTTTTTATGGGTGTCTTCTTCAATTATTAGCAGATCAAATGCTGCGTCTTCTCTTCTCAATGACCCATTTTATGGAATTTCTCCTCAAGGTCACTTTTATTTTCCTTTAATTAATGTTTCAAAGTTTGATTGTTTTTTACGATTTTAACACCTGGGTTTGTGATTCTGTTGCTTTCGGATTACCCAGATGAGAATTATTACAAGACTTCATCAGATACCATTAAGTGCAAAGATGGATCCAAGAAATTCGCTAAAACTCAGCTTAATGATGATTTTTGTGATTGCCCTGATGGCACTGATGAGCCAGGTTTCCATTCATCTCTTATATGCTTATATGTTTGCAATGGCAATTACAGTTTCTATTTTTTTTTAATAAAAATTAGTTCTTGATTTGTAAATATGGCTACTTTTCTGGGATTCTAAACTAATTGAAGTGGGGATTAATTTTAGCTTCATAGTGATGTGTTTTGTAGTTTGGCTGTTTCCTCATAAGGATTCTTCGTATTAAACTGTTTAGCATCATTGTTATTTAAGCAGTGTTTATCCAGCTGTCGGGTTATTGGGTTGTGTTTTTTGAGTTATTTCCTTAATTGGATCAGCATTTGAAATGTGGGTTATAGGTACATCGGCATGCCCCAATGGAAAATTCTATTGTCAGAATGCAGGACATTCCCCTCTTGTGATATTTTCTTCCAGAGTGAATGATGGCATTTGTGGTAAGTGTTCTTTGTGACTTCAATTACCCACTTGCAGCTTTGCTTAATGACCTAACTTTGAATTTATATTCTCATGAACTTCTTATTCTGTGTTGTTTCTCACTCTTGACACAAGTGGATGGATAAAAAGAAGTATGATATTTCAAGTTCTTGGTCTATGCATTTGTTATAGTGGCTCTTGATGTGCAGATTGCTGTGATGGGAGTGATGAGTATGACGGCAAAGTAAAGTGCCCAAACACTTGCTGGGAGGCTGGTAAAGTAGCTAGAGATAAATTGAAGAAAAAGATAGCTACATACCAAGAGGGTGTCGTTTTGAGAAAGAAGGAAATTGAACAGGCAAAACAAAATCTGGTCAAGGATGAGGCAGAACTATCAAATTTGAAAAATGAAGAGAAAATACTCAAAGGGCTTGTACAACAGCTTAAAGGTATGTTTTTAATATGCATTGTGCCCTCCCCTGTGAGCATCTCTATTGTTCAACTATATTCAGTCATGATCTTTTTTCAAGGTTAGCTTTACTGGTTAGATTGTTTAGTCATTATATTTCAATATGAGGCACTTGATTGCAAATTAAATATGTGTTCATGTATGGTAGAATAGATAATTGAGCTTGTACAGACACAATGTATGAAGATGTTAGGAGTACTAGTTAAAATGAGTAAGGTGGCATCCATTTCTGCTATAGGCATTTTTCTTAATGCATAAAGTGGTTGGACCACATCTTAGACGGTCAATTTGAGTGAACTACTAACATCTTGTGGAGGAAACATGAGGCTAGTGTTGATGGGAAAGGTGAATGAGAGTAGATGAGCTCAGAATTGTATGAGCAGTGAAAATGCATAGTTGCTGTGGTGCCCCGACTTTGACTTGTCCTGCTACAAATTTTTATTGATTTTGACGCATTTCAACTTCCGAGAAATTGGTATTTGAACTTCATTTTATACATTTAATGCTAGATACCCTTCCCTTATCAGTTGACAATAGCCTCATTGAGCAAGTTGTCCTCATTGTGCATGCCTTTTGGTTCACTTTCCTTGTGTACTATTTGTGATTTTGTTCGATCATTTCTTCTATCCCAACACTTTGGCAGAAGTCAGAGTGAGCAAGAGACTCTTAATTATAAATGCTCTGCTAGCTGCAAACTTTGGGAAATCCTTATGTACTTACTTTTTCGATTGTTCTTTTTCCTCATATTTTATGTTATTGGTGAACAGTAAATCTGTCTTGATTGCACTGTCGATCTTGGTGATCCACAGATATGATATAAATCATTTTAATTTACTTGTCTGTTTGTAAGATGCTTATATCTATTGCCAGCTGGGCGTAAGCTGATCATCCTGGGTAATATAAAGCTCGTTATCATAATCTTTTGCTTCCACTCTCTTGTAGAGCGCAAAGAACAAATAGAAAAGGCAGAGGAGAAAGAGCGCTTGCAGAGAGAAAAGGAAGAAAAGGAAAAGAAAGAAGCTGAGGAAAATGAACAAAAGGAGAAAAGTGAATCTGGAGAGAAAGCTGTGCGCGAAAAAAATGAAGCTGAGGAGAATGCTCACAGTGATGACAAGCCAGCTGATGTTAAACTTGACGATAAAGTCGGTGTTTTGGAGGAGTCGTCTTTGGATCAGGTTAGACTGCCTTTTGACCTCAACTTTTGTCTATCTGCAAATATAAATTTAAGCACATGTAATTTTGTTTCTTCTTTATTTAAAATTAAAGTTAGTGAATTACCTTATTGATGCACTTTGGTTAGTTATATAACCAATTATATCTCCATGGCTGCTGATAAAACATAATTTCTTTCCTTGGTTTGGTGTGCATTAGGGTCATATGGCTACAAGCTTGTTATGCTTTTCGTAATGTGGAATTTAACCCCCTTAGTTTTTTGAGGTTTTCATAACACAATGCAGGGTAAATTCTTTCAAATATAAAATTATTAAATCTTTTGAGAAATAACTTTTTTAAAGCAGAATCATTATAAGATGTAATACTTTCTTGTATTTGATACAGAGATCCACTTTGATTTCTCCTCTTCCTTTGGGTGAACTTTATAGTTTTGGTTCTCAAATAATTTACACTTCTATAATTCTCATGTTGCTGCCGGTTCTTCTTCCTTCGACAGCTAGATTTTAGTCATATTTCTGCTTTGGTACCACATTTGTCACACACATTTTAGTTGCCGTTTAGCTCCTGTACATGGATACAGCTATTATGTCAATGTATATATAGAAGCTCATATGTCAATGTATATTTACTGTGATTAGTGTATTCTTGGTTACTGTTCCCTGCTATTGCAAATAATTTCATTTTTCAAGATCTCACATACCAGCTCTCTAATAGGGCAAGGCTGAGAACCATGTTGATGAAGAGCCAGCTACTGAAGCTAAACACAGTGGTACTTCTCAAAATTTGGGAACACCAGTCAATGGAGTGGAGCAGGTAAATAAAAACTTTTGTCAATCAGTATGTTCCTTACATTGAAGTTGTTCCATGAAGTGATGCTCCCATCCAAAACTATAAGATTGTGACATGTTCTTCCCTCTGAATATAGCATGGGACAGAAGAGATGGAGGAATCTGCTTCATCAAAAAGCAAGGATGGTTTTGCCACTGTGCCAGAAACAAGTTCGGATGCCGATAGTCAGATGCCTCTGGAAGTGGAGAAGAAAGAAGCGAAGAACTTGGTAAATTTCTCAACAGTATTTCTGTCTCACCTAATCAAAAGAAACCTAATGAATCTTTAAAAATAAAAAAAAGGAGATAAAACAAATCAAAACAAACTTTAGCTCTTACGTCTGGGCCTAACATGTGCGTAAATTGTCAGATGTTCTACGTCATTCAAACATGCGCACATGGTATATTTGTATTTTTTTTTACCCTAATCATGATATATACTTCAAATTGCCCAAGCAAAGAATGCAGTCAGCTTAAAGATAGTCATGTAACAACCTATACCGTTAAGGCAAATATTTCTTTTATCAGTAGCTAATGCTTGGTTGTCTTCTTATATTCGGTGATGCTTTTATTAGGTTTTCTTATTGCAATCTTTGGAATTTCTAGGTGATGCTAAACTGCATTATATTTCTCAGATCATTTGAAGTTCTGGTTACTTCATCTGTGTTGTTGAAAATAAAGAAAAGTAGTAAGGAAGAAGAGGAAGATGAAAAGTTATCTATACAGTATTTTTACAATTATAATTAATCCTTTTTCCCGTGATCTTTAGAATGTTAATTGAGAATTTTGACGTTACTTTTAACTTAGAAGGATAATGTATTGCCAACTTGCTGTGATTTTGGAAGAAGTAGAAAGGTTTTTGTCTTATCATTTTTGGGACAATTGTTTTTTAGAATCGGGAACATTCCTAGGGGTTTCTCATTCATATTTTCTTTCTGGAAATATATGCTGCAAACCTAAAATTAGCAGAA
Organism: Clausena lansium; assembly: GCA_030449835.1. NCBI lineage: Eukaryota > Viridiplantae > Streptophyta > Magnoliopsida > Sapindales > Rutaceae > Clausena > Clausena lansium. Next base: position 225,844 of record JASUUF010000351.1, on the reverse strand, counting down.
ATTTGTCATTTTTGTTGTCTTTGATGTTTGCATTGCATGGTACTGCAGGAGAATGGTGTATCTGAGAATACTGAGGAGTTATCAAGGGAAGAGTTGGGTCGCCTTGTTGCTTCTCGTTGGACAGGAGAAAAGACTGAGAAGCAATCTGGGGAAGGTGGTGCAAAAGAAAATGATGATCAAGGCCATGAAGAGATGCCAGAGTATAACCATGATGATGAAGAGGATAGATATGCTACAGATACTGATGATGATTCAGAAAGATATGACACTGAAAAGTATGATGACAATGATATGGAAGATGAAATAGATGAAACTTATAGAGAGGAGGATCATGATTATACTAGTACTTCATACAAAACAGATGTAGATGACGACTTGGATGTGTCAGGTTTGCAAGTCTATTTCCTGTAAATTCTTTATTGTTAACTTTATTTTATAACTAGGCTGACATAATCCCCAGTCTCTGATTTATCCAACGTTATTATCAGAGATGACAACTCCGAGTAGTCCATCTTGGTTGGAGAAGATACAACAAACAGTAAGGAATATTTTGCAGGCTGTTAATTTGTTCCAAACGCCAGTAAACAAATCAGGTACAGTTCAAGTATTTATTCTGTGTCATATTTGACGTGGAAATTTATGGAAATGTGTCATCTACTCGGTTTTGCTTCTTTAGAGGCTGCTCGTGTCCGCAAGGAGTATGATGAGTCTAGCGACAAGTTGTCTAAAATACAGTCGAGGATATCAAGTTTGACACAAAAGCTTAAGCATGATTTTGGTTTGTCTAAGATGAACTTCTGTTTGTTAATTGATGCTCTGGCATTTAATTCTTGTCTTGGCTTCTATAATCTGACTTGAACTTTAATATTACAGGGCCAGAGAAGGAGTTCTACTCATTCTACGGTCATTGTTTTGAGAGCAAGCAGAACAAGTTAAGATCTTTAACTCATTTCTCCTCCATTTAGTATTTGAGTAGTTATAGCTACAAACTCTTGTACAAATTTGTACTAACTGATGTGGCATTACATGATTGCTTGAATGAAAACATAAAATAATAAAAATAAATCATGTGGGCCAAGTGATGTCTTCATTTAACCACTCGTGATGCCACATTAGTTTATACAACATAATTTGTACAAAAGAGTTTGTAGCTGTATCATTACTGTTAATATTTTATATCTTCTAGGAAGCTGCAATTATCTTCACTTCAAATTATTTTGCCATGGCTGATCTTGCTTCAGGTATGTTTACAAAGTCTGTCCGTACAAAAAGGCTACCCAAGAGGAGGGCCACGCAATGACTCGTCTAGGGTAGGTTTCTACAACCATTTTTTGGTTGCATGTATTCTTTCCCTAGTTGTTTTATATATTGAGGAAAACTGAGGTACCATTTTGGTGGGTTGAAAGGGGGATTCAGTCATGTAGCTACTACCTATTTGCTCTTTCTACAACATATTGTTTGTTTTTCCACCTTGAAGATCTATGTTTTAGACAAATTTGAGTATTTTGGTTCACCCATCGTACATTTAAACATGTTGTTTGTATTTGGATTCATTTCATGCAACTTGGAGCAATTAAGCATAAAAAAAGGGGAATAATCAAGATGAGATAGTAGATTTGTCAGGTGGATCGGCCTTTTAGTTTTTACTACAAATGCTTGAACCCCTTCCAATATGATCATTGCCAAACCATGTAATGTCCACATGCTTTTTGCACCCCTCTTTCCCTCTGATTATTTACTTGGACTGGATTCTCTTCTGCCCTGTTGTTTTTTGCTGAATAGGAGCTGGGACAAATTCGAGGACTCGTACCGCATCATGCTATTTTCAAATGGTGACAAGTGTTGGAATGGGCCTGACAGAAGTATGAAGGTAACCATTGTGATGTTACTGCTGTTGGTCATGCTTTGATTTTGCCAGAAGTTGTTGGAATCGCATATTTCTCAAGTCAATGGGTACTTTTAGTTGAAACAAAATGCACACAATATCAGAAGTTATTATATGCCTGGGCACTGGATACTTGTAAGGACATTTTAGATTTTGCATTAGAAGATTTGTGGATGACATGTGCTTAGATCCAAAGTATTTTTCACAAAACACAAACTAACTACAGGCCAGTGGGCCTAAAATTAAAGTAATATGGTCATTGAAATCAAATTCAAATTAAAAGATAGATTTAATGAATTCAATTATACACGTATTGTTTTACAGGTCCGGCTAAGATGTGGGTTGAAAAATGAGGTTGCCGATGTTGATGAACCAAGCCGCTGCGAGTATGAAATTTAACCCCAACCCCACCCTCTCCTCTCCCCACACCCCCACCCCTCTCTATCTTTGTCTGTCTCTTGCTTGTCTAACTTCTAGTTCATCATTGCAGATATGTGGCATTATTGTCTACCCCTGCTGTCTGCTCAGAGGAAAAGCTTCAGGTAATTTTTCTATGGATTTTCTAAAATTTGCAGTGTTAAGTGTTAACCTCTTCTCTCTTGCTTTGGATTTTCTAATAAGATTTGGTAAATATGATAGGAACTACAACATAAACTAGATGAATTGAACAAGGAGCAACCTCAGCACCATGATGAACTTTAAATTATCTTCGTAAATGACCCAAAACGCTCCAGAGGATGCTGACTGCTTGAACAAATCTTGATGTAAAGACGGTTATAATTCAGTGAACAAAGCTGAAGGGTAGTGTTCTGCATCTTCTTTCGGCAGGTATTTTAAAGAATTTGAAGCAATACATGAAGTGCCTCTTGAAATTTTTACGTTCTATATAGAGTGCACTCTGTAATAGAATTGTAGTTCTTTGTAGTGGGTGGATTGAGGCTCAAGCTCGGCTCATCAAAACAGATTTTGATATCATTCTTCGTGTTACACTTTTTCTTGTTCTCGCTATTTTGAATTTGCATTACGTTTAGAGTAATACTATTATCATTTCTAAAACTAGAACATTATTTCTATATGCTTGACCCCAACTTGGATATTTAATATCACTATATTGCTATAGTTCCTCAAATTTAGGTCATTTATATGATATTATTCTTCTTCATTTTCTTGTACATGAATGCATGCTAGGCAATATTTCTTTATTTTGGAACACTGGTATGTATATTACAATTAGAAGTCTACTAATATTTACAATAAAAAATTTACTAGGATTACCTTGGATCAAGTCTAACATGGCACAGTCTAAATTTCTACCCTTACACATGTTGAAGGAGTATCTATTCGACTCACATTGGTAGAGGAGATATTTCCCTTAATTTTTTAATTTAGAGAGGAATTATAAGAGTTCCAAGAGGGGACTCGAACCCATGTCCTAGCCAAAATGAGGGCATGGGCTCACTACTCGGCCAAAAGTTGCTAATTTACCAACCAAATAATTTTCATCCGATTAAAATAGTAATAATGAATGCTTTTAATTAATCTATCGGTGAAACACTAAATTTTGAGGATCAACATATAGGAATACAACTAACACAGTTGCAAAAGCATAGCATTATACTAACACAGCCCATTTAAAGAACCTTAGCAATGGCGGATTCAGAGGGTTGCGATCTACACTAAAGATGGTTAATGGACCGGGCGGCAGGTGGCACGGCACGAGCACGTTTTAGTAAGGCACGCAGCACGACACGGCACGCACGTGGACCGAGCCAAGTTTAGAGTTTTAGGCACGTGGGCCTTAAAAGCACAGCATGATTAGAGATGAGTCAAAGCACGACACATGAAAAAGCACGATATAAGCATGTTTTATTGGTGAGCTAGCACGCGGACCGTGGGCCATCAATAGCACGTGGGCTAAAGTATATTTGTAAAATATTTTAATAAAAAGTAAATATAAAATGTTATGTTTTTACAAATAACTTGAAATTAAATTTTCAATATTTTTTGTTAGTGTAGATTTTTTAAAATTAATTTAGTTTTAGTTTAAAAAAAATTATAATTGTTTTATATTTATAATTTATTAAATGAATAAATGATTTCATAATTTTAATAAATAAATTCTGAATATCATGATTTTATATATGGTTGTATTATAGTTGGTTATTGCGAAATTGAATAATAAAATTGTATAATTGTGTTAATGTCTTAATGGAATATTAATTATTCCCTTAATAAAATTATTATTATTATTATTTGTAATTGCATGGGGTGATGGACTTGAAGAAATGGCACGTATGCTTGAAAAAGCACGTTAGACACATGGATTTTTTCATGCATGCTTTGGAAAAAAAAAAAAAAAAAGGTCATAGGCTTTTTCAGGCACGGCATACGTGGGCTCGGGCCGTGGGCGGTGCCAGGCTCGAGAAAAAAAAATTTAGCCATGGCCCACCAACATGGTGGGTCTTGCCGTGCCTGCCCATAGGTCCCTGTGGGCTTCGTTTTGATGCTGGCACGACCCGTTGCTCATCCTTAATCAACACTATTAGTAGCTGCAGAAGATGAAGGTGATGCTTTGATTATTGGGAAGAAAAATATAATTGTTGTTTCAGAAAAATTTGGTAGTTGATTAATAATAATAACAATAAGCTTGTAAATTAATTGACTTATAAATCTGAATGAAATTTTTGGTGGTTGATTTCTGGATAGATACAACATTTACCCACCAAGTGTACATTGTACTGGGCAAAAATAATGAGGCAGAAACAGATTCGGGAGGACTTTTGCCTTCATCTAAATTGCACTTGATCATTTCGTATGTTCTACTTCTATATATAGCCTCAGGAAAATGGCAATTAACCACCTTCAGTCTGCGAAACTTTGAATTATTAAAATACCAAAGAAAGAGGCGAAGTTAATTAAAGATTTGATTACATAATTTTAATTAATTAATTAATTAATTATTACATAATATTGCTCCACATTTTTTCTTGCAGTTGGTATATATATTCAATTACAAACAAATATATATAACATGGATTGTATTATGTGTAATAATTAACATAGGGTTAATTAAATGCTTCGGATTGTATTATGTGTAATAATTAACACAGGATTAATTAAATGCTTCGGATTCTTAAGTTTAGTGAATTTAAAAATATATTTGGATTTGGGTACTCGGTAAAATCCCAAAATCCAAAACCAAAATTTGTTTGGTAAAATCCCAAAATCCAAAACTAAAATTTCTTTGGATCTTGGGGCTATCCTCAATTGAGGGCCCATGCCCGACCCAGATTCATCAAGGGCCCGCAGGGAGTGTTGGCATTCCCATAGAAAATACTGCCGAAGCCACAGAGCCCATTTTCAGCCTAGAACCAAAGGCTAGCACACAGGCCTTGGCCAAAAATTCGCTCTCCGAGGCCATTGTTGGGTTTTGAGCTCATCTTTTGCATATTGGTGAAAGTGATTCTCCATAGCACGTGTTTTCATAAAATCGTACTATTTTTTCGATCTAAATTAAGCAGGTTTTTCATAAACAAGTTTTATTCGATGCGGTAGGAAAAACAGTATTCTTAAAAAAATAAAAAAATCAGAACCAAATCAAAATGATACGGATCAACCGTTCCTTCTTATGCCAAAGATCTTATCATTTTCTGAAGGAACTGGAGTTACATCTCTTTTCCATAGGAATAAAACAGAAGTCGATTTCAAGGTTCAAATTGTTCTTTATGATTTTTTTGGATATCAAAGGGTTCTTGTAAAACCCAAAAAAAAAAAAATTAAAAAATAGGAAAACTCGCTAGATTGGGGTGGAACTCGTCTAGGAGTCTTTATGCACAAAACAGTGTTATGACTAAACAAAAAAACTGAGAAAATAATGTGGAGGTTTTGAAGCTTATTTTTCAGACAACTAAAGGCTATAGCACATAGTTTTCTGCCAAAATTTGCTTTTCAAAGCCGCTGTTAAGTTTTGAGCTATCTTCTATATATTGGTGAAAGCAAATCATATTGTGAAAATTTCCAACATATTTTGTTTATAAAAATGTTCATGAATTTTTTTTTAAAATTATTATTATTATTAAGGCATATATGCCTTTCTCTTTGAAAGCACCTTCTTCCCGTTTTCCTTTCTTTCTTCACATCCTATAGTTTTCTTCTTTTCTTCCATGGCAAAATAAGCTTTTACCAAGATGAACATCTTTCATGAACCTCTTGAACCTTCTAGAAGGAAGATAATTATATACTATGGTGATGTTTGCTCTAAGCTTTGAGGAAAAATCATAGAAAAAATAAAAAATGAAAATTTGTAACTAATCTGGAAAATAATTTGGTGTAGATGAAAAGAGAACAAAAAAAAGAGAAACTATAGTGTGTGTGTGTGTATATATATAGGAGAAACAAGAGATTAAAACAAAACAAAAAGAATTACTTTATGGGTATGTTTCGAAATTTGATGAGTGTTTAAAGTAAATACTAATAATTCAAATTAAAGATAGCCAACAAGCCAGGCGGCACGTTGCACGGCACGGCACGAGTACATTTTGATGGGGCACGCGGCACAGCACGGCACGCAGGTGGGCTGGGCCGGGCGTAGAAATTTAGGTACGTGGACCTTAAAAGCAAGGCACGATAAGAGATGGATTAAAGCACGATACGTGAAAAAACACACAATAAGTACGTTTCACTTTTTAATGAAAATAAATTTAAATTTATGATTTTACAAATAATTTGAAATTGAATCTTTTAATATATTTTTTTACTTGCGCAATTTTTTTAAATTCATTTAACTTTTAATTTTAAAAAATACTCTAATTATTTTATGTTTAAAATTTATTAAATGAATAGCTGATATCATGATTTTAATAAATAAAAATTATAAATATTGTGATTTTATAAAATGAATGTAATAATGTTATTATGAACTATGATCTATGACTCTATGTAAATCTAAGTTAACAATTAAGTTAATCGTTGAGAAAATTTTATTATTATTATTGTTGTCGTTAAGTATAAAAAAAATTATAATACAATAGGATCTAACGTAATAGTTATTATTATATTATCTTATTATTATTAGTTTTTATTATTGAACATGGACTTGAGTTTTGAATTTTTGATTTTATTGAACTTGACTAAAGGCACATGGACTCAAAAAAAGTACATAAAATTAAAAAAAAAATACATTAATAACTTAGCATACCTTTTTTTTTTAAAAAAAAAAAGCTTGTTGTGCTTTTTTTTTTAAGCACGACACGGCACGAAATACATAGTAGGCACAGCATAACACAGCACGGACACGAGAATGCATGAACCTTTCTTTGATGGGTTGGGCTGGCACGACACGGCCCGTTGACCACCCTTAATTCAAATATAAGTGACTAACGTATTGGAGTATAGAGTGACCTTACATTTTTTTAGAGTGCAAATAAAAATAATTTCATCATCCTTTATTTATTTATTTATTGGTTAATGAATTACATAAAAATAAATGTAATTCTTAAAAAGAATGCATTAATCCTGGAACCTGAGCTACGTTAGCAAGAAGTATGTTTGTTTGGTAGTGCAACCAAGCTCGCAAATAAATAATCATTATTAGTATATATAAACTAGTTTATACGGATTGAATCTGAATGAAAATAAATTAAGGCACGCGGCTTAAGAATAACGAACAGGTCTATATATTTTATTATATACATACATACTATAAAAATAAAATGGTACGAATTAATAAATAATAGTCTTATTTGTGCACTCGCGGTCTTGTTGATGTGTGCTATAATTTAATTTAATTTAATTTAAATTAAAATATGTTATAAATTATGTGATTATGGCTTATTAATATATATATATAATAATAATAATTACTCAACGACCATATCTTCTGTGATTTGTTTTCAATTAACATATCAAACGAGTCCTGCCGGCAGGCGGCAGCTGTTTATATATTCACATGAAAATAAATTACTTTCAAGCCTGCTGCCAGTTGTTTGTTTTACCATTAATTAAAGGAAAATCTAGGTGCTCGTGAACAGATTTAGATTTGTTAAGTGAAACCATCAATCAACACGCACCCTTGTGCTTAATTTGTTGAACAATATTGTCTCTTTCTTTCTTTCTAGAACCGTAAGTAAAAACTTTATAATAAAGATAAAACCATTGGAACCACCGGATTCCAAAGTCATAAAGTATATTTAATTAATTCAAATTTGTGATAAGTGTGATACATCATAATTCATAAATGTACAAAATTAAAAAACGCCTCGCCTATGCCCTATTAGTCTGCGATGCACACATTTCTTGGCTCCTGCAGTCATTTTCAGTCATCTGCACCACCGAATCCTCATGCTTGCCATCTGCCACGTAATCTCTGTAGTCAATTGTAATTCTTCTAGAAGTAGAAGAAAAAGTGTCTTTTTCATACGGGGATATATATATAATATTTCAATTACTTATAAATTTCTTTTTCTTCAAAGAAATTCGTAAATTTCAAAAATAACCTTCTTTTACAAGGCTGGTTTTTGATCAAAACTTATGAACATCACTAAAGTTTCACACAATTTTTCTCAAGTATATTTATTGTAATTTGCAACCAATTTTTTCATTATTTGACTGCCTATGTTACTAGTATATGTTAATAATCAATTAATTTATAAGAAAGAATCCCCACGACATATTCCAAATGGCTTCCTCACCAAGTCAATAAAAAAAAATAAAACAATTTCCCGATTCTTTTTTATTGAGCGGACCATTTTTCTTTTCATTTCATTTCATTCCATTAGTTTTCATTCGAGTCTGGCTAGCAACCGCGTTTCCTTTCTCCGTTTCTAACATTTCTCTGACAAATTCCCGTCTGGGTTTCCTTCTTCATCCCCGAATCTCAATCACAAGCATCCAAGTTCATTCCTTTATTACAACACAAACATCAAAAATAAAAAATAAAAATGGACACCAACTGTGGAGTTTCAACAGAGATGGAGAAAAAATCAAAGACCAAGATTGTCTGCACTTTGGGACCCGCTTCGAGATCGGTTCCAATGCTTGAGAAGCTACTTAAAGCTGGCATGAACGTTGCCCGTTTCAACTTCTCTCATGGATCTCATGAGTATCACCAAGAAACACTTAATAATCTCAGAACTGCCATGGTCAACACTGGCATTCTCTGCGCTGTTATGCTTGATACAAAGGTATTATTTTGTTGGCGTCCTTTGGTGTTTTGATCATTTTCGCATCTGGGTTTGCTTTTTTTTTTCCCTTGATTTATTGTCTGATGTCTGATCCGGGAGTTTTGGAGGTTGGCATGTGTGTTTTGTTTTGTTGTTCTCGTTTCTTAACCTGAGATGTTCAGCCTTTTCGGTGAACTCAGCTGCTGATGAGTTCCCTTTTTTTTTTTTCCCCAGTTGATTTGTTTTTTCCTCAAGATTACAGTATTGTTGTTCGGTTTACTCGAGTATGAACAATTTTTAAAGAGGGATGCAAAACTACTTGTGCTTTTGCTTCATGTTAAACTTTTTCAACCTTATTTTTGTTTTGTGGATTTTTGCAAGTGTAGAATTTGTTATGATTATTGACTCTATACTGATTTTTCTCATTAGCTAAAGACGGCTTGTTTTGTTTCAAAATAGTTGCTTGAATACATGCAACTTTCTAGAATTGTTGTTGCTTTGTTTGGGATCTGTTTCCTGTCGTGAAAAATTATTTTTGAATGGATCAATATATGTGAAAAATATTGATAACACTACAAACAAATTCTCCCTGGATTGTTGTCTAAGCTTTGTAAATCTCAGTGCAAGCGTGCCCAATCCATTTGACATGTGAATTTGTCTACATATTGTTTGTTCTATTTGTATTAAATTCTCTAGGTTTACTGTTAGTGTTAGTTTTGAGAAATAAATTTGCAATTCACTATTGGCTGTTCACCGACATAGCTAAATATGTAATGGGATTATATAGCCACTAGCCAGTCAATACATGGTTTTGGTTAAAGTTCAATGAAGTGATTTCTAGTGTGTGTGTGTGTGTGTGTAAGAAGAATATCTGCTAAGTTTTCATCATATTCATCTCTGCTTCATTTACTCTGCATTGTGAGAGCCTTGATGGATTCCCTTGTTTCCAAGAATGAAGAATTATGGCATAAAAGTAAGAATTTATGACTCGCACTGATAATCTCTGGGTAGGTTCTATATTGCTTAGTTCTGACGTCATCAATTGCCAGTTGCCTTTACATAAGTTGTAGCTACAGCATTGCAGAATCTACTGAAGGATTTTGTATTTGTGTTTCCATAAAGACACATTGTCGAATACCTTTTTTATAATTTCTATAAAAGAGAATGTTCTTTGACTGTCTTGAAAAATCAAATAAGCTTACACAATTGTCCTTTTTTTTAAAAAAAATTCTATTCTTCCATTTTCCTTTTTCTTTTTTTGGCAGCCTAGAAAAAAAGTGGAATTGGGTGGTTTCTTGTTGACAACAAAAATGTTTTCTGCCCTTTCAAAACTTATAAACATATATATTGTGCATCTAACTGTGCCTGTTTTTACGTACAACCAATGTCTTTGGTGGTTCTTAGGGAACAGTTTTTGGTGCCATTTCTCTCTCTTTTTTCTCTTCCCCTAGAAATTGTGTTGCTGAAAATGAAGCTGAATGTTAATATAGCCATATGTTGGGAGAGAGAGCAGTTTTTCCCTCTCTCTCTCTCTCTCTCTCTCGCTTTTTTTTTTAAAAAAATTTGATATGCTATTTCACAGGGTCCAGAGATTCGAACTGGGTTCTTGAAAGATGGAAAGCCTGTTCAGCTGAAACAAGGTCAAGAAATTACCATATCTACTGATTACACCATAAAGGGTGACGAGAACATGATCTGCATGAGCTACAAAAAATTGGCAGTGGATGTCCAGCCAGGCAGTGTGATACTTTGTTCAGATGGCACAATCTCATTCACTGTTCTAGCATGTGATGTGAAAGCTGGTTTGGTTAAATGCCGCTGTGAGAACTCAGCTATGCTTGGTGAGAGGAAAAATGTTAATCTCCCAGGGGTTATTGTGGATCTCCCAACCTTGACAGAGAAAGACAAGGAAGATATCTTGAAGTGGGGAATCCCCAATCAAATTGACATGATTGCTCTGTCCTTTGTTCGTAAAGGTTCGGACCTTGTGGAGGTCAGGAAGCTACTTGGAGAGCATGCTAAGAATATCATGCTTATGTCAAAGGTATGTTTATTGTGATGATTTATAAGTAACATGACAACTTAAATGCCATTTTTTGAATTGATAGTCCCTTTTTGTGGTTGGAAATCAGAACTTAATGTTTGATTAGGTGTCCTTTGCATAGTTAATGATTGATTACAAGGAATTCTGTGTTAATTGTGGTGATTTGGGAGGAAAAAAAATTTAGAAAGTCGACTGCGATTTTGAGATTTGGAAAGAGGAAATCAATATCTCATATTGTATTGGAAAGAGGAAATCAACATTGAAAAGATCTCTGCAATAATGGAATTCATTTATCTCTGTCATGTCACTGGATTATATGTTCAATCAATTTCTCATGTTTCCTTACTATCTGGTTCTTTCATTGACATTTATTGAATAGGTTGAGAATCAAGAAGGGGTGGCAAATTTTGATGACATCCTTGCAAATTCAGATGCATTTATGGTGGCTCGGGGCGACCTTGGTATGGAGATTCCTATTGAAAAGATTTTTCTAGCACAGAAAGTGATGATCTACAAGTGCAACATCCAAGGAAAACCTGTTGTCACAGCAACCCAAATGTTGGAGTCCATGATCAAGTCTCCCCGCCCAACAAGAGCCGAGGCCACTGATGTTGCCAATGCTGTTCTTGATGGCACGGACTGTGTGATGTTAAGTGGTGAAACAGCAGCTGGAGCTTATCCGGAGGTTGCAGTCCGTACCATGGCCCAAATATGCGGAGAAGCTGAAAGCACACTTGACTACGGTGATGTTTTTAAGAGGGTTATGCAACACTCACCGGTGCCTATGAGCCCATTGGAAAGTTTGGCTTCTTCTGCTGTTAGAACAGCCAATTCTGCAAAAGCCGCTCTTATATTGGTCCTAACAAGGGGAGGGAGTACTGCTAAACTGGTGGCTAAGTACAGGCCCGGCATGCCTATTCTATCTGTGGTTGTCCCTGACATCAAGACTGATAACTTTGATTGGTCATGCAGCAATGAAGCTCCTGCAAGGCATAGCCTGATCTTCCGTGGATTGGTTCCAGTTTTATATGCAGGATCTGCTAGGGCCTCGGATGCAGAGACCACAGAGGAAGCACTAGAGTTTGCTATTGAACTTGGCAAGAAAAAGGGACTCTGCAAGAAAGGAGATTCAGTCGTGGCTCTTCACCGCGTTGGATCTGCATCAGTAATCAAGATCTTGAACGTGAACTGATGATCGTGAGATCTTCTCGTGTTTTTGTTTCATTTTCACTTTTATATCCTTCTGTTATATTGCTATCATATCTTTGGGGGGAAGTTATCTTCTCAGTACGAGGGGAAATGCTGCTTTGTTATCTATCAGCATTCTCTTCTGTTTCTTATATTTTCACCTGAGAAAAAACTTATGACTAAGAACTTGTGGCAAGAATCTTGCACTTGGGTTTAGATATCCATAAAAGTCCATTTTGATCCAAAGTCAGTGTTCAGTTCTCTGCTATTTGCTTGTGTAGTTGGAATCTTGGTTATGCTTAGTGAGCATATTAGGCGCATTTTGTATAGGTAGCTTCGCCGCATTCAATGATTCAAGCAGATAATATCGATAACATCAATCTGAGAAAATTGATTTAAGAAAAAATTTAATTAAGGGCTCCGGAGAATTCAAACTTCAGACCTAGCCATTAATCGAGAAGCAATGTGAACAATGGAACCTATGAATAAAGAAGATTCTATGAGAAATAAATCTTAAATGGAACTCATGAATAAAGAATATTCTATGAGTAATAAATCTTAATGATTTATTGGGTGGGATGGCGAAACGTGCTCAGGAATTAAACTATTCTTTTATTCGGAGAGGTCATAAACTAACCCTACAACTGAAATAAATATTGGGAGGTCCGGTTTTCCGCGTTCTTCCCCCATTGTCCATATGAGTTCAAAGAAGATGAGAACATCATCATTTCTTCATCGCCAACTGCACAAATCTGTGCTCTCCAAAGAACAAAGCAAACTTGACCACGAGGGAATCAATATGATCATTCTAGAAGATTTGCGCGGCCATATAACAGGGAGGCAGTTTCAAGCAAAAGATTAAACAGGGGGACAGTTTCACATGCTCTCGGCATGTGATTTGAGTGGCCAGATATTCAAGGCCATACAATCAATCCCCATTTTTTTTTCATTCAATAGGCGAAATCAACAAAGTAGGCCAAGCTTGATATATCATATATATAGTAATATCTCAAAATGTTTTCCAAATCACAACGCAACTACATGAAAATGAAAGAAACATTATTTAAATTCTGGGAAGAAAGATTACTCATTTATTTAACTTCAACATGCTGATTAATAGATATATCCAGCATCTTGCAGCTTGTAAGTTCATGAGAGAATCAAATACCAGATGGGTTATTTTCAAACTCACAACTCACAATGAGTTTAGTCCATGTCCTATAGTTAATACCAAATCAAACAAGGACAATATAAAATTATTGAATCATTCAAAGAAACCTGGAGAAAAGGAACCATAGAATAAGTCATTCAACATGAAAGCAATAGCAGCAGAAATTCTCTAAAGCAACAATAGATGTACAAAACCACACAGCATAATATGTTCTTCCAGCTTCGGAAATTCGAATCCAGCAAGTAAGATACTATGTACACAGAGAACTCATAACATTCAAGCAACATATAGGACAAGCAGCTAATGACATCATCTGCAAACATACTCAATTCTCATTCATTTGAGAAGTACTTCCGGAGTGAGAACTTGAAGTTGAGGTTGAATTGTTTCCTCCAGATTGAGAACTTGAGGAAGAGAACAGACCATTAAAAGGCCAAGGAAATGAAAATCTCCTCCCACTTTCGTTTCTTCCTTCACCATCTCCCTCTTCACTGCTAGCATGAGTACCATGATCACTACTATGATGCTCATGCTCCCTTTGGTGGTTTCTGCTGCTCCGAGACCTTTCGGACTCAGCCTTGGATTCATCAGCAGGCAATTGATACCGACAAACTGGACAAGAACTATGAAGCTCCAACCATGGCAATATACACTGACTATGAAACTTATGCTTACATGGCATTTCCTTAGCTTCAGTACCAATCTCAAAATCATCCAAACACACAGAACACTGCACAGTCTCCTCAATTTTCACACTAGGCATTGCTTCAACTGCCTCTTTTTGTGCTGGTGGAGTCCCATATCTGTTTGGATCATTCTCAGCCAAGTGTTGCAACAACAGGTCCAAACCAGGACCAACGAAGTAGTCACCTAGCGAGCCAATTGGGGTATGATTATGATTCTGGTGTTGGCCATCGTAAGAACCACCCTGAACAATGATAGTCTGATTAAAAGGGTTGATTAAAATCACACTTTCCCTATCTCTATCTCTATCACTATCACCTCTATCTCTATCTCTCTCCCTATCATTATCATTATCTTCAGATTCCGATTGCAGCCCGGCTCGAAGTCCTTGCAGCAACTGCAAAATAGCAGCCGAGTTTCTTCTTCTCCTCCTGGTAATAATCGATTCAAGTTCACCCTCCAATTCATCATGATTCTCATCATCATTATCATCCTCCTCATAGTCTGTTCTCCTAAACCTTCTACCGTGCGGACGCTGATTCCCCATCATTCCTAACAAGATTGGCGCCCATAAAGAAAGGGCACGATCGGATCCAAACTCAGAATCAGGAACTTGTTGATTGTTGTTGTTAGAACCAGACTCCATTTCTTCAACAAACCCACTTTGACAAAACGGGCATTTCATCTCTATTTCCATGATTGGATTCACAATTTGTGAACACATATGACACCAATACCTAGATGCTGCAGCTCCTTCATCCATTATCTTCTTCTTTTTCTATAGCTTATCTGTCACAAATAAAAAGCAATCGCATCATCAAAAATCTAATACAATCACCATACCCCACGTCAATATTTCACACCAACATGATCGAGATTTCAACTGTTTAGCCAAGATTTCACAGATCTAGTTCAAAGAAACCAAACCCATGATCATAGAAACAAACCCAGATGCACCAGAAAAAAGAAATTCCCACGAGGCAACGAGGAAAAATTTATCATATAATCAAATAATAATAATTATTATAATTTCAATTAAATAATGAAAAAAGACAGAGAATTTCGCAATCTTACCAGAAACCCAGAAAGAAAAACGGCACCACTCAGCTAATGATATGAAGAATATGATCGCCAAGCAAGCCAACCAACTTACGAATCTAACAAAACCGACTTTTACTAACTATTTTTAAGGAATTTATACTTTATATGTGTGTATACGGTGGAAAAAATTGAAAATATAAAAAAGAGTAGGTGGGATTTAAAAACGAGTCAAAAACGGGAATTTTAGCACAGTAGAAGCATCTGGAAACATCACAAGTAAAGTAATAACGAATGATTATTATTAATTTGCATAATTATTATAATAATAATAATAATAATACTCAAATTTGACACGCTATCTAAAATTAATTAATCAAAATATCTGAGTAAAATAATTTTAATTGCAATTTGTAAATGCCAGCCAATACGCGCACTAGAATTATCGAGGTTTTTTTTTTGTTTTTCGGTTGCCCTGCCCGCGACCACAAGCAGGATAGGATTTGTGGGGTTTGCGCGTTAAAAGATTCGAAAACTCTCAAAATTGGTTAAAAAAAAACACAAATCCCTAGCCCAAGTCCAACTCCAACTCCAACTCCAACTCAACCGCGTTATCTTTATTCAAAACTAAAACTATAAAAAAAAAAAAAATTTTGTTTTTTTGGGTTAATTGATTATATTATGGGGCAATAACACTAAGATCCCTGGCTTTGGGGGAATCATGTCTAAAGAACATATTCTATTCTGTTTGTAACATTTTATTTATGTTTTTTTTCTGATGGGATGTTAAGAGTTAAGTCACATGAAATGAAAAAAAAACACAGAAGAATTCTTGAGTCGCCTCATAGTTACATAGTACTATGTAAATCCTCTGTATATTCTTTTATTTTTTAGTAACGATTGAAGCTGGGCTGAGGCTCTATAAGATTGGAGGGGGTCTACAATTAGGTATATAGGATGAAAATGTACCTATATATATTGTAAAATAAAAACAAAGTGACCTAGTTGTTTGGTTTTATTTTGTTAATGATTTTTTCATTCCAATAAAATGATAAATAACCTTTTAAAAATTTAATAAAGTTTGGGCCCAGCTATTTGACTTTTATTTTGTTAATTATTTTATTTATTTTTTTTCTTGCAACAGCACTTTCAATCATCAATCAAATCCACTGAAGCTACAAGTAAAATTCTCAAATTCTCAGCAAATACACCACAATTATATATGAGAAAACAGTATAAATTCAATTCCTACTAACACTTGAAGTTTGAACTTGGTTCCCTTAGATATTTACAGTAAGCTCTACCTTTGAATTGAAGGATAAATGATTATTGTACAAGAAAACGATTCCTTATGGTTTAAGCTTTAACAAATAACAATAAATAAAGAAAAGAATAAAGGTGAAAAATAATACTATTAATATATTTAGTTGTGATTTTAATTTAGAGACTGAGCGGCGGCGTGTTATTCATTTTTCTATCAATCAATTCATGAAAAAATAACACATATATATATATATATGTGTGTGTGTGTGTGTGCGTGTATGAAGATAATACAACTAACTAATGTATGTATGATATGTATAATTAAATGTAATATAACCACTATAAGTAATGTGATTTTTCAAAATAAATGCACATATATCATAACATTATTTACTTATTGCATGGCTAACATGTTATCTGAGGTATTCTAAAATTTCTCGTATATTACATCCACCCAAAGTTCACATACCGAAGTTTAATCTTTAAACGATGCTTTTGTTTTGACAAATTCATGTTTTAATTGTGTTTCGTCAAACAGTACGGACCTATTTGTAAATTTACCATTTTTTTAAACATAATAAAATTTTCATCACTTGTTTGTTCCCACTCCAATTTTCATTTCGTCCATATTACTGAAACAAAAAATGTTCATTTTTTTTTATATTATTATAAATGTGAATTAAAGTAGTAAAGTACTGACATGTTCATTTAGAAAAAAGGAAAAAAAAAAAGGAAAAAAAATGGTTGCATGCATGTTCGATTATTGTTTGTTTATTTGAAGACGTAGAAAATAAAAAATTTGCAATATCATGATATGCCAGTCAGTCGTTTACAATCAATTGTTAAAAATGCATAGATTGGGGTATATTAAACCTTAAAAAGAAAATAAATAAAAAAGAACTCTGTATTTTCACTTGTATTGAAAATACAAGAAATGTACTGTACTGTACTGTACTGTCTTGTATAGAAAAGCATGAATAATGATGTATTGTTGCGTGCATTCACGCATTGCATGGTGATATCATTATTCACCGCAAGGACTCAAGGAGGAGTGCACCGTCCGTGTCCCGCATAAATTTCTAGTTGCATTTGAATATTTGAAAAGCCTGCAATCTCTGCAACACTTGAATGGCAGCAACAACAAATATCAAGTTCAAAAATTTAAAAAAATCTCTCTCCAGCCAGCCATCTGTTAGATTGATTTAATTGGTCTGAATTACAGTCAAGTGTCTCTTATTCATTATTAATTTCATTTTATATATATATATATATATATATATATCTTTAGGACATCCTCACTTTGTTAAAATAAAAATATTAATAAAATATAAAAAAATATAAATTTCAATACATTAAAGATTATATTTTTTTATCTGTTAGTATATTGAAATCTGTGTTTTATTTTTATCTTACTAGCATCATATATATATATATATATATATATAGTCTCAATCTGATTTGGGATTTTAGAGTTCGGAAAAACTATTAAATCGTACGGTTTAAGAGCTTTTCCGGACTTTTTCACACTTTAAAATTCTGGATTAGAACATTTCTATATATATATAATCCTTCCAGTAAAGATAAAAAACACAAATTTCAATACATTAGATACTGTATTTTTTTATTTGTTAGCGTATTAAGGATCTCCTTAATAGAGAACGATTATATATATATATATATATATATGTGGAGAAAATGCAAGTGAACACCATTTGTTAGAAAACAAAAAAATATATTTTTCATTTAAATAGAAAGTAAAACCATCACAGCCAAAATCTAGTAGCAATCAAAAGAATCAAAATATCATCAACTCTAAAGAAGCTAATTAATCCGCTTTTAACACAACAATGAATGCTCTTCAACAAATATTTGCATAGTCGATTGTATATCTATATAGCCCTGTGCCTTGCATGCCAAACTACGTGCCAATGCAAAGACAACTCCATTCCACCAACCCACAATATGTTTCATCCAAACTTTAAAAGATCAGGACAAGATGGGTATCCTTGGACCTCGGAGTAATATCACATGATGTTCCAATTCTCGGACAGCAAAACCTTTTGACTTCATCTACTACTGAAAAGTGACAAAATGAATCAAACACATGCAATTCACTTCTAACTTTCGATTCCCAGCTATTGTGCGTCCTACCAAAAAATCCCTAAAAATGAGCAACTGTACAAAAATCCCATTTCCATGCACAGACCGGCTGCATCAATGATAAACCTCAAACCAATATGGGAAGTGGAAACCAAGCCAATGCTTTCATGTATGCCTACCAAAATTCAAACTGTCTGTGGCTTGCCTATAGCATTCTCCTCCTGCTAGCAGTCAAACCAGTAAGAGGCAAAGGGCAAACTGGCATAACATCAACCAAGGAAATAACTAAATTTAATAGCAGCATTAATTTTTGTGAGACATGGATCTTATTTTAATTGTTTTACATGGTTTAATCACGAAGTCAGCCTCAACCATAAAACCAAAGATAATGACTTGCAATGAAAATTCAACATCCATGTATCCTATGAATGGCTTACATTGCACGGGTCCCAAGCACAGCATACTGACAGAATAATTTTAGAACAGAATCAAAGTCATATAATGGTTAACCATAAAAATAGTTTGCCCAGAAACAACATTCTCAAATGCCTTCTTAACCAGAAAAGGAAAGCAACCACAAGCAAGGGTTTGGATAGGCCTCTCAATTCTATAGGACCAGAATTACTTCAGAACAGAATTCTGATGAGCAGCTTAAAAGAAGTGTTCAAAGTTATGGTTACTGCTCAGATCAATTATTAGTGTGAACCATCTACCAAATCAGATGTAGGGGAGTTTAGATTATGGCAACAAAATTAATCATACAGAAAGTCGAAGTCATTTTATGCGAAAATGAGTTATTAAGTGCATTTTACCAACAAATGCAATCGCCAAAAGTCCACTTGTGAACAGGCAGAAGCAGATGATATATATTATTCACAAGATCCTAGTATCAACTCGATTCACAACTAAGTGAATTATTGCTATCGGCTAAGTCAATTCAATTCCTTGGGTCTTGCTTAGGAATAAAATAGTTACTTGGAAATCTTGCTTTTGTCAATTGCTTACTACTTCTTTATGTCTTCCTTGCTAAATTAGAAGTAAGCTAATAATAATATAAGTAATTTAGGGCGATTAGATCACTAACACTGTACACATACAATTTTTACGATAAATTAGATCCAATAGCTTTTCTTGCTTAAAGGGTTTTATTTGCTTCTTTAAAGGTGAGGATCCCTTACAGTTCCGCATGTCGAGAGTCCTGGGAGCAGACTTGGTGATATTCTAAGGTTCTTTTTAACTCTTTCTTCATCCTTTCTCATTTGCACTATTTGCTTTGCTTCCATCCTGCTTAACCTAAGAATTCCCATTCTAGAGTTCTATTTAAATCAGTATTAAAATTATTAAAAGAAATAAATTATCCTTATTGACAGTTTATAATACTGTTCAAACAAACAAAAGAGTTTTTGTGTCATCTCATTTAGTCTAGTCTAGCAACTTTAATTATAGGACAAACCTAATTTTCACTTTCAGGGATTATTCTATAAAAATGCCATTTGCGAGCAGTACTTTGTCGCTGCAGCAAATCAAATTCCAATTGTAGATTGAAATGCATTGCTAAAAAGTGGTTGCAACTAAAAGGTCTGCAATCAATTAGAAAACATATTGACTGATACTTACATCTATAGACTGAAAAGATCGGCCTATGGATGCCTTAAGTTGAGGAACTTCAGCGCCAGAGGAAGACCCATCATCACCAAAACCATCACTTTGACCCTACGAAGCAAATAAAAGAGTGGAAACAAATTGATATTACAGTATACGGTCACTGGTTGCACAAAATATACGTTCTCATAAAGAAAGAGAAGTCAAAGTAGAGTTTATTTACAATGCTACACATGTGACTGATGGCAAATCCTTATAAACTTCAATTCCATGTATTGGAAAAAAACAAAAATTAGACATTTAGAATAGCTTGGTAATCACACAGCTTCCAGGATCTTTCCTTATTTAGCTTGAAAACCACAATGTACGTTATATGAAGACTAAGGACTCATAAAGTGCAACCAACCTTAAAAAGTTTGGAGTGTACAAATTTTCAGTCTTCATATGATGTTTTTAACAATCAATAGATGGATTTATAGTATTCACCTTTATCACCTAGGGCACAAACCATGAGAAGTTAAACAAGTACAAGCCCATTACTTCAACGCAAATGGAGATCAATAGAGCCCTAAGTAGCAGTATATAAATTGCTCAAACACATGATTAAAGCATTTGGATCGCAAATGGGAAAAGATTAAAAAAAAGAAAACCACCAAACCATGCTGTGCTCTAGCACAATTTATCCAAGTTGTATCATTTTTGTCGAACTTCCACATTCATTATCCCTAAATTTATGTTTATCCATCTATTTTCGTCAACCAAGTCACAATCTACTCATAGGCCAGGCCATCACCAAACCCTAAAGTTAGTGCTGAGTACATACTAGTAATTGTCACAATAAAAACTGATCCAATAGCAAATTGTACTGAAATTATTAAAAAAAAAAATAAGGCACACAAATTGAACAAAATAATGAATACACAAAGAAAAAGAAAAGAGTGAACATACCGATAACAAACACTTGTTGTCTTGAGCATCTTCAAAGAGAGAAGAGAAATAAGCAGGGTCATAAATAGATCCACCTACGGC
Organism: Clausena lansium; assembly: GCA_030449835.1. NCBI lineage: Eukaryota > Viridiplantae > Streptophyta > Magnoliopsida > Sapindales > Rutaceae > Clausena > Clausena lansium. The sequence continues at coordinate 204,680 of JASUUF010000351.1, read as the reverse complement.
ATCATCAGACCCCGAACACCGACTAGGCAGAGCAGCAGCAGCAGCTGGAGTAGTAGTAGGACTTAAAAAACTATTCCTTAAATCAAAATCAGCTTCTCTAGAAGGAGGTGCGGCAGCATCCACATAAGAAACTCCCAATCTGTAAATCTGAATCCACAAAAATGATGACGACAACCTCACTGAAAACCCTATAATTTGCATAGCCAAAGTGAGCCTAATTGAAAATATGAAAAAAGCTCCATAACTTTCGGGAGAAATGCTCCAGATTTCATGCGTGAACAGAATGAACCACGAAATGTCGAGCAAAATGGAGCAGAATAAAAGGACAGCGTAAGTACGACCGAGACTTTGACTGCTACTTTCAATCGCTACAAGCGCGAATAAGGCTATGGCTAAATTGATTAACAGCACTCCGTTGTACAATGCTCCGAGTGATCCAATCAACGCGCAACCTATCTAATTAATTATTAACAAACCAAAAAACAGAAAGAAAGAAACACATAATCAAAAATTTAAAAAATAATAATAATAATATATACTTTTAATTGATTTTCATGTGTAAGGAAAGGAAAAAAGAAAAGAAAAGAAAAGTGAGTTTACTTGGATGTAGATGAGGATGACGGCGATGTATTGAAGGCGATCGTAATCGCGGAGCAAAGTTTGAATTTCATCTTTGAGTCTGTGCGCAAGCGATGAACAAGAACAGCACCAACAGCAACGCATCATCTACAAATCTACTCATATAAATAATTCTGTTGATTTTGTATCACCATATGATATGATTTCTTCTTCGTAACGATTCGAAGAGGAAGAAGAATGAGCAATGTTGAGTTCCTAAATTAATCGAGATGAAAATAAATAATGAGTTTTTTTATTTAAATTTTCCTTTTTCAATTTAAAATTTTGGATTTTGGAAGGAGTTATGGAAATCATGAATGAACTGCTGAGCAGGGGCAGCAGAGCAGAGGAGAAATTGGATGGACGTGCAACGGAACCGTTTGATGTACGGACCTGGTCACGTGCATGTCGCGTGGCTATAAGAGTTTAGGATGAGTCGACTCATGAGTGATTCGAGCGTTTAGTGAAAGAGTGCTGCTAAATGAGCAGAATTAAGATAAAACGAAGACACGACTTAATTTCTTCTAACTCCTTCTACTTTTTTTTAATTTATTTTTTTACCCCATATATTTTAAATTTCTCCCATTAATCCCTTTACTAGTTGAATTTGGATTTCAATTATTGGATCCTTCTGTTCTATGCATTACTCTATGTTTATTTTTAAGATAATCTACAAATAACAAATAAAAAAACAACTAGTCTCTGCGTGTAGTTGGGTTGGGCAAAGTCAGAAGACTCCACAACGAGAATACAAAGGAAAGAAAATGAGCCAAGGGGAATCAACACCAACTGTGGCAGCAGCTGCAGCGACAACAACAAGAACTAAAGACGCAAAAGAATGGGTAGAGGATCTTCAACGCTCTGTGATTCAATCCAAAGACTCTGCCATTCGCTCTGCTCGTTCTTTGCAACACAACTCTTCCACTTATCTTCAAACCCTCCAGGTTTTTGGTTTGGTTTGGTTTCTTCCATTTTTCTTTTGATTCTTGTCTGTTCAATTTTACCCACTTGTTTTTTTTTTTTTTTCAACTTTTCTTTGTTTCTTTCAATGTTATTACGGCAGGATTTTGTTCTGCATGCCGTGTCACAGTATAAAACTTACGAAGATGCTTTCTTCAGCAAAGTTAAAGGTCGCTTCTTCTCATTTTCTTCAGTAAGATTTTAGTTTTGGTTAACTTTTTCTGCATTTTGATATGGGTTACACTCTCTAATCGGTATTCCTTTTTTCTCTCAATAATTTTATGTTCTTTTGAATCTTATCATACTAAACGAGAAAGCTTTTTTATAATCACATTGTTCAATTTGCCAAATAACTTATCGAGAACATGGCTAACTATAGATCTTCAATTTGGAATATTAGCCTGACAGGTAAAAAGAGAATTTGGGAATATTTTTTATTGAGATTGATGATTGTTTGTTACCAGTAAATTAGTTTCCATTGTTTTCCCTATCTGTAATTGTTTTTGCAGATGAGTTGATGAGTGCCAGGGAACACCCTGCTGCTGCTACAGGGGTTGCTCTTACAGCTGGTCTCCTTTCTATGCGAGGTACGTGTTTAATCTTTTCCCCGTATCCAGTTACATCTTAGCATGTGAGGATGCTGTTCGGATGTTACTACAGGGTATCTACCCTACAAACGCGACTTTTAGAACTTGTAGGCATTCTCAAGGGACCAATTGGTGATTCTTGTTTCTTTTGTATAAAGTATGAGCTAATCTGTTAATATGGTTTTTTTTTCAATATGAACATAAATATATTTCTATTATACAGTTTATAAGCAATCAACTTTTATATTGATAGATGACAAGTAGATGGCCACAAGTATAGAACTAGTGGTTAAGGCTCTGAAGAATTCCACTTTGCATGTCAGGGGAACCCCAGCATGGATTTGGATGGGACAGTAGCTAGGTACCACTAATTATTAGGAAGTTTGAGCCTAGGATTAGAAATATTTGATGAAGGGTTAACTTGGCAACCTAGACATGCATATGCAACTATCATGCATTATGTTTATGACTACAAATGAGAGCCATGGACATGACTGATGAAGATATGGCTACCAGTCGACGATTACAGAAAGTAGGGAAATATTTACTGCCAATTACCTGTTGAAGCACAGTCCATGCCTAAGTTCCATTTTGAAGAGCAAAAAATGCCTTTGGAGGGCTTAGTTGGTCATGTCATGAGTGTGGTCACCGGAACACCAGAAGGGGAATGGTTACAAATGTTAAGCATGTTTAATGTTGGTCATCGATGGACTGCAGGTTTTTACTTTTGAAATAAGTTTAATTTGATAATTCCAACCATATTGTATGACTGTTTCCTTATTTATTCTGCTGTACAGTGTTGAAGTCCAATATATTCAGCTTTCCTATCACTGGTGTTGGTAGTGAGATATATCCACTCTTAGGTTTCAACCATTTAATTAAGCCTCCCTAGCGTATATTTGAATAAGGAACCCCTTGGTCATGTTCTGCACTGGGCATCTTTGCACACTTTTTTCTTGCATTTTATACTTCTTGGCAGCATTAAATGTATCTTTATGTGCATGTAACATTCCGAGTCTTGTGAGATTTGATTCCTTGAGGATTTCACTGCAGGGCCTAGAAGGTTTTTGTTTCGTCATACCTTTGGTCGACTTCGAAGTGAGGAGGTATGTACCCTCTTTTAATTTATAGATGCTTCTTTCACCCTATGAACCTATTAATAGAAGAAACAGTTTTTTAACATGTTCATTTCAACTGAGGTAAACTCTCAGGTTCAAGATTTTGCATGATTCAGTAATTGTTCGAATATATACACAGGCAAAGTTTGTTAGAGCCGAGAAAAATGTAAATGAGCTGAACCTTTCTGTTGAGCTAATGAAGAAAGAGAGCAAAAAACTACTTGAAAGGGCAGCCCTTGCTGAAAAGGATATGATACGTGGAGAAACTGAGCTCAAGTAAAGTGATTTTCTTTATGCCTCTTTGTTGCTAAATTTTCGTTATTTTCTTTATGCCTCTTTGTTGCTAAATTTTCGTTAACACAATCTTTGAGCACTCCATGTTATATCTGTAGGAATGCTGGAAATCAAGTTCAGCATCTTGCTAAGCAAGTTTATAAAGTTGAAACCCAAGCTGCAGGTATTGTTGATTGCATTTTATTTTCCTTTATAATGATGGTTGTTGGGAGGACTGTTTGTGGTATTTTCTGAACCTTTCAGATATGGTTGATAATTTTAACATGTGGGATAAGATATTCCACACAATTCTCATTTGTGATAGAAAAGGGTTTTCCCTTTTCCATGGCAGGCACTTTGATTTCGGATTTCAGCTAAGCTGAAAGGACATGAAAGATGACCTTGCAACCGTATGCCACATTGTTGTTTACTCACCAACTATGGCTTAGGAATTGAGATATGATGTACTTCTGTGTTTTTTGCTAGGGTTGTATTTAAACTGAGCTTTTATTGAATTTTTTAAGCTCAGCATGGCTGAATTCACTTATCAATGAATTGAGCTTAAGTTTTATATAAAGCTCTGTTATTGTGTTCTAACTAACTTGGTTGCTCTTGAGTGTGTTATAGGACATTAACTTTTAGTTATTTAGTAGAGTTTGATCCCAATTAAAGGTTGAGGTTGATATAATTTGCTTTTTTGACATCCATTCAAATGAAGCTCAAATTAGAATTTTAAAACTGAAGCTTTAGCTTGATATTGTTGTCCACCTTTTTTAATCATCCTGATCTTGGTATGCCAATATTTGGCCTGATTTGGTTTATTCACACCCCTTGTGGTGTTGTAAAAAAATGCACGGGTGTCCAGACAAAAGCTTTAGATGTAACGAATTTTCTAATGACAATAGAATAATATGCCCACTTTGTTTTACAATTTTTGTAGATTTAATGGAGGGCCTGAGAGAAATCCCAGGCAGGGAGGCGTTGAAACTTCGAGCTGAGGCAAGTCTAATATCCTCTTCATTTTTCCATATGTAGATACACATGAGCATCTTTTATACATCGACTCTTGATTGATAACTTCTCTAAAGATGTTCCTTCTTTGGTTCTATCTCATGTTATAATTAGGTTGCTTCTATGGCATCACTTTTGAAGCGGCAAAGGGCTATGATGGATAAACAGATAATGAAGATATCTGAGTTGGGAGTTCCTGTTTAATTACATAAAAGAGATTCAGGCTGGATAATGGATAAAGGAAGATCTTCTGAGTTTGTTGTTCCTGTTTAGTTACATAAAATTCTGAAGTCATTTACATGTATTCAAATTTTGGTTTACTGCCTACTACGTCACAATACTCTTCCGGCATTTGCAAGGACAGAAAACATTGAAATAAAATGAAATGCTAAATATTTATATCTGAGTTACGATAAAAGCGAATAACTTCTTTAATTCCCCTTCAAGCATTATACGATGGCTGTTTGCTGGTTCAGCATTCAGGTGAAGTTAACATGAGTGCAATTCATTGATCCACAAAGTACATATTTATCTTCAAACTGAACACTTCTAGGCCTTTTCAGTCTTTTGAGAATCAGAATCTACAATGGATAAGGCCTAAACGCTTCGGATCTCACTTTTCGGAACGTAAAGAATACTCTGACTTGGTTTTCAAATTGTTTATCGTAACCAAGGTGAGAAAGATCTATTACAAGCGCCTGTTGAAAAGTGAAAAATGTAAAAACAAAATCAGGTATGAAGACGCTACCAACATTAAGCATTGTTTGTTCATCAGAGATGAGTTCTCTTTCTTTTACGCGAGGCTTCTAAACATGAGCTTGCTTTGCATTTGAAGTGATTGCATAATTTTGCATTAATTGCTACTTCATCAATCTTACCGATTAGTGTACCCGTCGTATTTGCTTCTTCGGATGGTTGGTTAAGTAACAAAAATGTCGTATTTTCTGGTACATCATTGTGGATGACACTAGAATTTAGCACTTAAGTAAAAGAAACGAAAGCTGTGTCTGAGCTTCTGCTAAAAAACAAATCAAGTCTATTTCCTCATCTGAGTAAAGAGTTCTGGAGGTTTTCCACTTCCTCCAGCACCACCACCAAAACCTGATCCTTGGCCACTGAAGGCCCCAAATCCACCACCTGTACGCGTTTGTAAGACAAGTTGAGCAAAAGCCACAAACCTTCAGAAGATTTAAACCAGAAACAAGATTATATATAACAAATACTACCTGCAGCAGTGAATCCACCACCAGCTGGGGTAGCAACCGCAAAGCCTCCACCAGCTGGGGTAGCAAAACCACCAAACCCTCCGCCTAATGAAGCCACACTGGAAAATCCACCAGAAACTGAAGCTGCACCTCCAAATCCTCCTGAAGCCGAACTGGCAGATCCGCTACTACCTGAAGCTGCACCTCCAAATCCTCCTGAGGCCACACCAGCAAATCCTCCACTACCTGAAGCTACAGCAGCAAACCCTCCACCACCTGAGGCCAAACCAGCAAACCCACCACTTGTAGAACCAACGCCAGCAAATCCACCTCCAGTTGCAGCACTTGAAAAGCCACTAGTGGAGCTAGCAGGAGCAAAACCACCTCCAAACCCACTGGCAGAAGCGAAGCCTGCTCCTGGAAGAGAAGCACCAAGTTGTCTTGACTGCCCAAAAGAACCAAGGACGGATCCCAATGCTTGCTGTGCCTGACCAATTTGTGCTGGCTGACCAAACCCAGTTTGAGTAGGAGCTTGTGCAGTTGCTCCAGTACCAAAACCAGAGAATGCACTAAAAGCTGCTGGCTGAGACGGTTGGGAAGACTCTGGAGATTGGACGGTAAAAGATGCAGGCCGGAACAGCTGTCCACTTGGAACCGTCATAGTGAAGGGAGAGCTTGTCGGACTTGTTGTAGCATTACCAAAAGGACCACCAAATGGGTTTGGTTTAGGAGCAGTTGGGTTTGGAGTTGAGCCAATTCCAAAACTGCCAAGGCTTCCCAAGCTAATTTCAGTAGCCTGGCTTGTCTCAGAAGCTTCCTCTTCCATCTCATCCTCCTGAGTAACTGCAATGTCCCAACTTTCATTCTTCCCAACTGTGGTACTAGCAGAAGTCAGGACCGGTGTTGATAACAGAGTATTGGCAATAGAAGGGTGATCTGGTTGAGAATTCAATGTCACATTGGAAACAGAGCTTGCTATGCTTGTGAAACTAGGCTGGCTTCCAGATGCCAATCCACTTGGAATTCCTGCTGCAGAGACAGACGACCTTGAAGGTTCAAGCTTTGAACTGGATTCAGACACAGGAGATGCGAGCTGCACCACACTGACATCTGCTTTTGAATCAGCTTTATCTGTAGAAAGTTGGGGCTCTGTTTTAGACTCTGGAATTGAGTTCACAGAAGATGGAGTAGATGAGGAAATTGGTGTTTTAGGAGCCTGAAGCGTGACGGAACTAGAAGAGGGAAAAGTAGTAGACGAAGCAGCTGACAATGAAGACGAGGAAACAATTGGTGAGGAAGAAGATAAGGACGTGGAAGAAGTTGTAGGCAAAGAAGCTGATGGTGGAGATGAAGAAACAATTGGCAATGGAGAAGTTAAGGACATGGATGTTGGGGAAACTGTTTGCTTAGTATCAATAGTGGTTTTAGAACTACTCAAAGAGCCACCAAATGATGCTGTGGATGATGAGGTAGTTGAAGATGAAGTTGAAAATGAAAACATCGGAGTTGATAAACAACTAACCATTGGAGATGATGAAGCAGCAAGGGACAATGAGAATGCAGAAGGGGTTAATGTTTTCCCACCAGGCTGGCTTTTGTTTGCAGCATCAAAAATTGGAACTATTCCAGGAAAGGCAGAAGATGAGGGGGCAGCAGCTGGGGTTGACAATTGAGCATCACGAATTTTATCAGATTCAATAGAGACACTTTTTGTAGTTATTGTTGCTCCATGCTTCTCACTTCCAATTGTTGAACTTTCTGGCACAGCAGCTGGGGTTGACAATTGAGCATCACAAATTTTATCAGATTCAATAGACACAGTTTTTGTAGTTATTGTTGCTCCATGCTTCTCACTTCCAATTGTTGAACTTTCTGGCACAGTCCCTTTACCTTTTGAAATTGGCGTTTCAATAGGATTTTCCTGCAGAGATGGTGCCAATGTGGGTGACATTGTAGAAATTGTTGGTTTTTGTAAAATGCTCGATTCAGATTGCAAGGTAGACTTGGTCTCATTGATCAATGTGGAATTAGACTTCACACCAAAATAAACCCCACTGCTTAGTTTTTCTGCAGTAACATCGCCGGTGTCCCTAGCATGATTTTGCCATCCCATAGGAGACAATTGGGTAGCTGAAAGAGATGATCGCGTGGAAGCAACATTACTTTGGAACACAGGAGACTTGAGCCCTGTAGTTTGTGATGGTCCTGTAGGATCACTGGCCCATTTGAACAAAGTTGATTGGCTTTCAGAAGTCTGTTTTAGGGAAGTATCCTGTATACCTGCTGAGATAATGTACACATAAAAAAAGAAAAATAATCACTGATCTGGTAACTGAATACATGTGTATATGCGTATGTATGAAAATAGTCTAAAATGGGTCGACGCTAACCTTTGATTCCTGATGAATTCGAGGATGTTGAAGGGGTTGTCCGATCCTTTGGGCGAACAATTGCTGCTCCCTCCAACATGTGAGGGCTTATCTGTTGCTTATTCTTCAAGGATGATTTCACTTGACTACCCTTCTGATGATCTTGCAAAAGCATCCTTTTCACAGTTGTTTTTGGAGGCTCAAACCTAGCCCAGCTCTGCCACAAGGTAATTAGAACAAATGTATACATAATTCATCAACATCATTGCGTGAAAAGAAAAGACTTCCTGTTAAATAATCCAAGTAGAACTTTTGTGTGTGTGTGTGTGTGTTGAATATGCCTGTAATCAAGGTATGCAATTAAATTATCTAACTCACATAACTCCAAATGCACTCCTTGGCTTAAATGGAGGGATGGAGGTGGAAGAGAGTATGAAAGTGGGAGGGAAAAACGGAGTACTAAGTCAAATGCATATTTTGAACAAGAGAGATGGCATTACTGGTCACCTAGTAAGAAAACTAAGTTGATGAATCCATCTTCCAATGGTATAGAAAATTCAGGTTGGAAAACTTATAGTACCCTTGGTAGACTTTTTACTATCGAACTGAACATGAACTCAAGACAAGCAGAATGCAATATACAAAAGGTAAAATAAACAAAAGCAACCTAAGAAAAACTTACTCTGTCCAGTGAGTCTCTCCTCCTCCTTGCAGTTTCTGGATCATAACTCTTCATAGCACTTGATTGACGTCTCCTTGACTGATCTTTATTAGCAGCAGAACCAGAAGAATGTATTAGTTTCTTAATTGAAGACTGATCCCTAACTTTTGTCACATCTGGAGAGCTGAAAGAGGCATCATAAGGGATTCCAAGTGTTTCAAACAGCTCCTTCTTTACACTTTGTTGTTTTACAGGTGACTCTATACTCAGCACTGCCATTTGTTTAGAAAGGCATTCAGAAAGTTGCTCTGCGGCTGCTAATTGTGAATTCATTATGGTATGCAAACTATGCAGAGATTGAATGTGTCTGCAAAGAGCATGGTAAATTCAGCTAGAGAAGAATATCATGAGAAGCCAAAGTCATAAAGCTCCAATTAATTACTTCTTTCATCTACTTCATATGACTTTTCAAGTATCAAATATGGTATCAACCAATTTCTGAAACTTTTTCGTTCCCAGTGGATTGAAAGCACTTTATATTAAGACAGCATAGAGATTTATCTTTAATAATTGTACCTTGATGTCCCAAATCTACTCTGAGGACCTCTCCGACATCCATGTACTCCATCATTCTCACCAAATTTATTGAGTTCAAGGCTATTGAAATGCCTCTCTAATTCAATTAACTGATTGATCAAATCCTGGAAGATAGGGTTACAGCGACTCGTAAAATTTCAAGCTTCACATATCTACCACAGGTGTAACTAATTACAAGATGATGTACCTGATTTATTCTTAGCATATGCCACCGCTTCAGCTCAAGTTCAGGACTCAACTTCTGGCGATTCCATAAATCCCAATATCGACTATCAGAAGCCTGCTTAACGACACCTTCCATGTATATTTTCCTAGCCAAAACTGAAAGCCAGTTTACGATTATCTAATTGCTAACTTTTGTTTATATCACTCTCGAAATCAAGATTGACATAATCTAAAGTTACTGCAAATAAACAACAAAAAATAAGCCTATATTATTTTGAGTCAACAATTCTTCACCTACAATGCAGGGTTTAAGCTGGTTACTCGAGTACTAAAAATGCCTCAAAGCACTAAAGTATGTGAGTGTTAAAGGTGATAGATTTTTCAAACTTTAACTACTGCTGTTAAAAACTGTTGAAAGTTATATTACTTCCATTTGATATGTTATTAAACGTTAATAATCTCTGCAACGATGTCACTGCATTTCAATGGCACAGGACAGATCAAACAGTACCTTGAACAGTTTTATCAAAAAGATTCTGGATCTCTTGAAGCCGCTCATCCATAATGCTCTACAAACACCAAAGACAACCAAGATAAAGTCTAGGAAACACCAGTGTGCAAAGTACGTTAATGAAAATCATGCATGTGCTTCCAAATAGCTAACAATTGAAAATGATTAGGATATATATACTGTGTTACTCAAGACTTAAAAAGCATCCTAGTCCTAGATGCCACATCATCAATACAACAAGCAATACCAGTGATGGGAGGAGAGCTACAGATTGGAAAAATTCACACCCTGAAGTTCAAAAATTTGTTTTGCACAATGATTTCGTATCTTTCTCTGTTCAGGCAGCAGGTGACTCCTTACAGATAAGGAAAGAATCTACACAGAATTGTGCATGTGAGTGCCCATGATTGCATGTAAAGAAATACAGGCTGGATAAGTATAAACATGTGTACATGCTGCTCATGTGTGCATTCACAATTTTCTTTTTGATAAACAACAAATAAAATATTGTATATGTAAAAAGAAAGAAATACATAGGTGAACTAGATGTCCACATACTCACACTTACAAGCATACACATGTATGTGATAAATGAAAGAATGAATAGTTACCCGCCACATTCCGCATTTCTCAGAAAGAGAGCCTATGCCCTCCTCTAGTTCTTCAACTTTATGTTTCTGGAAAACAGTGCAGGCATCTTTAAAGCCTCCTGTCTCTTCTATTGACTGCAGAAGCATATCCAATTCCTTGGCCATTTCTTTAATCTGTCAATGAGAAAAGCAGATACTAAGAGGCATTGAAAAAAGAGAAAACATCTGTTGTAAGGAATATATAAGTTCCACATCCCAATGAATACCAGGTAGAGAGAGCGAGATAGATGCATGACACACAAACATATGCAGAGATAAACATGACAACAATAGCAAGAAGCAACAGGAATGCATGAACATGTAACAAACAAGGATAAAAGAATCATGAGAACAAAAGTGATAGAATTAAAGCCTTTTCCTTCTTTCAACACTCAATACGGACATAGCGGCTCTTTGCCAATAACATAATAATTGTGAAAATTTATGCATGACGTAAAGATTTTAATAACAGCACACGTTTGCACAGCAATTAATTGAACAAATTTCCACAAATATTATCCAATAATATCAAGGATATGTGCAAGGTAATAAACAGAGATAATAAGACATTCATTACATTGCCAGATTGCTTGGACAAGTTTGGTTCTGAATTTGACAATCCTGAAATGGGAGTTGTTTTGTAGTCATCCTTGGAAGGATAAAGCTTCTGGTTGTGAGACTTTCCTGATGCAAAATTTAGCGGCAATGAAAATTGTGTGCTGCGAACGGAAGGCAATGATTCAATTTTCCCAGCCCCTGTAGAAGCTCTGTCACCATCGACATGGACTGGTTTAACAGAAAAAACTGAAGTTGAAGTGCCAGTGGCATCTTTTGAGGATAAAGGTTTTCCAACAAAGCTACCAGAAACATTTGCAGCTCCTAAACCAATGCTAGAATTTTCAGATGTTTTGCCTTGACTATGACTAGAAGGTAAAAATGGTAATTTGACACGGGAGTCCTCCGATGATAAGAAATTTCCACATGAATGCAACTGAGTAGATGAACTCTGTATGCCAGTTGATCCAAAATTTCCTTGTGCTTCCTTACCAAACTCTAAGCTTTTCAATAGATCTTTATGACTTGAAAAGCTTGGGGTATCAGTTGGAAATTTTCCAACAAATCCAGCACTTCCCAATCCAAATCCAACAGTATTTTGAGTTCCTGTCTTGCTGGAATCCCTTACTGCAAAACTAGGCACCTCAGGGAGAGATGCCTTAGGAGGCGACTGTACCAAATTTGTGATTTTCTGTAGAGAATTCTGTATTTGTTGACTGTCTTTATTTTCCAATTCCTGATTGTTAGAGATGGATGTTGAACTCTCACACTTGTCAAAACCCTTCAGGTTGCTTTTGGCAGTAATATCACAAGTATCATCTGTGTCAAGTTCCTCTAACTTCACACCCAGCGACTTAAGACTGGAAGCTACCGGTTCTATCTTTTGTAACCCTGATCCAGAAGAAACTCTAGGCAGATTATTATTGATAGGTACCACAGCAGGCACGTCATCTTCCTCATCAGAAAGGGTAGAAGCAACGTCAGGTGCAAATGATGGTCCTGAAACACTATGGTTAACTTTAAGTCAATGCCTATTTAAGTTTAAGTCTATGCCTTATGGATAAATACACCATTGGCAAGGTAAATAATGTCATGCCCCTTCGCCCCATCAAAAAATGACCAAAATGTGTACTAGAGCAGCAATGATCACATGATGATTCGATGCAAGGCACGATCAAGAATAATATAATTGACATTTACCTGCCAACATGGAACATATTAAGCTTTCCATCCAGAGTAAGACACATAACAATGAAATATGGTGAAAGTTCTTTTTCTTCAACTCCAAGTTGGACTTTGATTTTTCCACAGATGGAAACTTTGTCAATGCAAAGTCCCAAGATCAAATTATCATCGCCATTATCTGAAACAAGGTCCATGTAAGCAAATGAGCATCACATTAGAATACAGAAAATCCACAATAAGCATAAATTAACTAAACAGAAACAATATAATTATTATTAATTAATAAATAATCAAAAAGCAATCAATGAAATAATGTATATCAAATTCAAGCTGTACACTCCATCTGTGGAAAATTCACGCGGTAATAAACCATGAAAATTGATTGTTATACCCCCTTGACCCCTTTCTTTAAAAAGAATATTATAATGAAAAAAATAAAAAACTCTGTTGCTGTTCGTCTTAAGTCTGAAATGCATGTTCAACCACCTTGAAGCTTAATCCTTGGGATCCACTTATCTCGATTGATATCAACAACTGAGACGTCATTCTTTTCATCACCGAGTGACCACCCGAGTAACACAATATGGTCATCTATATTCTTCCTGTTCGCTAAAATTGCAAGCCCCCTGAAATTAAAGAAAAAACAGGATTTAATTTAGAATCGCTACCATATGCAAAACTAAACTGATACATTTTAGAAACTTTATAAGGAAATATTTTGAAGGCTATCCCTAAAAGAGGCATATGGTACAAGACTGCAGCATATGGTACAAGACGACTGTCCAGGAGCAAATATATAAAAATAGTAACAGTCAAATAGACGTTGTAATGATGTAAAATTCTAAGCCATTTAAAAATTCTGACCTACTTAAGTCACAATGCATTACTTTAGAGAAATTAATAACTGAAAGAAAAGAATCAAAGACAAGCAAAATAATTTAAATGTCCAATCATAGTGAATATCTGAAAACAAGCAAAAAGGACCCTTTCAGATGACAAACAATGTTCGAAAATGAGTGAGTTATAACTTTCATGGGAAATTGGGAACTTCAAAGTTCCAACAAGCTCTAATCAGAACCAAAGAGAAAATATACGTTCAATCCAAAAACATTAATACTGCAAACTGTTTATTAAAAATTATATAAGTGCAGTGCTTACATTTGGCTTCTGGGTTAGACAGACTTGAACCTACTTTGCCTCTTATTCTTCCATGACATGTCAATTTTTAATTTTAGCCAATGAATTTGCACATTTTGCCCAATAAAGATAGGTATTTATTAACTCAAGACGGATTTCTCCAATTTCTGAATGCAGTAGATTCATAAATAAATCTCACTAACTAGAAAATTGGAACTACAGTTTTTCCATTTAAGAAATAATTGTGTTTTTGTAACAAAGCACACACCGTACAAAAACACAGAACAGGGCTTAAGTCCAAATAGTCTTAAAATTCTTTCTCCTCTAAGCATAACTGTTTTTTCCTTGGCAAAACATGTGTTAGGCCTCTAGCTGAAACCGCACTAACTTGCATAGTATAAATAATTTATGGGTTAAACCTTGGCAAAACATGTGTTAGGCCTCTAGCTGAAACTACACTAACTTGCATACATAGTATAAATAATTTATGGGTTAAAATTCAAGCATGCTTTGATATTAGATTTTAAAGAAGAAAAGAAAGAAAAGAAAAGTACTTCATTCTAGAAAGGGACTGAAATTAGTTCAGTATTCATGAATGGTAAAGATGACAAGAGTAAAATTTCCGAAGCAGAGAGAAACAAGAACAGAAACTTCACGAATATGAAGTTGAAATCAGCATACCATTGTTCAAAGTAACTCCAAAACAAATAAGGCCCTGTTCCAGATGGAAGGATGTCATCAATGACATCTGAAAATACATCCCTGAAGGATAGAACAACTGGCTCTGAAGAAGCCTGCAAGAAATATATCATGCAATCAACATGTGATAATATCAATAAGAAAAACCGATTGTATTAGTCATATCTCTTGCTTCTACTGTGGTTATCTATCACCATTGTTTACACTTTACAAACTTCCATGAATTGAAAAGCTCAATAACATATCGCAAGTAGAAAAATAAAATGTCATTTTAACCAAAAGGATAGTATAAGTCATATTTCAAAACTTGTCATTTCCAGCCTCTTATTCTATGATAAAAACAGCAATTAGATAAGCTAATTCAAGTTCAAATGCAATTTAGGAATTTAAAAAAAAAAATCAGGGATTAGTGACTAACATCAGTAATTTTTCCATCTTTACTTTGGATCACTTGGACGAGGTAATTTTCCTCCTTTCCATCCTCAGTCAATTGAAAGCATCCTATGATGATGCAATCACGCCGTACCCACCTGATAGAATCCACTGATGCAATTATTCAATAAATATTTCAGTTTCACAAGTTGATATTGCAGAAAGTTTTAGCTGTAAAAAATAATTAACAGAGTTATTTCAGGGAAAAAAGACATCCACTCAAGCATAACAACATTAATTGCACTTGGCAATGTTTATCTACCATTTAAAATTTTGGAAGTTTTTATATCATATTGCCTGTCAACACCTTTCTCCACACTTTTATCTTCTTTACCATCCATGAGAAACCCCAATATAGCTTACATACCCAAAAATTCGCAGATTGACTCTAGTATTTACTCATATGGCATTAATAATCAAGCACAACTTCGAATAAATAAACATATGGAAAATCAATCCATGTATGAAAGAGAACTCCTTGGGTGTCTTGATTGAAGTGAAAGCAAAGAACACAGAGGTGAGTTTCTCATAAATAGACAAATAAAAATAAAAGCATAACACACCAAAGTTCAGTGTTACCTTTTACACTGCAATTTACATCACAATCACCAACCCAGGACTTGAATGAAAGTGATATGCACAATCTTTCCTTGAGTTTAGCTGTCAGAATGCTAAGAACATTCTTTATTGCCACAGCAACAAATTTTCCCTTCACACTCCATTCAACTATGACAAAGAAAAGCCAAAACAAGAAAGAATTAAACCTGTTACCAGAAAGTATCACAAGCAAAATTCAACTCTCTTTCTTAAAACATGCAGAACACATGCACAATGGCAACATCTTTTCAATACCTCTACTGATTAGCTACTTACTACTACTCCAAAAAAAAAATACTAACTAAAACCAAGAAGCACACTTCCCAATTTTTTTTTTTTTAAAAGGCAGAAATAAGTGAATGACATTTCAAAGAGCTTTGTAGCCCAGAACCTCTCTACAAGTAAGTCCGGAGGCTGAATTTAAAGAAGAAAATAATATAGCTTACTTTTGTTAGAAGATAAGAATTTTGAACAACAATAATTACTTATATCACTTGCTATAAATGGCTTTTCAGCTGTATATTACATTGCATCATATTTCCCCGATTGATTGAGTATATAACCAGCCAAAGATGGTGTAAATTTATAGCTTGATGTCCAACAAACACAAGGGTAGAAGCATCAAAGCATTATATCACCAAGAGTCCAACAAACTAATAATTAACAACTATAGATATCCACATATCATAGAATAAGGCAAGTAAAAAATACATACCAGCATCAACATTGTCCATCATATCTTGAAGAGGACCATTAACACCTCCACGATATAGTTTACCAACATTTGAAAGAACAAGAAAAGAATTTTCCGCCTTCTTTCTCCATCGTATATCCTTAACATAGGTAGACCCATTGAGAGAACAGGAGAAAGATGGTTTAATTTCCTGCACAACAACAGTACAACCAAAAATGAAATAAACTGACAATTCATCAGCAAGTCCCAAGCAACACAAATTTGAACATAAATCTAATCAAATGGTATAGTAATCCACAATCACTTTCTCTCCGAGAAACAGAATTCTGGACGTTAAAATTAAGAAAAGACAATTTTCATGATGGGCTGAAAATATCACAACTTTTGTTCCTTTTCACACCTCAACTACCGTCACTTGCAACCCGATAGCCCTCCTAACAATTTCTTTTATTATAAGTTTGAAATAGTTGTGCATCTGCTTAATTTCGAAGTGGACCAGCTAATCTGTATGGTAAATGTCAGTACTTTTATTTGATAATCAGTGATTTCATTCCCACGGATTAAAAGTAACTACAAAACAGTAAATGATTACATTGAATTAACCACCACAAAAAAATGAGTAATAATCTTGACACATTTCCTACACAAGCTAGAGCTAGTCTTATAAACCCTAAACCCCAAGAAAAAAGAAAAAGGGTACCTTATTAAGTAGGGAATGAACGGAAAAGAAATGAATATGTGGGGATTGATAAAGTGAAACGGCGAGGGTGGACTCATCATTGGACAAAGAAAGAATATGAACATTCTCATTCTCAAAAGGAACATCAACAACACTCAGCTCCTGTACACAACAACGTGTCCCATTCTCATTCATCTCTTTCGCCGCATCAATCACGTCGTTGGTCCTCGCCACGCAAAACCCTAACAAAAACAGTTGATCAGCTAAATATTAATTAATTTAACTAATTAATAAATTGATGATTTGAAAATTGAGAAGTGTTGTGTCGCTGACCGGAGGAATGGGCGGCGAAGATGAGTTGGTGAGAGAGTTGGGAGACGGCGAGAGGAAGAGAGGGAGGGTTTTGGAGGTCGAATTGAGAGTCGTCATCTTTGATTATTGGAATCGATTCCCCGATTTCATCGAAGAAGAAATCGTTGGTTTCGATGCGGCCGCCTTCGATTTCTTCTTCTATTTCGATTCGAGTTGGAGTTTCCATTTCCAGCTTCCAGAAACCAGAACCAGAACCAGGGCGGGAAGATCACGAATTGATTATTGATGAGTCCTCTATTTGTTTATTTATAGACAACTTAAACCCTCACATTAATTAATAATTAGTTAACACACAACTTTTCAAATACAGTTTATTCAATTTAATTTTTAAAAAATAATATCTATGATTTTTATTAAAAAATTTAGTTATCTTATTATCAATAAGGGTTTTTATAAAAATTTATAAAATAATTTTATTAGATAAGCTTTTTAAAATCAAGTTATTAATAAAATAAAATAAAATTTTAAAATAAGTGTAATATTTTAGATAATTTAATATTTTTAAAAATTTTTCCAACTTTTACTCTAGAAAATCTAAAATTTGTACCTTTGTAATAAGGACAAAATTATTTATTTAATACTTAAAAGTATGACTCAAAAGTACAATAAAAAAATAACATAAAAAATTGTGAATAGAACTTTTATGATTAAACAAGTTTTGGCCATTAAACCTTGCTAAACATGTATTAAATCTTTAATTATTTAATTACTTTCTTTTAACCTTTTTTTATGCATTTAAATTACATACATATAATCGATAATATTATTTTATTATTTTATATATATATAATTAAAAAAAAGATATATATTTATTCTGGTTATAATAATATGAGTTTTGTGGTTAAGTAATTTGCCCATAGTTGGGATGTTGGAGCTAGTTATTAATTTTCTTGATTTGGTGCTCGAAAGTCGTAAACTGAATTTTTTTTTTTTTGGGGAAATTTACACCTCATTACGAGGTTTAAGTGTGATTATGTCGACTTCTATTGTAACTCTGTATTGTATTAAAGAAGGAACTTGTAAGAAAAAGAAAGAAAAATAACAGAGGAAAAGAAAAAGAAAGAAAAAGAACCAGGGGAAAAGAAAGGAAAAGAAAAAGAAAACAGAGGAAAAGAAAGGAAAAGAAAAAGAAAGAAAAAGAAAACAGAGGAAAACAAAGAAAGAGAAAAAAAACAAAGAACTAGAAAGTAGGGGTGGGCAAAAGAATTGTGACTTAGAAAAAATCGAACCGAATCGGTGGTTTGATATGGTTATGGTCGGTTTTTTTTTTTTAAATAACTGAATATATGATTGTATAGAAAAATTGAAAAATCGAACCGAAAAATTAAGATATTTTTGTAATTTTACTAAATTTGAAATGTGTTATATTTTGATTAATTATCTCAAATGATTATAATAGATTTGCACACACACAATTACTAGTATATATATATATAATGTTTTCACCCCAAAACAAACCCTAAAATCAAAACTTAAACACTGTAGCCAACCTTTTGAATATTTTGTGTTTATTGTAATATTGTTTATTTCATATTTTCTTAGTACCTTATTTGTAGTTAGTAAGACATTAGTAATAAATATGTTTTGAATACTTTGTATTTATTGTAATATTATTAGTATTTTTGTATTTGTAATGAAACTGTGATGAATTGAGTGTTTTGCAGGTTTTAAAATTGAGAAAAATTATTCCATTTATGTGGCCAACGGGCTAAAATTTTCAAGTTCAAAATAGGTCCAATAAGCCTATAACCGAAAGAACCGAACCGAATAGTTCATGTTCGGTTCTTTATTTCATTCAGTTCTTTTTAAAAAATAACCGAATGTATTCGATTCTGTTCAATTTCGAACCGAACCAAACCGTGCCCACCCCTATAGAAAGTTCTGAAAATAAAAGAAAGAGCCCTTTAAGGAAAGATAAAGATGCAAAAGAGTACTGGTAAATATTGTTATATCAGTAGGACGAGTTTTACTTGGATCTTTTAGTAGAATCTATTCTGTTGGTAATTTTTACTTATTATTTTGTAATTATCTTATACTATGTATAAATTTTTATTACATCATCGTAAAATAACTTTTGAACTAATTTTGTATATTTTAATTATTTATGTAAGGAGAGAAGCCACCCACACTCCCAAGGTTTGTTTAAATAATTACACAGACTCTCTTAGTTTCATAAATGATCATACAACCCCCTTTTTTACCTATTATATCATTGATTACAACAACCCAATATAATTGAATTTAAATAAACTTCTATAATAAATATAAATATAAATTAAAATAATATAATATAATATATAAAATAAGATAAAATTTATAAATTATTTTGAATATTAGAAAAGTTATTTTTAACATTATTAATATGTCAAATATATTTTACTATTATTAAAATAATATGACATATTAATAATACTAAAATAATTATACCAACATTCACATAATTTATAAATTTTATATTATTTTATTTACAATATCTTTTTTAATTATGTCTATATTAGTATAAATCTTAAAGTCAATTTTTTAATTAATAGATTTTAGTATTAATAAAATCCATCAGGATAGACTAATGATCACTTAATATTAAAAATAATTTTCATTATATATGTTATTTTATTAATTATACTTATTGTACTATTTTATTTGTATCATATGGTATTTATTTATTATTTTTATCTTATTATTATATTGATATTTATTTGGGTTGTTATAATCAAAAGGTATAATAGTTATTTATGAAATTAAGGGGGTCTGTGAGACCATTTATGAAGCTGAGGGAGTTTGGGTGACCATTTAAGCAAACCTTAAGGGTGTGGGTGGTTTTTTCCTTTTATGTTGTAATATCATTTAGAGAATAAAAATTTATTTTGTTGGTGATTATTACATTTATATTTAGTATTTTTTTAAATACTAATAAATATTATTTTTAAAATATATAACTTAAATTAATCATAAAAAATAATACAGTACAGTGTAACTCCAAACATTATACAACATTATTATAATATAGTGTTAATGCAATACAACATGATACAACACACCTACATTAAAATAATGTAATACAATACAATATGTCATACGCAACCTAAGAGTGTATTTGAAACCTTAGATTATGTGGTATTATAATACTATTGACATTAGTTTATTACCAAGGAGATATTTGGTAAAATTTGGAACCTATAGTGCACCACAATGAGCCATTTAGCCGCATTTCACAAACCCGAGCGGAAGCTTTTGCCTCAATTGAGGCAAATCTATTGTATTATAATATTATAAAAAATAAATTATTTGTTTAAATAATAATTATTTATTTAAATAAATTATTTTATTATTAAATAGTAATAAAATAAATAAAATATAAAAATAAATTATATTATAATGTTATTTTATTTAATAATGTTATATTATATTATATAATATTTATATATTAATAATTAATATTATTAATATATAAATAGTTATTTAATAATTAATTTAATATAATTAATAATAATAAATTTAAATACTATTAATTTAATATTAATATAAAATAATACAGTACAGTGCAACATCAAACACTGTACAACATTATTATAATACAATGTTAATGCAATATAGCATGATGTAATACACCTAGGGCATGTTTGGTGCATAGTTATATAATGTATTATAACCCTGCATTGCATTACTTTTATTCAATCACATGTTTGGCTTTACATTGCATTGGATTCGAGGGCAAGCTAATGCGCCAACTCGACTCACACTCGGGTTTGAGCTAATGCCCCCATTGATGCATTAGCTTGCTTTTTTTTTAATATAATAATAATAATAAATAATAATAATAAATAAATCTAATTTTTTAATATAATATAATATTAATTTTTTGTTTTTACATTATAATTATAATATAAATTAATAATTTATTATTCAACAATATTAAATTAAATTATATTTTTTTAATTTTTATATTATAATTTATTAATAAATTTATAATTTAATATAACTAATAATAAATATTTAAATAATATATAAAAATATAATATAATATAATATTACATTATTTAATTATAATAATCAATATATAAAAATTAATTATTTTTTACTGTCTAATAATAATAATAAATAAATAAATATAAACTTTTAATATAATATAATATAATATTTTTATTTTTATATTATAATTTATTAATAAATTTATAATTTAATATAACTAATAATAAATACTTAAATAGTATATAAAAATATAATATAATATTATATTATTTAATTATATTATAATAATCAATATATAAAAATTAATGTTTTACTTTATAATAATAATAATAAATAAATATAACTTTTTAATTTAATATAATATTATATAATATTAATTTTTATTTGTTGTTTTTACATTATAATTATTAATTTAAATTAATAAATTTATAATTATTATTCAATAATATTATATTATATTTTTTATTTTTATATTACAATTTATTAATAAATTTATAATTTAATATAACTAATAATAAATACTTAAATAGTATATAAAAATATAATATAATATTACATTATTTAATTATATTATAATAATCAATATATAAAAATTAATGTTTTACTTTATAATAATAATAATAAATAAATATAACTTTTAATTTAATATAATATTATATAATATTAATTTTTATTTGTTGTTTTTACATTATAATTATTAATTTAAATTAATAAATTTATAATTATTATTCAATAATATTATATTATATTTTTTATTTTTATATTACAATTTATTAATAAATTTATAATTTAATATAACTAATAATAATTACTTAAATAGTATATAAAAATATAATATAATATTACATTATTTAATTATATTATAATAATCAATGTATAAAAAAATAATTATTTTTAAATAATTTAATATAACTAATAAATATTATTTTCTAAATATATAATATAAACTAATCACAAAAAAATTAATATAGTATTACTAAAAATTAATACAATGAATGTAGAAGACCAAACATAAGATAACATAAAATTATTACAATACAATTGAAGACTAAATACCGTACAAAGATTATTATAATACACATGTAAGCAATGCAATACAACATAATACAATACAGTGTGCCAAACGCATCCCTATATTAAATAATGTAATACAGTTTAATATAATAAGTGCCCCAAACACGCGCGCACGCGCGCGCGTGCACACACACACGTCTATTTGCCTACTAGCAACGTAGGCTACTTCGGGCTGCTATTGATTCTAAGGGTTGGTGTGGATTGGTCAGCAAGGCATAGGAATTTCTATGTTTGAAAAACTTCCCTTGGACGCTACCGCCTTCCTAGCTCTCACGAATCCCGAGAGACTAGGGAAATGGTGGATGTTTCGAGCTCGAATCAATTGTGCGTGTATTTGGTGCTTCCCTATGAAGAAGGAGGTAATGTGGCTTGTTGGCTGTTGAACACTCTTGGTCAATTTGCCATGGGCTGGAACTACTCACAAGTAGACCTGAGTGTGGTTGCCTAGGAGTCAAGCTTGAGGGAAAGGTGCGGATCTCGGCCATCTTTGCTCAGGCTTTTACGCGATTGGGCGATGAGGGTTTTGTCTAAGCTAAGTCATTTTTTTGTCAGGATATCCTTATTTTAATAAAGTGAATAGATAAAAAAATACATATTTTAATACATTAACAGATAAAAAAATATAACCTCTAATGTATTAAAAAAAATATATTTTTTTGTATTTTACTGACATCCTCACCTTAACAAAGTGAGGATGCCCTTACTAGAGAAGGATTCTCTATATATATAGGGAGATCCACATTATTAAGAATGGTGAGATCTCAAACTCTATATATATAGGGAGATCCATATTATTAAGAATGGTGAGATCTCAAACTCAAAAGTTGAGAGACTCGGTATTGAAGATGGAGGAATTAGCAAGTAATTAATCACCAGTTTCATGGTTTGGTTTCAAGATTCCATAAAGCTTCCTTTGTGCTCAAACTTACATTTACCAACACATTGATTTGTCAACCCCAAGCCCCAGCTAGCTTGCTCTTTAATTTTATTATCTTTCCCAGTTAGCCGCTCATGTCTTATCTTATGTGCTTGCTTCTGGGTGCTTTCTTGAGATCCATCCAACTCATGGAGTGGCGGGGTAGTGTGCTAATATTATTATTAACAATGAACAAGTCCTTTTAATTATAAAATGCGAACGTCTGCTGCTAAGATAGATTGTTGAAAACTTGAACATATTATATGCTTAGTTGTACTTTAATTTGGTATACAAATAAACTCAAAGATCGAAATTAATAAAGCATAACTGGAAACCAACATATATATAGTTTAGCCATTTATCACACTCCAAGTGTAATTCTTCTCTATATATATCAAAACAAAACTCAAGCAGCAAGCCTTTGACAACTTGGGGTAACTCACAATGCCTATGAGCAGAAAAAATCAGGCACTTTAACATGTTGAAACATGTTTTCCTTTCTCTGTTCCACAGTTACAAGTCTAAAGTTAACCAATATGACATCGGAAGCAAAACCAACCAACTTTGGGCGGGTGAAAAGCTTTTCTTCGCCTCAGCCAATTTCATTTCCACGAGTCACAAAATCACCACACATTAGGAACACTGAAACCTATGTATTAATATATGTATATATAGTAGAGGCAGAGAGGCCTTCAGCTGTTTAATTTGTAGTTAGCCTCGATTGACTCAGATACTGAGCCCAACAATGATATATAGTCAGGCAAAAATCCACACGGCGGCTATGTTAAAAATGCCCACCATGTTTAACCTTGTTACACTTGACAAGAGATGATGCGGTGAGCAAAGTTGCTCAAGTGATTCGGTCACCTGATCAAGTCTGCTGCTGCCTGTAATATATATACTTTACTTTAGTAAAAAGACTAGAAAAAAAAGAAAAAAGAAAGAAAGTCTTGCTGAAGTTAGAGGTTGCTTAATTATGGAGAACTGGAGATGGAATTGTGATTATGGTTAATTAGCTGGTGAGTTTGAACTGGCGGCCAGTGTAGGTTTGGCCAAAATTCCAGTTGGCTGGAGCTACATTGTTGGAGATGACGGTGCGGCCATCGCTAGTTGTGACCTTGAAAGACAGGGCTTGGCCATTGAGGTAAGAGTTGCTCTGCCAGTTCTGCCCCCAGTTCCTGGACAATGCTTGCCAGCCAGTTTTAGAACCTTTTATGGACACAGCAACAACATCACCTGCTCCACCAACATTTGTTATCAGCACTAGATTGAAGTAAGAATGTCCATTGATTGTGAATCTGACCCCTCCACTCTTCTTGCAGGCAACCCTGAAGTTACCAACAATTCAGAGCATCAGTACGCCTGTGTTTAACTTGCACGTACAGGTAAAAGTGAGAGAATTAACTGATCTTGATTCATTTCATTTCATATACTTTTACCTCTTGTATTGAACTGGGACTATGCCGGCTTTGTACTGGGCGATCTTGAGGAATACAGGCTGAGAGAGATCAAAGTGATGAAGGGGAGGATTACACCAACCTCCATTGGTATTAGAGAGAGCAAAATTTGGTGGGCAGAAATTAGTGGCAGTGACTATAATGGAGCCTGGTAAGCACCATCTATTGTCATTTACACATTTAATACAATAACAAGCTCCACAATTCAACCCATTGTTGAATAAAGCAGTGCTCACTGCAGCTGTGTTTGTTCCATAACCTTGGCTGTAAAGATTCCCATACCCACAAGCCCCACCTGTATCAATCATTTAACCAATTAAACTTTCATTATATAAAAATTAAAACATCTATTTCATTCATCAATCTTTTTTCTTTTTGAAACTTACCCATTGTGCCAGAGGCATCACCACCTCCATAGAAGGTAGCATGAGCATTAGTCCACCCAGCATCTTTGCCAAGAGCTGTTTTAAAAATTGTGAAAAGGGCTATTATGATATAGCCAAGAATTGCCATTTATCTCTTGCCTAAAAATGTAAAATAGAAATTAAGTGAATATAAGAGAGGGAAGTCAAGAAGAGAAGGTGAGACAATGTTAAGCAAAGGAGGAAATGCAACTGTTTATATAGAAGAGGAAGCAGAGGAAGTGGGGGATTATAATATTAGTTTATATTTATGGGTGAAAATGTAGAAAAAGGAAACTTGTAAGAGCAGTATCTTTAACAACTATAACTGAAGAAACCGAAACCGTTAAATTTATGATCAGAAGCACTTTCAAATATTGATTAAAAATTAGCATAGTGGTGCAGTCAAGTGGACTTTTGACCTCCGTTTCAATTCCAAGATAGATACCTTGGGAATCCGCATTTATTGATTATAAAGAGTAGTCAAGTGGAGCTGAAATTTTGGTGAGGGAATGTGTGATGTTCCGTCTCATTAGCATTAAGAATGGTACTTAATTCTGCAGCAACAAAGAGAGCTTGTTGAAGAACTTTATAATGTACATTAACATATATATTATGAATGCTCTCTAGGTGCTTTTGAAAGAATAAGACGAAACAAAAACAAAAAATAAAAATAAATAAGTTCAGAAATACAGCTTCATTGACTGAAAAAATATTAATTTACAAACGAATTTGTTAAACCTTCCTCCAATTTGAAGCTAGAAATCAGAATCTTATTTTGACTTTCCTATCGAAATATTAAGATTAATTAATGTCCAAGGTTTTCTACAATTAATAATCAAATTACCTTTTTAAATTGAATTTTGAGCTCCTAAGCAACAGGATTTGGCAAAAATGGGATGAACGTCATTATAGCAATGCGAGCAATGTGTTCAATTCCTCTTGTTGAAAGCTTTGAAAGAATTGAAGTTATTTTACTAGGCAAAATCCAAATCCAAATCCAACGCGGCCAAAGATGTCCTACATCATAATTTTATCACCATTTTACCTAAAATTTTCTCCTTTAACAATTTCTTCATCTAATATTGCTACAAGAAAAGATTCACATGATCGCCAAGTTTTCGCAAAAGAAGAATAGATTTTGGCATAACCCATAAACAGTGTTGAGGGACTTCATAAAAATTCCTTAGACAAGAGGAAGTGGACAGCACAAATTAACTTCCATCAATGGACAAGTCTTTTTGGTTCTTTGACTCTTTCCAAGCATACAAGACAAGAGATTAAAATTCCAAGTATCCCATTGCAAAGCAAACTGTTGGTCTTCGACTCTTCTGCTTCTATTAAAGAATTTTTTAGGCCACACACACCAATGAAATGTACTTTAACTTTTGACTCCTCAATTAATATTCTAGGAAGCCGTGTGGAAAAATTAAAAAAATAAAGTTTGCTTTGGCAATTCCGGTGAGGAATCAAACTTAATTCAGCTGACTTTTGACATCAATACTGAGAAAACATAATCTATGTGTATCATACATATGAAAACTTAGAAAGTTTAGCAGAAATTTTGGCCACCTCAATTTCAGGATCTTATGGATTAAATCGACGAGTGCTTTGCATGTGGCAAACCGTCCTGCTGCAGCTTAATTAATTAATTGCAATAAATTATTATAAAATGCTGTGCCTGTAACTGAGCTTCTCTAGCAAGCTTCTGATCAGCTTTCCTTTTTTATTCATATCTCCATCTTGTTAGAAAATTAAAGCTTGGCCCTTCTCTCTGATTATTATTATTAAACAGCCTTAGCTGTAACCATCTGTTATTAATGCACAATAGTATTAATGCTGCAGCACCCTTTGAGTTTAAAAAAATTTGTTTTACTTTACAGATCAACAGAAACTAGTATATATAGCATTAGCATGCACATATATATATATATATATATATATATATATATATATATATATATATATATATATATATATATATATATATATAATTAATAAATATAATTGTTATTAAGGATATTCCTAAAGTTACGTACGGTGCAGTTGTGCAATTCCTTTATTATTTATATATTTGACTTTCATAACTATAGGCTACAATTGTGCACTTACTGTTATTAACTAGTTCTAATTGTGTATACATTAAAAACGTATCAATGAAAACAGCAAGCTGCTTTTGTTATTTCTCTTCTCTATATTCTTTATTCTATAATTTTATCCTATTAAAAAATAGAAATGAACAACC
Source organism: Clausena lansium (assembly GCA_030449835.1). Taxonomy (NCBI): domain Eukaryota; kingdom Viridiplantae; phylum Streptophyta; class Magnoliopsida; order Sapindales; family Rutaceae; genus Clausena; species Clausena lansium. The sequence continues at coordinate 177,564 of JASUUF010000351.1, read as the reverse complement.
CTCTTTTTGGAAAAAGTATTTTTAAAACACAAAATTGAGGTTGATGAACAAATTTATATATAAAATTAGTTGCATGAAATATAATTAAAGTTGAATGCTGCTTATATATATTTATAGATCATGACAAAATGCAGGAGTTAGAAAAGAGAAGGGCTCGAATGACAAAACACTTTAATATCATGAATCTGCTTACCTTTTTTCACTTTATTTTCCCCTCTTTTACAAATCCTAATATATATGTAGCTAGTTTCTTGACACAAAAAAAAAATAATAATAATAATAATAATAAAAATAAATAAATAAATAAAACGGTAGAGTTCGCCACCGCACGCATGGCGTCTTATATATGCATGGTTGCTGCTGTTTACTAATAATTATACATTCACATGATTGCAGTTGCGGTACTAAATATGTATATAAAAGTTTCTTTACATGGAATTAATTCCCACATCTTCTACGCAATGTATTAATGCGCCACGCAGCTTGCTTACTTCAATTCACGTGCCCCATATGACTAGAGAAGTTTAATTATCACGTGAGCAAGCACGCGATGATGATCTGCATAAATTAGCGAGCTCTCATGTGGATTCATTTTTCGAGTCTATTAATAATTTCTTCTTTAATTTTTTTTGTAAGCAAGAAGCAACCCCACTATCCCACTGCCACCAATCTCTCCGAGCATTTCGGATTAATTACGCAATATGTATATATATACAATAATTCTTCAGTGAGGATTCCACTAAATAAAAAATATAAATTTATCAATGCATTATAAATAAAAAAAAATATATAATTTTTAATGTATTAAAATATGTATTTTTTGTATTTTAGTGACATCATTAAAGTGAGGATGTTCTCACAAGAGAAGGAATATATATAAATGATATTAAATTACTAATATATATTAAACTGATATACTGTAAAAAAAAAATTATCTCAAGTTAATCGATGATCATTGATCATTATGGTTTTCACGGAGCAGGATCCGATACTCAGCTTTGGGTGCTAAGCACAAGATCCAACGGTCACCAATTGCTTGGATCCCACATAAAACAATTGGTAACCATTGGATTTTGGGCTCAGCACCCAAAGTTGAGCACCGAATCCAACTCCAGTTTTCACATGCTTTGTATATTATTATTATAACATCTTAACTTGTAGATTAAAATAATTTATTGTTTCACATGCTTTATATATATAAATTCTCATGTGCGAACACCTTTATTTTTTCACGTGGATAGACTATTAAACTATATGATTTAATAGAGTTAGTACCGTTCAATTTACTATAAAACCGTATAGTTTAATAACATGCTTACACTGAGTCTATTAAACCATATGATTTAATTACTGTTAGGAAATTGAGATTCCTTCGAGATCACTCCAAGCAATATGTTAGGCAACAAATTAACATGAAAAATTAAATGGAAAATGCACCAATCACACAACACAAGATTTACGTGGAAAACTCCAAATTCGGAGAAAAATCACGACCGTTGTCAACAGACAACCAGAGAAACATATTCACTATGTGAAAAATTGTTACAACCACACTCTCAGAAATTATTTTCTCTCACCCAAGCCTCAAATACATGATCCCCGAAATATTTCTTAACAAAACAAACCCGTAGTACCCATATTGAGCCAAATGCTCTTTCAATATATCTACATGCTTAAGAATATTTCCATACTCTCAATTTGATGCTTCTAACCAAAATTACATTGAAAACTTGGGGATGCTACTGTTCAGTGTTCATGCTACTGTTCATTCAACGTTGTCAAATAGCGTTACTAGTCAAACCGCGTTATTGTTCAAACCGTATTACTGTTCAAAATTCTTGACTTTTTTTTAATCATTTTTCCAACAACTACGTGTTCGCATGAAAAAAATGAGAGTGCCCGCATGAGTGAAGGACCATACACACATACATACATACATATATATAGGGGAAGGATCCATGGACACATATTTTTACACTTATTTTTACACTCATTTTTACACTCATTAATAAGAGAGAGAAAATATAAGAGGGAAAATATTTTGGGTGGGGTCCATATGTATATCACATTCATTAATTCACTTAAAGTGTAAAAATAAGTGTCCATTGATCCTCCCCCATATATATATATGTGTGTGTGTGTGTGTGATATCTTAATATGCAGATGAAATTAATTTATTATTTTTATGAATTATTTGATGTACTACAAATGTATGAATTTAGAGTATTAATCCAATCATAATATATCCGGAGATTGTAATTATTAAAAAAAATAAGGGATCCCAAATATATTATATTATTATTATTATTATATTTTAATTGGACACAAGTTAATGCCTAATATCTAAAGTTAACTATAATAGTGAAAATGGAATAAATTAAGTTGAGATAAGCCAAGTAAAATGGCAAGCCAACCGGTCATTAAATAAACTTGCAACCCAACAAGTAATAATTAGTTCAACACAAATGCTGATAAAGCTATCTAGTTCACAATAATCCAAGGCTAGAAACCTAATTAGATTTGATAAAAGTAAAAAAAGAGAGGAATATATGCTTGTCAATCAAGAATTAAGATGGGTGAATGAAAATTTTTGTTGACCGCATATATGTTTATATATTTATATATTTTATCGACCCTATATATATAAATGATATGACGAACAAACGTGAAGAATAAAATTAAAAGTTATACTAACTGCTTTTTAATGAACACAACAAGTAACTACGGAATCGTCTTCGGGATAACGTAACTAATTAATTTGATGCTATTGCTACCTGAAACCTTAGAATAAAAGATGATTAAAGAGAATGTGCTCATTGGTTCAAGCTACGAGACCTTATTTGTAGAGTTATCTCAGGGACGATAAATTATAGAGATATTAATCTCGGAATTTACAATCTCTATTAATTGTATCACATAATTGCTCTTCTTGTTTAATTTCTTTACAAAAAATTGTAATAATATAATTTAATGATCACATCATGCTTAATTGCTTTCTTCTTTTACTCTGTTAAATATTCACTTAACTGCACCTATATGTATTTTAATTGACCTGTATCTACAGTCACATACCCTTCTTAGTGGGTAAACTTTAATTATATTAAGTCATATCTTGAATGGTATGTTTTAAAACATTATTAGAAGATTACAGTATTTTTGTTAAGGAAGCGAGATTGACACTTTCTGAGGGTTGTCACCTTCTTCCTCTTCTTACTTCATTTTTTTTTTTTTTGCGCTGGGAAATTGTTACACTTAACGGATATATTCAATTACTGATACTCTAGATATAGATAATTACAAAAATCTACTCCCACAATAATGTGAGCGAAATTTATCCTTATTTAAAATGAATAAGCACCGTGGAGCTCGAACTAATTCCCTTCAAAAAAGAAAAAAAAAAAGGTGATTATTTTGTTGTTGGAATGTTTTTTTCTATGTCAGTATTGGGAAATTTTGTTGGATGGTCCAAAGTGACTTTGAGTAGCTAAAAGTTATTTTTTTTCGGAGTTTACTTAATATTTTTGAGTAATACTATAAAATTAAATTTTTATATATTAACTAATGTGATACAATGTGATTAGTTCAATGAAAATAGCCCATAGCACAATATCAGAGACGGAGGCCTCTAGCTAGGAAGAGAAAATGCATATGCCTGAAACCTAGCCCTAGGATTGGTGAGGACGAAGTTAATTATATAGTACACCAAATATCGACATTCAAACTCAAAAAATGCAATCCGGATTCAAACTTCAAAATTCTCGTACCATTCTCAATAGATTTAGATAATAATTAATTATTTAGGCATGCGCATGTATATATCTAGATGCATTTGAATATAAAATATCCTGTGTATGGAGAATGCAGATTCATTTCAAAAAGGATAAAAGCTATGAATTAATTGACTTTTTATATCAATATATGCATGATACAAACAAGACTCAAAATTTATTGCAACATAAGGTTGTAAACCAAATCTAACTCCCTGAACATTAACTATGTAATGAAACCCTAGCTGGCTATCGAAAACGGCGAGTTTTCCAACCCCCACTATTATCATTAGCTGCCTCAACTGCCACTGCTGGCTTCATCACACGATATAATCCATTATTATTATTGTTATTCTTTGAACATAAAGCCGGCTTCCCTCTCCTATTTGTCATCTGCATAGCAAATCTCCTCTCCATTTCATGTCTCTCAGCTCTCCTCCTCAAGTTGTGTCTCTTCATTAATCCCGGATGCTGATGATGATGATCGCCACAAACAAATTTGCTTTGATGAATCATAGGCACCGGCATGGCCTCAAGCCCCATCAGCTTTGCAACCACCCCCGGTTTGCACCACACCACACTACTCTCTCTAATTACTCCATCACCCTGACTAGAAGGAGCATCACCCCAGCATATCGATGCTGATGATGATGATTTTCTACCATTAATTAGTACAGTACCATCACCATCCAAGTTGTTTCGGAACGATGACCGGTACATTGCATCCTTACCATCAAGTGAAAAACGGGGGTATTGATTCAGTGCATTCCTTGCTGAACGTAAGATATCTGAATTGTTAACGCATGACATTCTGCCACGGACGCTGTATTCATCTAGCTTAGCCTTTTTGGTCATTTCTTCTTCTATCTCGAGCTGTAATATCATCTCCTCCAACGTGGGCTGCCTTTCTTTTGATGAAACATAATTGTGATGATCACCACTATTGAGAGATGGAGTGACTATGCAATAAGAGGATTCGTGATTGAGTTTGTGTTGGTTTAGGGTTGAAGTTGAGCCGTCGTTGTTGCAGAAAGTTGTAAAGCTTTTCTTCATCTTGGCAGCGAGATAGTTTTTGAAGAGAAAGAATGAGAGGTCTTTCATTGGATGATGGACTATAGCTTGGTTGATGAGCTGCATAATGTAAATTGAAGGAAGGTGCGTTTGATAGATTATGAATCGTGAATGCAGTTAATGCATTGAAGCGGTGGTAGATTTTAGTAGAATCAAAAAATTAGACGTAACGAATTGATGGTCCTTAATGGCTATCACATGACAAGAGTGAGCATTTCACATGTTTCTTCCTTCGCTCTCATATCTTAACAGCTATCAAGATTTATTATTACTATTGAAACTTAAGCATATTTATGGGACAATATTTAATCACCTTAGTCGTTAATTAATGATCAAAAGGATATTGCACATTTAAGTGATAGAAAAGCATGGATCAATCATAAAACCTCCTTATTCAGAAACTTAAATTAATAGATAAAGGTTCGACATTAATTTTGAAGACAAAGCTGAAGATATCTCTTTACATGAGATGTGAACTTAATTAGACAATAATACATTATTAAAATCCGAAAAACTTCTTCGAAGCTTAAACAAATAGATAAGGGTTTAACACTAGAGATAAACCTCACGCTAATACGCTTGAAGACAGAAGCATTGCACATTTGGAAAGTAGTAAAGATGTGGTTGGTAAAGGGTTTAAAAATAAGAACAAGCTGGTAGTTGGATAAATCATGCAACTATACAAGAATCGATTTCCACCAAATATAATGTGCGGGTAAAAATCAGTTGCTGAGTAATTATAATTGGTGTCTGTCCCGAGGGAGATCAATATTGTTGCTGCTTTGACTTTACATGTGATTCACTTCTCTTTAAAGGTTTTTTTTTTAAAATTTTTTTTAAGATGGAAAAAATAAAAAATCTCACTTATGATATATTTATGAAATACATATTTTTTGCATCTCTCAATTTCTTACGTGAAACTGACGAATCAATTTGAATCAAATGTCGATTTTATTTATACTCATATTTTAATAATCTTCCGTATTAATTGTTTGTATTTATAAGAATGTACTAATAAAATTTAATCTTTTTTATACGACGATCCAATAACTAGCCGCTTTCTAAGAAGTCAGTATACTAACATCAAAACATCACGGTATCTGTTTTTGAAAACTTTTTGATGAGAAATATTCAAATATATAAGCCGAGAATAGTTAAAAATTTAATACATTTCTTTATTCTGAAAACGAAGATATATTTCTTTAAAAAATTAACCCTATAATAAAAGAGTTAGTAAATCAATTTTTTTTTTACTTATATATGAGTAATATGGATACATTGATTAATAATCGTATTATTTTAAATTAATTCCAATTCGTTAACTTCATGTCCTTTACATATTAGAATGATAAGTTCAACTATTGGCACCCCTCCAAATATATCTTAAAACTCCTTTTTTTTTATTTACCTCCATTAGAATGTTTAAGAATAATATAAATAAAAGGATGGGGCTATTGAAACCTACTAAATTATTCAAAAGACTCATTTTTTTAAAAATAAAAATTATTGTACTAAAAATGTCCTTAACATAAATTACTGTTGTAGACACAGCATATGCTCAAATGAAAAAAATTATTATATTCTCATCTTGGAACTATCTATAAATCTATTTTATATACACTCATTTTTCTATGAATTTTTCCTCATCACCCCCTTTAATCGAAAAAGATCCGACAAAGTTGTTAAATGTTTAGATTAACAGTTCCTCTTCGATTTCACCAAGAAGTTTCCCAGTCAAGCTTTTATGAATTCGAGCAAAAAATTGCGTCTTCTTCCTTGGTCAAGCTCTCTGAATATGAAAATAAAAGAGCCATGCTAAAATGGGCAATTGTTAATTGGTTAAGTTCTGTTTTTTAGCATGATTGTAAACATAGTTCATTAATTGTGGTTTCCTTAAATTTTATTCTGACAGTGCGTTTAAAATATATGGAGAATTACGAGTAAAATCGATGAAGTATTTGTGTACATGTCCTTAACAAATAAAAGGGAGAAAGAAACTGAGAAGGGGCTGTAGAGAACGAAAAAGAACTGCTAAAAAGGTTGGGAAAAAAAAAGTAGAGAAGGAGAAAGAATTCTGAAAATTGAGTTTTACAAGGGTTTATTAGGTATTAAGTTAGTTTGTATCGTAAAATCATTTTTTTCAAATTTGAAGTATGGGTTTATATAGTATTAGGGTTTAATAAGTAAGTTGCTAGGTTCAAATAGCCCTACCTAATATAAAATTCTTATAATACCTTCATCATTGACAAAAATGACCTTACTAAAACTTGTTCCTCGTAACTCCAGTTATTACCTCATTTCAATATGATTTCTTTCCGTCTTGTTTATAGACATTTTTACCTTCCATGATATCTAATTTTGTAACACAGTTTCAAGTAGTTTTAGATGATATTAGAGGTTTTAACATTCAAAATGCCAAAAAAAAGAAAAAAAATCAAGCGCTTAAGCTTGGGTCGTTTCGAGAATGCCTCATCCATCACTAATGCTATTAAAAATATGCAGGACATCCCTTTAAATGACAATCCTATGCATGCGATTGCCTTTGTGAAATATGGTATATGGAGACGAAAGAATTGCAGGCAATGCAACGTTCAACGATTGGCCAACAGCAGTCATTGATCGCCTATGCCAAGAAGTAGATGCAAGGCTCAATTGATTACTTGGGGAATAAATTATAACCCAGGCATTTAACTATATGCATTGTCATTAGTCAATCTATTTTAGATATCATGCATGCTAATTTGTGGTTTTCTTGTTACGTTTTGAATTTTACATGAGCTTTGTGCATTAGATGTATGAATACGTTAATTGGAACAAGTTTTCGATTTTTTTTTAATGATATGTTATTGTCAAAGTTTTCAAGAAAAAGAAAGAAAGAAAAAAAAAAAAAAAAATATATATATATATATATATATATAATCATTCTCTAGTACAGGTACCTTGATTTTTTATATGTAGATACGTTATTAAGCTGTGCGGCTTAATATAATTAATTTTTAATGTTATTAAACTACACGACTTTATAGTGTATTAAAAATTAACTCAATGAAACCGTACGACTTAACAACTTATCCGTATTTAAAAAAACGAGGGAATCCACGTTTGAGACAATCCAACTCTCAAAATGATAGATATATGTTCCCTCATTTTCTTCTAGTGGGTTTAAAAGGATCTTTGTGGGGTGTTAATAGTCTAACTCGTAAAATGATGGATATATGACAAATTGCCATGTCCAAAGGGACTTTGATTAGGTGGGTTGAACTCATGAGCTTGTATTTTGTGACTTCTTCTTAGTAGGAGCTTTTAATACCCCACAAAAATCCTTATAACACCTCTTTTGAATTTAATTATTATTATTCAAAATGCCCTAGATTAATTTATAAAAATACAAATTCATATATTAAAATTAACCATTTTCCATAAAACTTTAACCTAAAAAATTTATTTTAAGTTTTTATATATTAAATGCATACAAATCTTAAAATCCTAAATTATTTTCGTTTTATTAGATAGTTTTTATCTTCATAACACTAAAATTTTTTTTTTTTTTAAAAAATTTTCATTAAAATATAAATATAAATTATATAGTGGGGTGGATGTAAAACGTTTGTTAAAAGAATAGTTTAATTAAATTTGTGATTGAATTCTCATTCAATATAAGAAACTAAATAATTTATCTTTAGCTATTAAGTAATCTCAATTAAAAAATTTTGAGGGTGTCAAAAGGTCTACACTTTGTTTAAATATTTGCGGAAAGCAGCCCACAACGAATTTGGGTGAATACTGTGACAGAAGGGGTCTTCTTAGAATCCCTCGTCTTTTTGTAATTTAAAAACTTGTGAGCCCAACCAGCTCGGCCTATTCAAAACTTAACGGACCGGGGAGTGGGCTGAGGCAGGTATCTTAAGATGCAATGAAACGCTGCGTATTGCGCTAGGACCCGTTCGGCTTTGGAGGCCTGAGCCAAATAATAATAATAAAAACAGAGATAAAAATAAACAATAATAATAATAATAATAATATGGGGTTGAGGTGGAACTGCAAGTTCTCGCGGCGTGGCTCCATCAGCGAAACGGGATTCATCAACAAGATCCAAAATTTAAATTCTCTTCGTCCGATTCAAATAATCTCTTCAGAATCAGCTCTCGCTTCTCCGGTAAATTTTTTTTTGCCTAAGATCTACTCTTCTTCTTAATCACCTGTTTTATTTCGTCGAATCTGGTAATCACATCGCTTAGTTTATCTGACTGGATTAGAATAGAAATAATTGATGATTAATTGCATTGAATTGAAATTATTAATAGGTTGAAGATGAAGAATAGTTATGTGGTGATTGCGTTGTTATTATTGGAAGCTCTAAGCGCAATCGCGTTTGCTTCTCCTTCCACGGTCCCCGCGTTTTTATGGTCTACTGATCACCAAAAGTACGATTCTTTCTTTCTTTCTTGTTTCTTGTAAAATTTTATTATCTTCTTAATAAAAATGCCAGTGATTGTGAATTAGTGAATGAGTAATTCAGTGATTTTGAAATGACAGAATATCTTCAAATAATGCAGTGAATTATCAGACACTATCTCCAAAGGATCTAGCCAACGCTGTTCTCACTCAAGGCGGCTGGTCCGATTTATTGGTACTCCTCTTGATTGTTATTTTCATCCAATTATTTTGTTCGTTTCTTTGTTCTCATCTTTTGTTCTTTTTTCTTTCTGTTTCATTAGTGCTCAGGGAGGCAGTCTCTGCAGTCTGTTGATGTGGCACTTGTGTTTCTTGGTAGAGAGGTAACCTTTTGCTTCCAACTTTTGTCGCTTAATTAATGGTTGATGCAGAATTTCTTATTAATTTAGCATTCGTTATTTGTTAACTAAAGTAGTAACTAGTAAATAATCCGTGACAGCCACTTCTTTTGACAATTTTTATCTTTAATCTTGATGTAACGTGATTTTGGCAGTTAAGTTACTGAATCATTGTCATTGTAATGCACTGCAATTCTTGTGCTATGTTATATGTTTTGGATGCTGGTGGTGTTTCTTTTGAAATCTATAGTTGCAGTCGTCTCATATTTCTAGTAACAAATATGCTGGCCTAGCTTTGGTAGACATGCTTAAGGTAAGAGGCAACCTGAATTCATTGTCTGTAGCGAGAACATCTCATTTGGGAATTAATGTCCAATTTTGTGGTTTTTGGTAGCCTTGTTGTTCTGTGCTGTTTGACAGGTCTCATTTACAAAATCAAAATTTTCCATGGCATTTCCATACATTGTTTCAGCAGGGGAGGAGACAATGGAGAGTTCATTGTTTTCCGAGTTTACAGAAGCTTGTGTGGATACTTTTAAAGTTGCTAATGTTGCATTTTCAGAGTTTTGTACTGTTGAGGGTGAAAATTTTTTGAAGCTTGCAGACTTATACTCGGTCCACGTAAGCTATCTTTGATATTGCAGTATGAAATTTGTTAGGCTATGTGAGGATCTGATGCATTTTTTCTCATTGTTCTTAGACTTTTTATTAATTTTTCTTGTAAATGACGATCAGGATCATCTGCGTTTGAGAGCAGAAAAGAGATTACAGGGCCAGGCTGATTTGATTGTCGTCTGCCATGGAGACACTCAATCTATGAAACAACCTAACCAACCACGCCCTGAAAGTAAGTTATTACATACTTGCGGGAGTATGACATAATTTTGCACCTTTTCAGTGAAGTCATATTGATATGAGAAATATTTATATTAATGGTTATGGATTATACACAGTGGCGGACTTACTATAGGCCGGTCTAGCCTCAAAAAAATTCATTAAACCCCTTAAGTTTTTATGATTTTTTTTTTATAAAAATTGAGTCTTTTCTCTCAAGTATATCCCTAATCAATGTCTACTAAAATAACTGAAATACTATTTTATATTTAAGATACTTTTCAGTTGAGACCTTCAAAATCTATTATTAATAATTTTTATTGGAGTTAGCAAAATATTTTATTAAATATATATTTAGAGAGAGGTTCTTAACATCGCATTACTGGATGTATGTATTTTTTTACTCTTTTATATACACCGACATTCGCACAAACAAATACAATAAATTTATAATTTAGCCTGTGGTAATCAAAGATCTTGGGTCCGCCCCTCGTTTATATATACAGGTGAAGTCTTCTCTGAGCTTATTGATTCTGTGGAGAAGTCTGGGGCAAAGTATACAGTTCTTTATGTTTCTGATCCTGTTAGGTCTGTTCGGTATACTTCTCACCGGGAGCTAGAAAGGTTTCTTGCTGAAAGTGTTGTAGGGAACAAGTCAGCCAATACCACAGGGTGTAATGAAGTTTGCCAATTTAAATCATCTCTTTTGGAGGGAGTCTTAGTTGTAAGTTTCTGCTTTTGTCCTTTCTTTTATCTGCAGTTTAAGAACTTGCAGTTTGATTTTTGAATTTTTTTACCGAGTACATCTTTCCACTTACATTCTATTTGACCCATGCACTAGTGAATATATGTTTTCTAAAAGTATATATGCGCTCTTTTAATTTTATGAGTTAAACAGAGTCTATAGGAGCAAGCTCCTCTAGAGTCTCTTGGCAGATCTGTTGTCCACTTGGGAAAGGCTTGTTAGCATCGTGGCTATTTTAGTGTCAATATCTCTTATGTAGCTTCTGTTAAAGTTTCCCAGGGATTGCTTTTAGTTCAAGCTATTTTCATTCCAACCAAACCCTCCCCCAATGCGCACTCACTTTCTTTTTTCATATCAAGAACACACCTAACTTATTTTATGTGATTTTCCTCAATGAGTCCTTTCTTCATGGTAAAAGAATAATTGGATTTTCCTTGTATATGGAGAGCATATAGCTTCTTTCCCAGTCTTGTGTACTGCATTTAGTGAAAAATGGTCTCAATAGTAATTGTATCAGATAAACCGTGACTAGTTTGTCCTTAAGAAGTTAGGACCCCCTTTGAGGAATCTGATTTTAGGAAACTTGTGGCCTATTTTGTTAGTCCTTTGCAATTAGTTGAGGCTCTTTTACATTAGTAAATATGTGCATTTCTCAAACCTTCTCAATGGAACTGGAGGAAGTAGGTATGCTTTTCATTGTATATCCTCTTAATGCGATACTTGTGTTTGCTCCAGGGTTTTTCCTTTTTACTTTTTTGGGTTAAACAATTTTTGGGTTGGTGTGGGGGAAAACACTGTAATATCAATTTGCTATTGTGATTGTTCCATTGATCATCTGCAATTCTTTTTTTCTGTCTTTTACTGTTTTACTTATTCACATCATTACAGTTGTACGGTTCTCATATTGTTGCTCCCTTGCATGATTTTTCAGGGAATTGTTCTTCTTTTAATTTTAGTATCAGGCCTTTGCTGTATGATGGGCATTGATACACCAGCGAGATTTGAGGCACCCCAAGAATCTTAAAATTGTTTGTGCAAGATATTAGCTTCATATGTTGGGGAACCGGTTCTTTTGTTGTAGTGACTGGTGAAAAGTATTGGTTGCTTGTTATATATAGTCGCAGTGAGTAGAGACATTATCTTGTAACATTTATTAACTTTTTCAAGTCATATTCTACTTTGTTGTTAATAATGGAGAGATTATTTTTATCAGCATTGTGTATTCATTTGATTGTCTTCTTGGTATCTTGCCCATTAGGGATCTATTCCCTTACCTTTCTGCAGTTTGTAGAACAATGGCTTCAACTAGGCATGTTGATATGTAATTTTATTGCTATCAACTGGTTTGAGGCTGTTGTTTGAATTGCATTTAAAACTACATATCTTGCCTCAGCAGTCGGCTTAATGATTTTTATTAGCCATTTACTGTTTTGTAATTGATTTTTTTTTTTTTTGGGTAAATTATGGACTAGTTTTAGTGCTTTTGTTACAATGAGCTTGTTCTAACATGGGAACTGCTTTATTATTTGCCACTTTTTAACTTTCATTTCTCACTTTTTTATGTTTTCCAATATCTGTCTACTACAGCGATAGCAAATTTTCAAACAAACTAAGGGCCTTGCTCTATTGTTGGTTTGTGAATGCCCATTGAAAGAGCACATGTGGATGCCCAAAATGAGAGTTCCAAGAGAACAATTTGGTTCTTAATACAATTATGTACCCTTTTCAATGTCAAAGGTGCATGTTTGTTCCCACGTGTTTCCCATAAGTTAATGTATGTTTACAGTAAATTAATTAAATTTACAATCACCTGGAATAATTCCCACCGTTCTCTTTACCTTTATCGTTTACTAGCCGCGGGACTAGTGACGATGACTCTTTTGAGCGCAATAAGTGGTGGGGTATCGACTTTCTAGTAGCAGCTTTCGTACAAGATCTATAATCTGATGTTTCTTTTCAGTAGCTTTCCAACTTTTGCTGCCTTCTACAGTCATCTCACATCTGCTATCACAGAGGCCTTGTGAGTAAGACCCACTTCTAGGATAAGAGGCAGGCAGGCAAGGCAACTTCATCTTCTAGGTGAGATTTAAATCATGTGGGATGGGTGAACCATATCATTTGTGCACGTATCCAGTAACATTTTGACACACATATGCTTGTTCCGAAACAAGTATTTATTGAACGGTCCTGTTGGGATGAGATCATTTCATGTAACTGTTTCTCCTACTCGCTTATGCAAATCTTACACCCACTTTACTACGCATAAGGCCAAAGAAAGCTACTTCTTCGGCTTTTCTCTGCTTACCTTTCCATTCATACAACGAAAAGTAGATAGAGAGAGAGATTCTAAAAATAAAAACCGAAGGAGACTGTTTTTCTGCTACTGAAAACAGAACGTGGCGTGATGCTAGTTACTAGTTCTACCAATCTGTATTAGAAGCGAGTGTTTTTTCATTTTACCCTTTTTTAAAGTCAAAGAAGCAACACGCGCACATACACACAGAATCACTGCAAAGCCTTGATCATGCATGTTTCCTACAGCACTGGCAATACTGCAATTTGCATGCCTCATTTCTCTTTTTTTTTTTTCTTTTTTATTTTGTCTTTTTTAAAGAATATTTTTTTTTCTTCAAAATACATATATTAGAAACAGACCCTTTTTCTTTTTTGCTCAGAGAGTGTCAGTGTGCATGAGATTCCCGTATTCTGATAATATCTTTTATTAATTTCTCTCGCGCGCGCGCATTTCGTGGCCTTTCGACTTCGAGTACCTGTAGAATGTAGAGATACTCTACATAAGAGTAATAAGGTGCACGCACGTGAATGTTATTTCTGTCTGCCAACATTCACTAGCTATAGCTTATTGGCAATTTTTTTCATTGACGACCGATCACCGCTCAAAGTTGAGACCACTATCTATCTTTTTCATTTATTATTATTACTTTTTTTTTTAAAAAAAAAATATTTTCCTTTCACTGTCTAGGAAATGCTGTACCCAGTAACAAACAGCACTTAGGTTTGTCAATAATTGAGAATTTAATCACTTTTTTGAAACTTCACAAATCAGGTGGTTTTGTTCATTTTTATTTTTAGGATGTGTTTGGGATTGAGGTTGAGTAGTTGTACCTTAAAAGGTACAGCACTAAAGTGTTTGGTAAACATTAACTGCTGCAGCTTGGAAGTTATATTAATATAATCTTTTACTTGTATGATGAAAAATATATCATATCTTTAATATTTTTGTCAAAATTATTATTTAAAAATTATATTTATTATATACTATTAATTTTTATTGTATAATTATAACTTTTTTTCTACAGTAGCTGTAACTTAGAAGTTACAGTACCTCAATTCCAAACAGACCATTAATTTGTTAATCACGATTTAGCTAGCCGTACTTTATTCCACCATCAGCATCAAATTAACTCTAACTAAAGCAAGGTTTAGCCCTAGCTAGCTAGCTTGCTTATTCATGATCAGCATGATTGATATGAGTAGTTAACGTTGTTTGGAGAAGCTAGAGAGTTGATTGATACGAGAAAGAAGAACCGTATCATTTCCACCCCACCTCCAAAACATGTACTGCTTTGGGCCATGACTAATGGGATCCATTAATTAGGATTGGGAGCTGTCCTCATCACCTCGATTCAAGATAATGCAACATCATCAACTTGCTGTGGTCAAGCAAGCAATAGAATAGATTAACTCATTTCATCTCCTTTTGCATTCTATAAATAAACACACTCATGAGCTCTCTTTTTTCAGTATTCAACTACCACTTCTCTTCCTCTCTTAGCAGTTAACTTCCCTTAGCTTTTCAATAATAGGGAATTAGCTTATATATGCACACTCGTGTAGCTAGCTAGGAAACTCATGGGATTGGCTTATAATAAATGCACCTATGGCCTTGCGTGCAGGCGCAGATATACAGTCACGTGCAGCCAAGGATGACTTGCCGGCAGGATGCTTTGTTGCCAGCTCTCTTTTGATATATTCAGAAACATATATATTGCAAGGAATGAATTGGTACAAGTTGGCAAGTTGTCCTTGGCTACATGTTTCTTTCTGCGCCGTATGCCAGGCCTTAATGGTGACATATATTTAACCACCTTGATTATTTATTCGATCCGTGAGGAAATTTCTTCAGCAAGGTATGCTTTATTTGCTCTTGCATTCATCAGATTTGAAACATTAATGACTTATTTATATGTTGCTTCTTGTAGCTAGATGTAAGAAGATTTGCATAAAGCTTCTGTCTGCTTAATTTGCTGTATTAATCGTATAAAATACATACACAATATTGATTTAATTTGTTCGGTGATATTATACGATTGTGCAGATTTATCAACTATATAGTTAATAATTCAGCCCCTATGCTTTCTATGGAAATGCATGCAGTCTGCTGCGAGCTGATAGGTCATTCTCATAAACTGATGGATAACATTTACCCCATTTCCCCATCAAATGAGTTTGTTAATTATTCTATATAGCCAAGTTTTTTCATTTTCAGGCCTGCGTCTAGATTAGGTTTATATACAGAGACTATAAATTGTCATCAATAGAGCTCATCGGTACTAAGTTTTTGTGCCTGAGTTTGAAAAGGGTAAGAGTGCAATTAATTTCAACTAATTGTTTTCAAGAGAGGTATATGCAACATCAAATAGGTGAAGATGACTTCCTTATATTAATTACTAAATCAAATAGAGAGTTTTAGGAGATTTTAAATCTATTTTTGTCGATCATCAACCATAAATCACTTTCTTCGATCCTACTCTATCAAAAGGTATGGGATGCACCAGAAGTACTGTTACTTTTCTATTCATTTTTTTGCTATATATGTACTTTAACTAATCATGATAATATTTATATATATGTCGCAAAGCAGTGAGTTAATTGATAAGAAATAATGCTCTAGTAGCACCAACAATATTCCTTTTCCACTCTACCACTTCTTTTTAATCAATTGAAAGATGTCAAATCTGTTTATTCCTGACAAATTTTTTCCTCAAGGTCCTGAAAAACTTTTTCCTCTACCTTGAGTGAAATTTTTTAGACTGTCCTTAAAATGGAAAAGGGTTTTGCTAAATTACTTTTAAAGTAACTTACAACCCATACAAAATAGTGAAAAAAGTTATAACAATTTAGTGAGACCCACTAAATCTTGTAAGGATTGTAAGTTATTTCAATTGTAACTTGGCATGACCCAATAAAAAATCATCTAAATAATCCATAATTTCAGTCGAAAATCTCATTTTTTTAATCTATTTTTGTTTTGGAATACTCTCTCTCTCCTCTCTTTGAGCTCTCTATGTGAACTAATTTTTCTTTTACATTAGAGATTTTCTAGAACTAAGATCTTAAATTTTGATTTCTTTATGTTCTAATTAAACACCCATTAGTTATTTGACCTTTGATCGAGTGTTTAAAATTGAGTTCGAATTTTTATATAAAGACTTAATTTCTCTATGAATTAAGTGGAGATCATCTCTTTTTTTACCGTCCGATTGTAATATACCAATTTAAAAAAAAAAAAAAATTGAGCACCCTTTGCACCCAGAGGAATCTCAAATTCGGGTACAGTGGGCGAGTGTTTGAAGTCACTTCAAAACATAGATTGGGTCTTGTGAATTGATCGCTCATAATTCATACGTATGGTTTGACTTTTACAAGATTGTTGTTATGGCTTTGATCATTAATGAGATTTTCACCTTAATTGAATTTGTTGAGATACGATATGTCATTTCAAACAGTTGGCGTATCCTTGATGTATGTTTGTCTTTTATGACTTAAAATCTAGATAGTACTTGTCAGCTTAATTTCTCTAACGATGCCATGAAATTAACTTAACTATATATATATATATATGGATACACATCGACCTAAAATATCATTGTCCATTTTCCGCAGCAGGTAGTGTTCATATTCATTTTAATTTGTCTGTTCATTACCAGCTGGCATAATAGACCGAGCTGCTAAATATCTTTCTTTAATTTGTTGTTACAAAAAAAATATTGTTATGTCTCAAGCTTTTTCAAACCTCTTAAGAGCACACTTTTCTTGATATTGACACACACACACGCATATATACTTCGATTATATATCTTTGACCCGTACCTGAGAAAATGCTCTCCCTCATGGCTATATGTAAAAGTCATCAATAGAGTCCTTTTCTTGGTGTATTAATTGTATATCATTTTATCCTTTCAAAAAAAAAAATTGTATATCATTTTATTATTGGGGTGATTGAAACTAACAAGTTAAAACCAATGGAGAAGTTTGATGATTAACATTCTACTAATAGATAAAAAGACATAAATTTGAATATATTAACCAAAAAAAATAATCTGTAATATATTAAAATATATATCTTAATGTGCATTCTCACTTTATTAAAGTGATAATACACATGAAAATATAAAAAAAAATATAAATTTCAATATATTAAAAACTGTATTTTTTTATCTTTTAGTGACACCCTCATTTAATAAAATGAATATGTCTTGCGGATGTCTGCAATTTTTAAAATGCAGATTTAGGATTTCATACCGTTGTCAAATATTTTTGCACTATTATAACATTTGACAACACTATGAAACACCACATCCGCATTTAAAAAATGCAGGCACCTGCGTTTGATAATGTATATATAGATATATACTTGTTCTTTTAATTACACTATATATATACACACACGCATGAATTTAGCACAATGATATTGCCCTCAGCAAATTAATAAAGGAATCTCCTTGGTCATTTGTAATCACATTTCACAGTAGGGGTGGATAGAACCGAACCGGACCCAAAAAGTTATTGGTTTATTTCGATTTTTTTTTTCTTAGAAAATACCAAATGTTTCGGTTTGGTATAAAACCAAAATTTTGGTTTGGTTTTCGGTTTAAAATTTCAAATCCAAAAACTGAACCAAAAAGTAGAAAAAAATAATTTTAAAAATAAAAATGTCATGTGGCGTTTAGGGGTTGGCTAGACTGAATCGGTTCGGTTTTTTGGTTTCGGTTTGGTTTTTAATAACTAAAAAAATTGAAACCGAATCAAATAAAAATCTCCAAACCGATTTTTTAAAATTCACAGACCGAATCGAGCAGAAAATTTCAATTTATTCTTAAACCAAACTGGCCACCCTATTTCTCGGGACACTTGATAAGCTATTACAAATTTATATAATTTTGTTGCTGCAAGGAAATTAGTAGCTGTAAATGTTCTCAGCAAATAAAGCAAGCTAGCTATCACCTTCTGGGTAGCTAGAGTTAAAAATTTAAAAAAAAAGAAAAAAGGAAGAAGGGGGGGGGGGGGGGGGGGTGCATGTCTTAAACACTAGATTTCTGTGCAGAAAATTGTAGCAACTCCGTGCTTGAAAAAATGTTTGCCAAATTTTATGGCTGGATATAATTAATTGCAGCCCATATGATTATCTTCCTCAAACCTTTCATGTCCCAAGGCCATATGCAAATGTACCCTCAATTCTCACTAACATTAACATGGCCAAGTACCCACAAATTAAATTCATCTTCCTCAAACCCTACTCCCGGCGATCAATGGCCTACCAGAAGACTTCGAAATGTTGCCACAACTCCTATCACTGCACTGGATTTTCTAGTACGTACCCTTTTTTCAATGCAACAATATGATTAACACTCGTCTTCTGTGTGATTGGTGCACTATCGATGACAATTTGCAAATAGATGTGGAGGCACAAGCCACGTTCATCGCCTTACGGACTCTGATTAATTATTGGAGTTGTACATTAATATCCTGAATTAAAGAGAGCAATAAAAGAAAGAATTTCACTTTCACACCACATTATTATATATATGACATTAATTGATGAGTAGAATTAATTTCTTCCAATCTTGTGATAAGAAATAGTTAAATAGTACTGAAGATATAAACTATTATATAAACAGGGATGATTATGTGTATTTTTTCCCTTTTAATATTTGAAAAGGTATTTGACATTATCTTATAGATAGTTTAACAACTTTGATTATATAAACTTTTCAAATAACATTACATTTGTAAATATAAAAAATAAAAATGAGAAGTTGTGTGAACATTTTAGACACCATATAGAAGTATAACAGATTAAATTAAGTAGCATAAAATTCTAAAATGCCAAAACAGGTAAAAAAAAAAATTGAAAAGCTATGACGCATTTTGAATTTGGGGGGTATGAGGGTGTTGGTTTCTTGATTTCAATACAAAGATGCTTCATTCCCAAAGTAATCATGATCAATCGCATACAATTCTCATATATATATATATATATATATATATATATATGCGAATCATTTTCAAGTATAGACGCCCTCAATTTTTTTAATGCGAACACGTTGTTATACTGTTTCTTTTGATAAAGTCGTTTTTCACTGCACTATAAAACTGTGCAATTTAATAGTGTGTCTGCACTGACTCTATTAAATCCAAGGTTTAACAACGTGTTCACGAGAAAAAAGAATAAGGGTGCGCCCGCACTAGAGAAGGACTACACACACACACACATACATATATAGGGTTAATTATCCCTGGATGACACATTTTTTGACAAATTTAAAAAAGATGACACATTTTTTAAAATACTCGAGTGGGTGATAAATTCGTTAACTTTAACGGGAACAGTAACTTTAATAAGAAATGGCGTTTAAATAACATTTTTACCCCATAATAATTACAAAATGACATTTCTATCCCGATAATTAGTTACAAAATATGCTTATGCCCGTTCTCAATTATTTTTAATTTTTTAAATAGAAAAAATTATAAAAAATTACATCTAAGTCTAATTAACGAGATTTTTTTTTGTTAAATCAAACAATTTTTTTTTTTAAAAATTTCTCAATGAATCAAATTTTATTGTTAACTTTAATAAGAAAATTTTGTTTGATTCAATAAATATTAACTCTTTAACTCTTTAACTTTTTTGAGTTTTTAATAAATACCAAGAAGTATAATGTTAATAAATAAATAGACAAATCTCTACTATTGAAACTATTTTTTCATTAAATCCAATGGTGAGTGATTAAGTTCAGAAAAAAAAAACAAAAATAGTGGTACCTTGCAACTGCTGCGAGATAACCGGATTATATATATATATATATATATATATATATATATATATATATATTCTAATCTAAAATTTTAAAGTGTGGAAAAATCTGAAAAAACGGATAAACCGTGCGGTTTATGGACTTTAAGTTTTAGAGTTTAAAATCTAAGATTAAATCGGGACTATATATATATATATATATAATCTCATTCACTGTAGTATCATTCACTACAGCCTCACAATTAAACTTTCTTCTTCACCAGCAAGCATGTGGAAAAGAAGAATTTCTATCACGCATGCATAAAATTAAATTCGTTATATGATAATAGGATGAAAATTGTATAAATGCAGACATCTCACTATTTAAAAAATAACAAAAAACACGTCTTTAAAAAAAAAAGTACACACTTCACGTTCTTTTTTTCATTTTGTACAAAATTTGTAATATTATTTGGCCAATTGCTAAGAATGAGTCTACGTCTGTAGTATAAAAAATGGAGGCATTGGCATGAAAGTAAAGCTCATAATCTCTCAAAAAAAAAAAAAAAAAAGCTCATAAGAAAAATTATAATTTATTTTTGTACTATTTTACGGGGTATTAAAGGCAATGAGCAACCAACAAAAATGGCTTTTGTCTTGAGTCCTGCCTACCAAACTGTCACTATCACAACCATAATAATACCCACCCACATATGACATATCAAAACAAATATTGTGTAATAAAGGATTTTGTTCATTTATCACAACTACTAATATCCATCGTCCTTTATATTTGTTTTAGCATCCACGGTTTCCTTTCGGCCGAGTGGTTGATCTCTTTGTCCTTCGAACCTCCATAAAAAATTATAAGGGCTTCTTTTATTCTTTAATTATGAGAATATAATTAAGTGAAAATAATTTATTCTCTTTCGAAACATGAATAAAATTGTTCAAAATATAAATAGAGTAGACGTTTCTTGAATATTAAAAAAAATTAAATATAAATAATATTATATAAAAATTAATATCTAATCTCAATAACAGTCTAATTATAAATATACTAATATTAGTTTCATAAAATACGATTGTAATTCAAAAAAAAAAAAAAAGTAACCCCGTTCCCCATTAGAGCCAGCCACTGGTATGTTGCAACTTTTATGAATTTCACATGCTTGGGAAATAGAGCTAGCAAGTTAATTAAATTGATAATCAATAATTTATCATTAATTCTTGTGCTTGACCCTTTTTTTGGAATTCTAAAATATTATCAAGCCATCAAATGAATGTTGTCCGAGGTTGGGTAACATGGTTCACGGGAAAATAAATTGAATGTTGTTTTCCAAATATTCATGGTACTAAGAAAAACTAAATTAAATTTAATAATTGATATTATAATTTCATTGTTGTTTGAGTCATTGTCGAAAGTTGGAATAGAATTTTCTTTGGTCCATTTGATAGGTCTATGTTTGCTTAGTTTACACACATAAAATAATGTCGCACGAAATCTAAGATTAATTATTGGACCATCTAGATTTAGAGCTTGCGAACAGGTCGTGTTTGGTGAGCTGAAAACTAATGAAATGAATTCACTAATAGAAGAAAAAATTGATAGTGAAGAATTAATTAAGTTGAGCCTTTCCTCTCAAAAAAAAAAAAAAAAAAAATTAAGTTGAGCCTTTTACTCTAACCATGTCCATGGAAAAAAAATTTGAGTGTAAACTAATACTGGTGGATACTACTAGGACATGGGGCCAAGTCTCACTCATCATGCAAAAGAAATTAATGTTGGCATTTTGTCAAGAAGCTAGATTCCAACAATAAATTATCTGTATAACATATGGAAGTAATGCTGTTTTACTTGATGCTTTCACATGGAGTTGTTTTTTTCATTTTAACCAAGTGTTTTTGATGATTTATTTCTTCCATATGTTGCGGCAACAGGAATGACATAAATTCTTTCTTCAGCATTAAAACAGTTGTGAAATTTCGGCTAACATACCTCTGTCATTCATTCTTCTTTTATTTTTTGGGTTGAATTATGATTATATTATTATTGAAGCCAGAATTCTTCGCCGCTGAAGGCTGTAATGATTCAAAGTTTTTGACTTACATAATTAAATTTGAAGCATCGTCTGGTCATATCTTGCTTCAGGATTAGTTAATATGCAGCAGCTCCGACGCAATGATGCAGTAAGCCTTTGAACAAGAGCAAGATTAATGGTATTGATTCTTTTCTCTGAAACTTTTCGTTTTTAGAGTTGCAGCAAAAGGGGCGATGCATTTGTAATCATATGTTTGTTGCATAGATTCTAGTTGTTATTTTTTTGTCCACAGTTTATTCTTAGTTGTATATACCTTAAAAGTTACTAAAATGAAAAAAAGAGTCTGATTTATCAGATTGCAGCTGTATGTTTGATCATTTGCCTTTTATTTATTTATTTTATTTGGTTGTGGGGGTGCCAAGAAACTTTGCTTACGTTTCAGCTGCTGAAGATCACTGCTGCGTGTATGCAAGTACACAGTTCAGCGGCTAATCATTCTGCCCATATTTTTCAGTCTACTCACTGTGAAAAGTATGATGCAGTTTAGTGACATGGAATAGAGAGCAAGAATTTTGGGGACGAGATCACTGGTTGGAGATGAAGAACATGGACTCGAAGCAATCTGTTCAGAAGCTTGGTGAAACGATTCATTCCCTGCTGGGATTAAAGGCACATTTAACATCTTCCTGGGTCAAATCGGTTTGTGATATTATAAAAAACCTACCATCCACTGACATAAAAGGAAAAAAATTAGAGACACAGAGTTCCGAAATCAAAGAAGTTGATTCAGGACCAACCATTTCAGAAATAAAAGGTTGGCACTTTGCATTAGGATGTGCACGTTGTTTTCATAAATCACTGCCACATTCTGATATAAACCCTTTGTTTGTATCATTTTCAACAGATGAACTTGCTACTTTATCTGCATACATAAATCAACTGAACATACAGAGAAGGCAGATCCTAAATGAGTTTTTAGATTTGAAAGGTTAGTTATCTTAAACTTGAAAAAATTGATCATCAATGCCAAGAAAAAATATGACATTACATCATATTATGTGACAAAGAAACCTTATTCCTCTGTCTAATAAACAAGATCATGCTGAAGCAGCCTTAGAACTCGGCAAAGTCTGTTTGACTGTGAAGGTTGAGGGTCAAATGCAGGATGGTGTTTGATGTCATTTACTAATTTGTTGCATCCAACCTGAAAAGTCATTGTAAATAATTCTAGTCATATGCTCATTGTATCGGCCATTGCAGGTAATATCCGTGTCTTTTGCCGTATAAGACCCATTAGGATGGGGGAGAATTTTGGACGCTTAAGACCTGTTATAGCTTCGGATTCAAACAATGTTCTTCTGAAACTTGCTGCTAATAAGAGTAAAAGTTATAGTTTTGACAAGGTTTTCCATCCAGGTTCATCACAAGGTGCTTGAAGAAGTACAACTTCTCTTTGTAATTTCATTTCTTTCATGTATAGCCCTGAAATAAAAAGCAAACTTATTATGAGCCACCAGCTTGAATTATACAGTTATGAAATGAGTTTGATAGTTGTAATTTTTCAGATGAAGTCTTTTCAGAAGTTGAACCCGTCATCAAATCTGTCCTGGATGGCTACAATGCATGCATTTTTGCATATGGGCAGACAGGCACAGGAAAAAGTTTCACAATGGTAAGGACCCTTTGACATTGGAACTGCAACAAGTAACATGAAATACTCTAGGTGTCATTATGTGAAATACCAAATAGTCAGCTGCTTAGCTAATCTATCTTTAATTAAGAAATTATCCAAATGAGTAATCACTTGTACTGCAAATAAGAACTAACTGGTCACACTATTTATAGTCATTCAAAAACTAAGTGAATCAAATCCTATCTGGAGTGAATATGTATATCTCTACCAACATCAAGAGAATCAATGTAACTTTTCTTAGTATACCTTCTTTTCACTGATAATTTATAGGAAGGTACTCCAGATTCCCCTGGCATAGTGCCCCGAGCAATTGAAGCAATTTTTAAGCAAGCAACGGAAAGCAATCATGCATTTCGCATCAGTTTCAGTATGCTTGAAATTTACTTGGGAAATTTGAAAGACCTGCTTGTTACTCAGCCAACAAAAGCAACTGATCCTTTGCCACCATGGTAAGTCTGCTTTTTGCACGATGCTAGTTGTTTTCATTAACATGTTCTTGTCAACTTCATGATTTTTAATTTTCCCACAGCATTATGAAGGTCAATGCTTAAGCCCGTATCATTTTTTCTGTCAACTTCAAGAAGAGTCTAATTTTCCCTCTATACTGGATGTTCACTGTAATTCAACTAATGTTCATCCACCATTTTACCAGAAAGATCAAGAAGAGTACACCTTTTCTGTGATTTCAACTAAAAAAAATCCACTATTTTGAAAAATCTTGAAATGAGTTGGACTTTTAAACTTGTTTTCCTATATGGTAACAAGAATACTTTTTCAACTAACATAATCCACTGTATTTGCAGCCTTTCCATTCATACAGAACCAAAGGGAGGGATTGAAATCGACAACCTAGTGACCATCCAAGTGAGTGACTTCAACCAAGCTTTGAGGCTGTATAGATTAGGTTGCCGGTTCAGATCAACTGCCTCTACAAATTCAAACACAACCTCTAGCAGATCTCACTGGTAATTATTTCTTCTAAGAATTTTTCAAACCGTTTGTGGAATTAGGTTACCAGAGAGCTAAGTGAAGCTTGAGACTTATTAGGAATCATAAAACACTTCAATATCTGACTGCCAATTTTTGGAAACTGAATAATATTGGCAATTTTTAGAAACTACTTAATTTTGGCAACATTATCTAATATGTTCTAAGTATGCCTCCCTTTTCAATACTCTAACAGCATGATTCGCATATCAATAACCTGCTTTAATGCTCCCGAGAGGCGACGGGAAACAAACAAAATTTGGTTAGTCGACCTAGGGGGAAGTGAGCGTGTGCTGAAGACAAAAGCAAGGGGTAGAAGGCTTGATGAAGGAAAAGCCATTAATTTGTCACTTTCTGCTCTTGGAGATGTCATTAACAGCCTTCAAAGGAGAAAGCGCCATGTACCTTACAGGTAAATAGGAAACTCAACTCAACACAGCCCATCCCAACAGCATGAACTCAGCCGCGTAGATCATTTTTGGAATTCAGTTCTATACAGAGCCCTATCCTCCATTCAAGAATCTAAGGAACCGCATTAGATTTTTTCATTGCAGCGCTAGTACTGATTTGTAATTTTTCTGCATAATACAACAAAAGACTCCTCAAACTAAACTAACCCTTTGTTTGTAACATGGAATTAGAACTTAAGAATGTGAATTGAGTGAAGTTGGAGATTTCAGTCTTTAATTCTTTCAGAAGAAGCAGATAATCTCTAAATTCATCAGATCCAACATGGTCATAGACAAAAACCTAACTAACAATTTCTTACTTTTGACAGGAATAGCAAGTTGACGCAAGTTCTTAAAGATTCCCTAGGTAATTCTGTTCTTTTTTTCCCCCATATTCTGTTATTTGTAAGATACACATCAAATAATATAGCAAAAATGAAAAAAATACTTGCCCTACTTTAGATTGTACCAACCAAAAGGCAAAGTTCCAGAGGTCTATTCGTACCGATCAAGTGTTACCACTAATCAAATGCTTTGAACCAAATTAAAACAACGTCATCTCCTCATGGTCTCTAAAGATTGCGGAAGTCTCAGTGAATGTCTTTTCATAAGAGTGCATACATATGATCCAATTAATTATTCATATTATTTAGGTTATATCTGGCCTTTTTTCTTTTCCAGGTGAGGATTCAAAGACACTGATGCTTGTCCATGTCAGCCCCAAGGAAGATGATTTGTGTGAGACAATATGTTCTCTAAATTTTGCAACCAGGGTAAAGGGCATTCACCTTGGGCACGAGGATTCAAATGTAAGTAGATGCAATATTGTATCTTCATACAGCAATTTAAATATTCTAATTAGCTTGGTAGCATGTTAATGATATCTAGATATATGAAATGTAGAAAAAAGGCACCTGATTCCCTGTAAATTGGTTGAATCGCATGGATTTGCAGTGAACTATATCAAAATTTACTATAAGTCAAAAGAAAGCTCAAAGTGACTAAAGAAACCGCTTATCATGCACTTGCAGAATAAACTATAACTTTTCATGCATAGAATGATTATCAAGTAGTTGCCTAAGAATATCTCTAAATACACAAACTTAGAAAAGAAAGAATCAACTATTTAACTACAGGAAGCATTCTGTTTACAGAAGAAAAAAATAAATCATACAGAAAAGTGAGTAGTAATTTGTCTACATAAACACTCCTCTCTTTTTTTTTTTTTTTTGGTGAGAAAGAAAAGAAGAAACACAATTGTTAAGTGCATTACCTGGTTTGTCGAGCTGCCATCTCAGATAATCTCCTCAACCAATGCTTAAGATTCCTCTGCTTCTGCTTCATTACAAATTAAACTTCCGCATTTCATAATTAAGATGAAACTATTAATATTCAGGAAGTAAGAGACCAGAAAGAAGTTTCAATGAAGAACTTGCAGCAAAAGATGAAAAAGATTGAAGAAGAGCGCCTAAGAGTTAGAGGAGAGATTGAGAACTTAAATGAGAAATTAGAAGCTCTGACAAGGCCTGCACATTCTTTTCAAGAGCAACTAGTAGTTTCCCATTCATCTGAAGAGCCACTATCCAACCGCAAAAATAAGAAGAATAAGGTTGGAGATGTAACAGCAGCTCCTTTGTCACAATTACCAAGATTTATGAATCCAACTTTTTGCAGCAGAAGAAAGTCTGGAATTGATCTTCATTATTCAGAAGGAAAAGACCGAGCCACTCAGAGAAGAAGGCAATCATCTCATCGTGCTGAGTCTGTGACGTTTCCTGTGAAAAACAATTCAGAATACACCTCAGAGCATAGTATTTCAAGATCTGGCTGTTTGGTGGGTTTGAACATGAAAAATAGCGCAGACTATGAAATAGAATACAGCCAAGAAACAATAGACTGTGATGTCAAAATTACTGCTTTGCCCGAGCGGGACAGATCACAGAGGACTTCAATCCGACAAGGAGCTCCCCCCAGTTACCTTGAGAAATGTGGAAGTCAAAAGACTGGAAAATTCAACACCAAAAAATTTTCAAAGGTTGATGACTGGCTTTTACATAAAAATGAACCCACTATCACTGGTTTTACTCACAGAAGTAAACGAGTACTAACTATTCCAGTCCCAGGGAAGAAACATAGGGAAAGAGAACCAAGCACAGCAGAGAGATTATATAATGGTCCCCTGCCTGCATACGAGTTTACTGTGGAAAATACTGTAAGCCTTAATAAAATGAAGAAACAGCTTGTTGCCAAGGAAGACGAGCTGCCCATCCCAGAAGTAATTACTGAAAAACCTCTACCAATGTTGAAGGATTTATTTGAAATGGACTCAAGATCGGATTCCATTTCTTCATCTCATATAACAGTAGGGGAAACAGTGATACAGATGCAAGATTTTGAAGATAGATTGTCGATAGATGATAATACATCTACCACTCCTTCCCTACCTGATATTTACGGTGGTACACTTAATCAATATAGAGATGATGATGAACTCTATACAATGTCGATAATGCAGCCGGTCAAAGTTGAATTGTACTGCTCAGAGAGCTTGCTAAAGAATGGTGGGCACACTTTTTCTCCATCTGAATCAGATAATAGTACCATTGAATCAAAAGGAAATTCTGGTGTTTCTGTCTCAATATTGGATCTGGACTCACTCTGTGAACAAGTGTCTACAGAAATAGGTATAAATGATAATGAAAAGAAAGAGCTGGATGCTTCTTTTCAACCCTTTCTGGTGGAGACAAGACCCAGCCCCTTAAAACTGAGATCCCAAAGAGCTCTATTTATGAATGAAGTGAATCAGAAGGATCTAAATATGCCATACATCATATTACAAGGAAGTACATATAGCAAAGGTAAGAATGTTCATATTTAAATCAAATATTACTCTTTTATCAGGTCAAGTTCTTTGTTTCTCAAGTAATAATCAACTTGAGCGTTAATATATGAAACTCACAAACAACTAAGATCTTACAGTCCTTCAAATTTAAGTAGTTCTCATTCACAATCTTACAACTTGCTCTTATTGCACATTGGGCAGGAACATGCTATGTCCTCAAACAGAAGATCCAGATATTATTTGCTAGTGCTCTTCTAGGATTGGGACTCTATGACTTAGGATTTGACCATGACTTCTTCCATGGTTTAATGCTTTGAAGCAGTTCTGTTGAAGCAAAGAAAGAAGTTGAGCAATTTTGACTTGCAGGCATAATGGTTGGGTTGAGTGTGAGTTGAATGCTTACATATTCTCTGTTCACTAACCATTCCCACCAATTTTCTAGGGAATAAGCTTAATTAAATAAAGCAATGCCAAATCTATATATCTATCTGATTAGACAGGAAGAATAATATTATTTTGTTTAATCTCAAAGGCCTAGCGGCTCTGTGCCAACCCTGTAAACATGAGAATGATGAGGCTACAGAGATCTATCAGGAAGGCTGAACTGGCAATTCGAACTTGTATATATGCACCCACATATCTATTTTCCATAGTGTATGTATGTAGTAGTCGCTCGGATTCTTCTATAGCATAGAATTTTGGGGACAATTTGGAAAAGGTCCATTCAATGAAATGGGCATCTTATGTTGATAATGTTTCAAATTTTGAGTCTAGCAGCATCATTCTGACAGCTGCTCTCAGAGATTGGAAAGAGAGTTTCAACTCTCCGTTTGCACAGTTTTTTGTTTCTTATCTTTTTGTTTTTCCTTTTATTTTGGAAACAACAAAAATGCAATTAAAAAAGACACATGCTTGACCAATAATTACTAAATGATTCCAATTTACAATGACCATAATAGGTTATGCACAGCTTAAGACTCACTAATGAGGTAGCATTGCAACTAACACAGCTTTTAAGATGATGAAGGAAACTTGAAAGGGCTCAGCAACTTACTGGAAAATATGTCTGGTAAGGAACAGAAAACAAACAACTAACAAGGATCCACTGAAAATTGATTGACCCAAGCATCTGGTAACAACAACCGACAGATTAAACAAAAGAAGTACGTTAAGCAATCAGCATGAAGAGGAAAACAAACTGTTTGATAAACAAGTAATAATCCTTGAGTGTATAAAGATTATCATTATCAACACATGATTTGAAATTGAAAAGGTTCTTTGTATTTATAAATGGATAAATCCCATGAATGAAGTCAAAATTACAATTAAACTTACCAATTCATGTAGGCTACATCTGAAAATTTAGTAGGAAATTGAAATAGTGGGGGCAGTATGAGGAAAGTAAAAGCGGCTAAGGATAATAAAGCTATCAGCAGTAATGAAAAGAGACATTTATCAAGAACAAACCTGGCTGTTTATGAGTTGTCACAAGTATTCTAATGCACCAAAAGCTTTGCGCACGACCAAAATGTCAAGTGATTCCAATACTTGATATCAGGATGAGAGAACGGATCTCATTCTCGATTGGTTTTTTAATCATGTCTGCCAATGAATCTGGGTGTGAAAGAAAGATACAAACTAAATCCAAGGTCATTAGGTTGGGTCTTTCAAACTGGTCAGGGAGTTATAATGTATCAAGTTACTTCATTAAAGATCAGAGCTTCTTGTATTAGTGGAAGTCGAATTACTTCCTAGCCACATCAAATTCAAGCAGTCCAGAAAATTCATTTTGCAGATGCTCCGCGAACTTCATCTGTCCATTTATCTTGCATAGAATTTGGTAGAGTCTATCAAAATCAGGATGGGATGTGTCTCCTGCTACAAATTCATGAACTCTGCTACTCACTTCAATGTAACTGCACCCTGGCATCTTTTTAACTCCCATGTCCCTCATTACTTTCCTTATATTTCCAGATTCATTCCACCTCCCAAGAATAGCATATATATTACACAAAATTGCATAATTTCCACTATTATGGGGCTCCAACTTTATCAGATGTTGCAAAGCACACTCTCCTAGCTCCACATCACCATAAATATTAGAAGCAGCAAGAAGAGAGCCCCATATAGCTGTGTTTGCCTCAAATGGCATCCTTCTAAGTAGTTTCTGGGCTTCTTGGAGGTAACCAGCATGGCCAAGTAAATCTATCATGCAACCATAGTGCTCAATCTTTGGTTCAATCCCATACCTTGATTTCATGATGTTGAAATACCAGCGACCCAAATCAACCAAGCCAGCATGGCAACAAGCAGAAAGGATAGCAATGAAAGTAATCTCATTTGGTTTAACTCTAGCCCTTTCCATGTGAGAGAACATGTCAAGAGCTTCTCTTCCTAGACCATGCAAAGCTAGTCCAGCGATCGTTGTAGTCCATGTGATAACACTCTTATTCTTCATGTTCTCAAATACTTGTAAAGCCTTGCCAATTTTTCCAGACTTAGCGTACATGTCTATAAGTGCATTGTTAAGAGGAACAATCGCATTCAATCCATGTTTTTCAATATAGTTATGAATCCACTCTCCCAACTCAACTGCACCCAATTGAGCACAAGCAGAGAGTGCAGCTAACATAGCAATTTCATCAGGTTCCACATTTTCAAGCTGCATTCTTCTAAACAAAGTAATTGCCTCATTAGGTTGGTCCATCTGAGCATACCCTGCAATCAAAGTAGTCCAAGAAATCACATTCTTTTCAGTCATGAGCTCGAATAGAGCCCGAGCATTGTTCAGATCACCAACCTTTGCATATCCTGCAACCATCGTGTTCCAAACTGCAACATTCCAGACTCTAAGACTCAATTCATCAAATACTTTACGAGCATCATAAATGCATTTACAGCAAGCATACATTTGTATAAGAGCCGCGGCAACATGAACATCAGAGTCTAACCCAGTTCCTACTGTTTGACAATGTATCTCTCTCCCCAGTTCAATGGTTGATAACTTAACAACAGCCTTTAATACAAAAGGGAATGAGTAATTGTCAGGACGCAAGGCCCTGGCTTGAATTTTGTTAAAAAGAATGACAGCATTTAAGGGATTGTCAGTTTGAGAGAGAGCCTTGATGGTGGTGTTGTAGAGATATATATCTGGTTTGGATTTGTGGGTGAAGATTGAATATACATAATCAGAGAAACCCAAAGAAGAGCAGGAGTCGATGAATCGGCTAAGCAGGTGATTATCTTGATCAAGGCCTCTAACGATCATAAACCCATGTACTGCAAACAAGTGTTTGACGTTCGAGCACTTGCACAGCCTTAGCAAAGTGACAAGGCCTGCCGCACTTGTACAACAAATGAGACGTTTGTGTATGATCAGGAAAGAGGACAGTGATATTGATTTCCCTAGAATTAGAAATGATTTGTGTAAAGAAAACATCTTTAAGGCTCTTCTTATGTTATTTTGTTATGCCCACAAAAAGATCACTTTTCAATTTCAGGCCTCTGTTACCTTTTACTCTTGTTAAGTGGGTGAGGGTGTACGTGTACGTGTACTTGAGCTTGGAGCTTATTAGTTAAATTTGGGAACAGTCGTCCTGATTTTGGTGGCACTCTACCCAAGGAGAGAGTTAGTCCTAGGTTTTAGACTTTTAGTAATGATTTTTTGACAAGTAAAAAGGCCGGCACAAAGCCCAGAGATGATTTCTCGAAGTTGAAATTCAAGAGATGGGTAAATTTCAGTCTTCCTCTCCGGTGAAATAACAATCTTTAAATTACTCCCTTTATTTTTTAAAATATCATATCATCTCCAAAATATATTATCTCTCTATTATTTTTAACAACTAAATAAGTAAAATAGTATTTATACATTCTCTAAACAATCAAATAATAGAAAAAAATCAAACTTAAAATAGATTAATTTTTATGGGCCTAAATCTTTTTAAATTTTTTAAAATACACACAAATATTTTAAATATTTATAGTGTGTACCCTAATACTTTAAATTATTTTTATTTTACACCTATATGACTAATTTTTTTAAACTATTAAAATTTTACTTTTTTGTATTTAAAAGATTTATTTTAAAAAATAAATAAATTAATTAATTTAAAAAGCTACAAATAAAAAAAAGAATAATATTTTATCTTTTTCATATTTATTATTCTTTTTTCTTTCTCTTCTCTCTCCCTCTTCGTTTCTTCTTCTCTGTTTTTTTTCTCACTCCTTCTTCTATGTTTCTTCTGTCTGTGGTTTCTTCTTCTCTGTTTTTTTCTCTCAGTGATCAAACCCTTTGACAAATAACAATCCATCTTCAAACTCATTGAGTTTTTTTTTAATGAAAATATACATTTTAAAAAAAACAAACAAATTGAGAAAAAAAATCACAACCCAGAGCAAATTTAAATTTAACAAAAACTTAGATCCAAACCCACCTTAAATCAAAATACGCAGATCTCTAAACCATTAAAAATGTGCCCATGTCATCACTATCATCTTGACTATCTTCATCACCATCTTCTATCTCAAATTTTTTTCTTTCCTCTCACACACTTAACAACTCTACAACCATTTTCAAATCCAAATCAGACCAACAAAACCCATGTCCATTGCCCAACAAAGCCACCCATGGCAGCGCATGGCCATTCTAAGCAAGCCCATGGCTTCACGCGACCATGCCAAGGAAGCCCATGGCCGTCGCCGCCATGCCAAGCAAAACCCATAGGGCCATTCCAAGCAGCAAATGGGTGTTGATGATTTTATGATTAATTTATTTTTAAGCTTTACTGGTGAATTTGGGAAGAAGATGAAAAAAGCAGGAAATGAAACAAAGGGGAAAATATAAAACTCAAAAAGATGAAGATATTAATCAGAAAATATAAAAATAAAAAAGTTAGAAAGAAAATTATTTTTCTTATTTTAAAGAGAAATAATTTTTTTAATTCTTCTGTAGTTAAAATGGTGATTTTTATTAGTGATGCACATAAAGTTTGAGGTAGTTTTATTTTAAAAACAGTAGGGACATAAAAGATATATCTCTCCAACATAAGTATAATAGTAAGATAACATTTTAATCATAAATTAAAAAGGGTTCTTTTCAAGATTCCTAAGATATATGAATTAAAAAATGATAAATATTTTTTTAGAAAAATGATAAATATTTGATATACTTAAATATTATAAATTATTAATTATTTTATAATTTTACCCCTTAGCTTCATGTTTGGGAAGAGAAATATACTAAAATAACTTTCAATAAAAAAATTATTATTATAAAAAAACAAGATTAAAATTTATAACAAATAATATTAATAAATAAGAAACCGACAAAAGTTTGGGATTAGGATTAAGGTTTTGGTTTTTGAATTTCGGTAAATTTTATATATTTTCTAATTTTTAATCCATTGAATTATATTAGTAATGACTAATAGAATGTAAATAAATTTTATGGGTTAATTTATCTTTTAGATACTTTAAAGGTAAAATGGTAATTTGAATGATAAAAGTCAACTAATTGATTAATGATTTATATTTATAAATTATTTAAATTCAAGATAAGGGTAGAAATTTATTTTTTTGATTTTTATTGTGGTGATATTGTAAATAAAATTTGTTATTATTATATTTTTTTATAAATTAAAATATAAGTAAAATTAATTTAAATTTTTAAAGGTCTTTTATTATTTGAAGAAATTTTTGTTAATAAAGTTATTTTTATTATTTAATTTAAAATATGTCAGACCTTAAGGAGCGAAACGAAATTATCTTTACTAACCATATAAAATTATTAATTATTAAATTAAGAGTATTCTTGTATTTTAATCTGTCAACGTTAATTAATGGTTACAAATAACGAATTTTAAAGGATAGTTTAATGTTTCTAAAAGAAAAAGAAACAATTTGACGATTGTCTCGGTAGGCTGAAATTAACCCTCATGAGATGGGGTTGAGTTTTGTTAGTTGATTAGATAGACGTCGTGCTCATGCAAAAAGATTGGTTTTTGAGTCAGTTTAAAGTGTTGTGAGTACCAAGTAATTGCTATCGGTCAGAAGACGAACGGTTAAAATGTTTTTGAGTCTTTTTATTGACTTGGGTCCTTTGTTTTTTTTTTTTTGGTGAAATTACGAAGTCAAGGATTTCATTTAATTTTTATTTTTATTAGATTTTGATCATATTAAAATAACTAAAATTATATTATAGTGTAGGTAATACGGAATACTTATATAACACTATAATATAATATAAAATATTATCATTTAATATATAATAATATTATATAATATATATGACGAGTTAAAATTTTTAAAATTAAGAATAAATAAAATAAAAAAATTTATAAGTGTTATAAAATTTATCAATTAGGAGCACAATAATAGATCAAGAGAAAGAGAGAAAGCTAATAAGAGATACAATATGTGTAGAGAGGAATTTTATTCATTCTAATGTGTATACAAATAAGGAGTAAAATGCCTCCTTTTATAGTGATACAACCATAAAGTGGTAAGTAATGCATCATAATTATAAGAAATAATAACCCTTAAATTAGAGAGATAATGGGAGTTATAAGAGATGAAAAGTTGCTTGTGAGGAGATCAACGGTTACTTTAATGAACATAATTATTTCATAACACTCCCCCTTGGATGTTCATCATACAAAGAATATGCCTCATTAAAACCTTTGCTAGTAAAAATCCTATGGGAAAAAAAAACTAGCGAAGGAAAAAGAGTACACTATTCTTTTATATCTTTAAGGAGGTGCAAGCTGCCTCGTTAAAACCTTACTAGGAAAAACCTAATGGGACAAAAACCTAGTGAAGGAGAAAGAGTACAGTGCATATAGTTCTCCATATCAATAACTCCTCTTAAATATGCTCCCCCTCAAAATGACATGGATGCTTCAAAGATCAATCATAATTTGTTGTAACTAACATTACTTTGGTGAAACAATCTGCAGGGTCAACACCATTCTTTGAAAGCTTGAAAATATATAATAAATTGGAGAAGCCATCATCTTGAATTAGAAGAATATTGTCATGTATGTAGCTTCATAATTTTGTTGACTTACTTGAATAAGATCAAGCTTTAGCATCCATACCAAAGAAAGAGTGTGATATACTTTTCACACTATTTTGATATTTTTAAGTTTATACGGAACATATTTCAATTTTCAATTATGTAATTTTCCAATGCCCTTCTAGTCACAAGTCGGAATAAAAATATGGTACTTCAGGACCAAGACATATGTACTATATTTTAAAATAGAATAATTTTGAATATGAAATACTTCTAGTATTTCTATATTATTAGCATTTCACTTAAGAAATTTCAATCCATAAATTGAAAGGAATTCTTTCATTTCAAGATCTTCATCATGAATTTTATTTTTAAAAGAAATAAATTCATAAGCTCTTCCAGAGTGTTTTTATGATGAAATCATCAACACATTTTGCAAAAATTACAAATTTAATATTTAGCTTCAATAAAATCGCATAGCAAAGTGGAGCGATATATCCCACTTATAATAAATCACTCAAGTGATTATACTTTTAATTTATAAGTCTAGATTGCTATACTATACACAAGTATGATTATAGCTTTATCAATAATATATAAGCTGCAAGCTTTTTGAATTTAGTACTTCAAATACTTATTTCAAGCATTTTATCCTTCAAGGACAAGTACATAGATTCTTCAATTTAATTTTGAAACATTATAGTTCAAATTCACATTTTATTCATAAATTTTACGATTTCTGGCGTATGGACTACAAGTCCAAAATTCTTCAAATTTTTTGCTAATTAATTTCACGTTCTATAACGTATAGACTTCAGGTCCGAATATTTAAGAAATTTTGGCCAATCATATAATTTGATGATCTTCACATTTTGTGATTCAGGATCCTGAAAATATTATCATAACAACTAAATTTTATTGACAACAATCTTATGTCAATTTCAATTTTTTCTATTGCACCAAGTACCAACATTAATTAAATATTTCTCATTTTCAATTTATGTGCCCAATTGAGATCTTTCGAAGCTTCTAATAAATATGCCTCTCAAAGGGCTAAAGATCTCTATTTTTTTTATGTGCATGCGTGTCTTTTATAGGGCAATTTGAATCTCTTTATTTCTCACCATTTACCTCTTCAAGGATATTTGAGATTCATTTTTTAGTTGGTACATTATGTCTCTCCAGGGACAATATATTTAATAATTTAACATAGATCAAATAATATTTTGCTATACATGCAAATATGGTCTCTTCAGGAGCACCAAATTATTTCATTTCAACTTCCCGGGAATTAAATTTTTGCACCAATTGATCTATCACATGCTTCAGGCATTCATATATTTATTTGTCTATCACCATTCGTTCTTCAAGAACATCATATATATCAAACCGCAATCATATTCTATTTGTGAAATTTCACTTTCACATATTAATAAATTCATCCAATAATTGATCAACAATGCACATAGAATCATCTATCACATAAGATGAGATATATCAACATTAAGATGAGATAAAGTGATACGTAATAAAATCAAATCATCCATCACGTATAGCTTTCCTCCCCCTCGTGATGGGATGACTTCTTCATAAAATATGCCACAAAATATTTAAGCATAAATAATGGTGAATCATGACAAATAATAAATAATTTCTATAAGTTCATTTTCACTTGATTTAAACAAAAATCAATAATCAAGAGAATCTTCTGGCTCTTTGATTAAAATTATTGTGAATTTTCTATAATTCGATACATAATATTATCCTCATTTGCAGATTTAGCATTGCAAATTCATTATTTCAAACTATGTAAGAAACTCTAGACTTATTGAACTTCTAGTTCCTCACAAATTATTTTGATTTTTAAATTTGATCCACTTCGGGTGGTGCAATATATATATTGCAATCATTAATACTTAAATGGTGATCATTGTAATGTTGATAACTTTAATAATGAGATGTTTAGCACTAATCTCATAATTATCAAATAACCATTCGCTTCAAGGAATGAAAATATATCACTAGTGATATGAGACCAATTATTTACATCAAAAGCTTAATATTTTTTTCATATATAAAGAGAAACAATAGTTCCAATACACATATTGACAATCTCAATTTGCTACTGCAGGAGCATAAATGAGCTATAAAATATTTACACATATCACATATTCTCTTTATATTTGTTCTTGATGATTTTCTCCTCATACACATATAAAACAAGAAAATCATACATGAGCTTTTGTTCAATCTTTTGATAGTCTCATATTTCATTTAAATTGTTTCGAAGAAGCAAATTATCTATTTGGATTTTCAATTTTCATTCCTTCAAGGAGATAAAATAAATCACCATGATAATTCAATCCTTGGACTTTATGATATATTATGTTATTTTTCCTTCAAAATTTTCAAGGAAGCAATATGCCTTGTAATATTCATTTTGTAACTTCTTCTGGGAGATATGGGGAAGGAAATTTGTATAGTCTTACATGACATATACATGAACTTATAATATTTGTATAGTCCTTCTTATTATATAGTGAATCCTTCATGAATAAGATATTGATAAATAACATAATAATTTTGATATTAGTTCTTCAGGAACAGATATCGAAAGAAAATTTTCATTATATATATAATACAATCCTTCAGGGATACATTCTTAATTTTCTTTCATTGTTTATAATATTCAACCTCCAAGGATTTTAATATTCACACTTCAAGGTGAAATTTTTAATTCCAAGAATACAAAATATATAACAACAATTGAATATTAGAATAAGAAATATTAAACAATAGCAATATCAATGAATGGAACATTAGATAAACATTGTAATCTAATTCCCATAAAATATATATAATGATTAATAAAAGAATTAAGGAACGACTTCACATATCCATTATTCTTAAATTATAAAAATACATAAGCAACATATGCATATGGTTATAAACAAATTAAGATAGTTTAATTCATACCTTGGTTTGTGAGATCAAAGTAGAGACATTACCATATTTTAAAAAGGACACAAATCAATTGCTTGTGGCTAGAGACTCATGCTGATAACGTGTTATAAAATTTATCAATTAGGAGCACAATAATAGATCAAGAGAAAGAGAGAAAGCTAATAAGAGATACAATATGTGTAGAGAGGAATTTTATTCATTCTAATGTGTATACAAATAAGGAGTAAAATGCCTCCTTTTATAGTGATACAACCATAAAGTGGTAAGTAATGCATCATAATTATAAGAAATAATAACCCTTAAATTAGAGAGATAATGGGAGTTATAAGAGATGAAAAGTTGCTTGTGAGGAGATCAACGGTTACTTTAATGAACATCCACATAAATTATAATTATTTCATAACAATAAGAAATTTTTTTTATATATTCTTATAATAAAAAAAATATTATAGATATTTAATTAATTTTAGAGCCTAAATTTTATTATAAGATCTAAATGTCATGATTGGTCCTCTTTAAAAATTTTTTTATTTTTGAGGAATTTGGAAGAACTGGTGGCACCATTGCAACCAAAAAAAAAAAAAAAAACACCCAATAAATTAGAGGAATTTATTTATTTATTTAAGCATGGAAATGAAAATGGGTAGAGAGAGAAATACTACTACTAGTTGTAGTGAGTCAATTCAGGCGGAGGAGGAGCAGGAGCAGGAGGAAGTGGTGGCGGTACTGGTGGTGGTGCCGGAGGCGGCGGAGGGAATGACGTGGAGCTCGTGTGCAAGACATTGCAGGTAGAGCATGAGCTACTTGAAAATCTCTTAAAAGACTTCAGCAACTAGGTCCACTATCATTGTTCCTTTTTCCGGCATTTCTTGGTTCCTCAATCTCTTTAATTACTATGTCAATTCAGATGATCACGAGCTCTTCAGCAAGGAATTGCAGCTCTCACTCTCAAATTTTTAATTTTTTCTTTTATTAACTCTCCTTTCTTTTTTCAACAGCTTTTTTACTGACATTGGCGAAAACAGAACGGGTCATTTCTTGAAGGTATGCTTGCTATCGGCTATCCCTCCCGCTTTCAAAAAGTGTTTAACGTTTTCTATTTTAACCATGTTTTAAATGCTATATTGTTATGTTTCTTCATTGTTGTAAGAATTGCTTATATGACTATTCAAAGCATGAAGATATTTTCTCATGTCGTCAGACTACTAGTTTGCTCTTTCTAGTTTTTCAATTTCCATAATTTAGTTGTTATCTATATACATTTTACATTTGACATTTTACAAGAATGATAAGTTATTTGAACATTTTTATTGGTCTCTAGTAGATTTTGAATTCTTTCTGCTTGTTAGTTCATAATGCTGAAGTGTGTATATAGAAGATCTTAAGGGCTTGTGGCTGCGGCCACACAATATTGCATTGCTGACAGTAGGCTACACAACAATATATTATCCCTTTGTTTCCATTTTTCTTCAATTATTTCCTCTCAAAATCAAAAGCTCTTTCACTCAAATTTTCATGAACAGTGGAGAAAATATGTTCTTTGTAAATTTTCTTCTGTCTTTGAAATGCTACATTTCGCTGTTGTTTTCAGATTTATTGCACAAGTTAGACACAGTTTAGCTGCTACATGGTTTCACAGCTGCTTGTGTGTGGTGTTGCTCAGGCTACTCCAAATTAGCTTCCAAAGTCGTTTTACTTGTTTTAGTTGCAACATTCAAGTACAGTGATCTTTGTATTTGTCATGTTGTGTTTGGAACTTTATGCACTCGTGAATCTTCTCCGCAGAGCTTCCTGCAAGCTTATCCAGTTTTTCTGTTTTTCTTTCCTAGATTTGTGTATCTTGATGTAGTTTCTGCCTGCCATTTTAACTTGCGTGTTTGAAGCCTTTTCCCAATAATTTCATTACGCTTGCTCAAAGTTATCTTTATTGATAAAATAGAGAAACAATATCATAATATAATTATCAAACATATGAACTGCCTTGAATTTAATGAAAATAAACACCTTGAATTTAATGAAAATAAATGTGTTTGTTCAGAACTGTCAATCTCAAAGTTAGTTTAACTTGATTGTTGGAAAATCAACCTTGGAAGCTACACTTTCTTAGCTTTGCCTAGATGCTAAGAACTATTTTAAATACAAGATTGGATTCCCTGGAGATTGGGTGTGCTATGGAGATTATAAGAAGCTCCAGTGGTAAGCAAGATGATTTGCTGATATGGTTAATGAACTCGATATACATAAATGTCTCCCCACTCTATTTGTTCATCAAAATGACTTTCTTCATTAGACCTGTTCAGGTTGGAGGCAGAGCCTCAGAGGATTGAATTTATTAAGCTATCCAACCAGTCAAGATCTCCAAAGCGTGCTAAGTTGAGTGCTTTAACTGGTCCAATTGGTTTAAAGGTGGTACCCAAAAGTCTCTTTCTTTAATTGTTTATAATCTTTAATTGTATCAATAGAAAACAAATATCATGTGTGGAAATTTCAATGTAAAATGAATCTTGCAAAGCTTCTTAATACTGCATATAGAAGCCTGGTTGGATCGGTTTTCTCATACTCATGTAGAAATCTTAAGTGAGACCATTATTATTGGATTTGGACTTGCTACTTTAGAAAATTATCTATGCTGAAAATTTTGCTTGAAGAGTTTACAGTAGCAAGAAGGAAGATGATACTTCAATATTTTATTATGGTCTGAAAAAAAAAATTGGATTGAGTTATGTTGAACCTTGGATTAACTTTTTCTCATTTTACTAATTTGGTAGTTATGCACCCATCTGAATGAACAGTGGTTCCAAATTGTAGTGGTAATACGAGTGAAGATAGTACAGCTGCTAGCCATAATGCTAGGTCTTATACACTTTGTTTAATCCATCTGGAAGGCAGTGTTTACTTTCTTCTTGTTAACTCACTGCTTAACTGAGAATGATTGAATAAGGTCCTGTTATGGCGACACTCTTTACCAGTCTCTGTACTTCTGTGACTTGACATCCTCCACAGACAAAAGATTTCAGAAGTTGCAAGCCATGCATATAGACCAAACTGATCTGTTTG
This sequence comes from Clausena lansium, assembly GCA_030449835.1. Classification (NCBI taxonomy): domain Eukaryota; kingdom Viridiplantae; phylum Streptophyta; class Magnoliopsida; order Sapindales; family Rutaceae; genus Clausena; species Clausena lansium. The sequence continues at coordinate 136,268 of JASUUF010000351.1, read as the reverse complement.
TGGTCCAGTCATATTTGCAGTTGATAGTGATGGTGAAGCATGCTCTCATCCCTAGTCCATGCCTGAACCATTAAGAGCCATTTAGTATCCAAAATTTGAATCAATCTTAATTGCCACATGATACTAGCATGCGTTATTTGTGGAGATTAAGATTTCTCGCAGATTTAAGTAGTATGCCGTACTTGATAATCAAACAATTAGTAGTATTACTGATTATATCTCCTCCCTATGCAAACTAATTCTGAGGGTTAGTTATCCTTATTGTGAGCTTGTGCTATGACAGACAATTCTGTATAGAATCCATTAGTCTACTTCCATTTGTTGACTGGGCTAAGCCTCCAAATATTTGTGAAGAAATATCAATTGTACCATCCTCTTGATTCAAAAAAATCTTTGTTGAGCTCTGACTTGTAAATTTGAGGACAAAATTCTTCTGAAATAGAAGCAACTGATGTAGCCAGTCAAGTCCCAAGTCACTAAGAACTATAAATACACGGGCTATTATGCTATTACTCCAACATGAAAGGTTTTAGAGTTTCTAACTGATAGTGGTGTGGTTTGAAGTGCCTTGGAGTTCAACGCTACCTGCCTGTTTCACTTCTCATCTGCTTTGTCTGAAAGCCCAGTTTTTTGCAATTCATTTTATTATTTTCTGTCTTAAAATTTTTTATAGCTCTTATCTTTTTGTCTCCCAGAACTCTGAAAACTTTTCTAGAATCTATGAGATTTTTTTCTTATTTGTTCCTATATATTTGGTAATTTTTTCCAATCCTTGTTCTTCTTCTTACATTTTTTTTTAAATTGTAAGTTTGCATTGTTTATTCGTCTGGCAAAATGCAAGAAAAAGAATCTGGCTGCATCCAGTTTGCATCAAATGGAGAGGTTATGGATATTTTCATTTTCACACGTGTGTATTTTGTGCGAGTAATTCTCATTTCTCTGAATAATTCTTTGGGTTATCTTTTTCTTCTCTTGGGATCTTGTGGTACATCAAGAAGATCTATCTGCTCGATCCCCCAGTTTCTTTTTAGAGAACTCTTAGATTCAAGACACCTCTATTCTTTAAACCCTGAACTCACATCGCTCTCTGTGATTTCTTCCATCAACCAGGTTTAAACACATTAAACTAAATTCACTCAAGTGTTAGCATAACAAATCATGGTAACAGATGTCTTTTCTACACTAACTGAGCCTTTGGTTGGTTGTGAAGCTTTATTTTTCTAGTTTTTTCTATTCATGCTTAAAGTGTCATCTGATTAAGGCTATACCAAAGGTTAGACTGTCTTTATTCTCAAGATTTTATTGCATTAATAAATTTATTTCTACAGGTTTTGGAAGCATCTATTAGTAGAAACTGCAGTACCATCATTGTTCCTGCTGGAAGTTCACGGGGTGAAGGGTGGGCAGCATTCAGGAACATATTGGCAGAGATTAACGAAGCATCACGACTTTTCATATTGCCTAATCAAGTGTCCTTGTATTGCAAGCATAAAATCCTTGCTTTCATGTTCTGCCGCTGAAAAAGATATATGTTGCTTTCATCATAGGTCTTACTTCTCCCTTATGTCTTGTTGGGCTTTCAGATGATGTAGGGGCTGGTTTCATATCCGGTCACAGTAGCCAACCTGCCCCTGCTTGTGAACTGAATGTGGATAGATCAGTTGATTTGCCAGCACAAGATGAAATAGGTAACATGGGGGTTTCAAAGGTGATCAGAGCTGATTAGAAGAGATTCTTCTTTGATCTTGGGAGCAACAACAGAGGTCATTTCCTGAGGATATCCGAGGTGAGCCAATGGATGACTTAATATTTGATTTAGTTTGTCTGTTTTGAGAGTTAAATTGGACATTATAATAGTTTTTTCCTTGTAAATTAAAATTGTTGTTATTTTTTCTATAATGGTGTCAATACGTAGGTAGCGGGCTCTGATCGTTCCTCAATATAATCCCACTGTCTCGACTGAAGCAGTTTCATGAAATAGTGGGACACTTTTTGGAGATTACCAAAGGTCGAATTGAAGGAATGACTGGTGCAAGTGTTCGGAGAGTGGATCCCCCTCAAAGATGAAGTCAGTTGATTCAGGTGTTTGGTGAAACAAATAATTGGCAATGCAAGGTTGTTACGGATTGGTGTTTGATCAGGGCTGATGATTGTGTTAGTCCTGCTATGATATTTCCTTCTCCCTCTGTTCTCACATTCAAGTAAAATAATCCGATGTATCTGTTTTGTTAGCAGAGAAATTTTGGAAATATTTGTCAAGCGTAATTTTGGATTGATAACAAGAAGAAAAAAAAAAGGCCAGATATTTGTAATTGTTAGTTTGATAGTGTGGCAGCCAAGTTACGGTTTTAATAATGCTCATTCGAAATGTGTTTTGCTTAGTTTCAATGAAAATGGTTGTTAAAAGGTTCTTCGTAAATTTTTTTTCCCCACTATGATTCATTTCTCTAACTGCAAGCATGGTAGTGACCTTGGTCTTTCACCTTTCTAATTGTCGTCTGATTTTTGTGATTTTACTTTGCCCACTATGGTATCAGGAATTAGAAACCTAATCAATTACTCAACGGTTAGCAAATAGCTGCCGTATTGCCCTTGCAAAAATCATGCTACCGGGTGGGATTCACAATTCTCATTTTATTTACAGTTGAGCAATTGAAGTTTGAACATGAGGTTGAGGTCCATGCGACTCCTGATGGAATTAGGGGGCCGATGAATATATATATATATCCATGTCAAAGGCTCAAGATTCCTTTCAATCTCAGTATTCGAAACTAAAGTTGAAAAGGAAAGGAGTAAAGTTGACACAGAAATTTCTCACTTCCTCTCTCTTTCAAGTAGAATGGTCATGTACATCATTTGCATTATTTTGATATAAAATATGACAAACAGAAAGGGAAAGAGATATCATATTCATACAAATATACGTGCACATGTTGTTTTCAATTTCTATCTTGTTGAAAAGAGAGATAACAAGAGAAGAAAAGGATGTATAAAAGGATGGTGAATGTGGGGGTAAGTTCCGGATGGGTCACACACAGCAGTGCTGATAGTAACAACTCTAAGGACTTGTCTCACTGACACTAGCCAGTACTCAGTAGTTGAATGATCATGATGAAGGCATAATATAATATAAACGGTGAAATTAAAACTGGATTTTACATCACTTCACACATGCAGCTTGTGGGGTTCTGTGATCAGCATGGTCTCTGTATTTGTGTTTGTGTGTGTGACAGACTGTTAGTCCCGACTGAGTCATATCAATGCACAAAACTGAAAAAGCTTCCTCTCCTACTACTACTTTTTCTTCTCCACTGAAAGATAGGTAGGGGTCCTCTCCTTTCTCTTACTGATCAATTCTTCATATCATATATATGCTTAAACACTAAATTTCTTAATTTCTCACCGAGCATAATTTTATATCAAGAAAGAAAAAGGGCAAAAGGCATACTCAATTACTCTGCTTAGCCATTCATGCAAGAACACAAATACTGACAAGTACATGTTACAATTTTACTTCTACTTTGCTATACAGTAACAGTGACCCTGTAGTTAGCTAGCTAGATATCTAGAGTTAGGTCATTGATTTGCAGAGAAGATTGTGGAAGGTGTCCCAAGCTCCCTGGTGGACCACTGTGTGTGTACAAGCTCTAATGTGACGCATGATGATGCTTAATCCCATTTACCCAGATAGAATGTGACAACTCTTTACTTAAGAGGAAGGATCTTTGGACCACTAGCTCTCTTATTTAACCAAATCCATATCAAACACAAAAAAATTTTTCTACTCACCTTTTCAATATGTTGAAAAATAAAGAGCAGTTCAGAGAGAGATTAGATTTATAGCTCATAGCTAGGAGGAATATTTATCAGTGTAACATAGGAGCTAGCTATTTTGTCTTAAAACGATCAGCATTATAAATCCATGCTTGCTTGCTCCATATTGTTCAAATTCATAAGATTGCTTGTAAGAAGAAATTTAGGTTATTTCCAATAATATTAATTCTTGAAAACGAAGTTACAATTATTTTTTAGGGTTTATCGATTGTTGCAATGTCCCATTTCTTTTTATGTCTTAGTACTATCAAATGTAAGTCCATTTTATTGCCATTTTCTAATGCAATAATAATAATGTAGTTGAAAGGATGATAATATATACAAGGAACCTTAGGATCTCAGATGGGGTGTGATTAATTATTGACTGGTGACGGGCAGTGTTGGAAAAGGAAAGTTGGGTCCCCCCATTACTGAAATTGCAGTGAGTTCCCAAGATGCTGTAAACTTCTAACACTATCGGAAAAGAAAATACTATTAACATTCCAAATTCATATAACGAAGGCCTCTGGCCAGCTAGCTTCCTCTCTTCAGCCACACCTGCGCAAGAGAGAGGAGGGAATAAAGATGTGAGTTGCATGATATACTGCTATAAGTTTAGAATTATATGCTAATATGATTGCAAATAAAAACTTGTTCATACATATAAATGTGCGTATGTGTACCACCAATGATTAATTATTCCTTTGGCACAATGTTTAAATTCAATGATTCTTGCTAATTTGTAAAGGGAGATTGCCAATTTCCCCCCTGCTGTAATCATTATATACCATTTACTCCCTTATTATTTTTATAATAGTCAATAACTCCCCTAACAGCATAAATTTATAATATTACCCTTCTTTTCAAGTACACTTTTATTCATATTTATTATAAACTAAATAAATCATATGAATGGAAATTAAAATAAAAAATTAAGTATTAAAAATAAGAAATATATGTTTCGATGTGAAAAAAATTACTAATAAAATATTTTTTTTGTACTTTTTTTTATTTTATAAATATTTTCTTATAATAAGTATATACGAAAATTATTATAAAATGATAAAAAAGTTATTATAAGAAAACTTGAATGATAAATAAAAAATTATTATAAAATAGATAATAAATATTTTTCTTGTAGATTTTACATTTAATTTTAAAATATTGTAAAACATTTATTATAAGAAAAAGTTATTAAAATAAAAAAAGTACAAGAAAAATATTTTATTATTAATTTTTTGTTTACAACAAAACATATAATTCTTGTTTGTAAAACTTAATTTTTTATTTTAATTTATATTCATATGATTTATTTAATTTATTATAAATATGAATAAAAGTGTATTTAAAAATAAGGATAATATTATAAAATTATACTGTCAGGGGGGTTATTGGCTATTATAAAAACAGCAGTAGGATAAATGATACATATTAATTTTAGTAGGGGAGAAATTGACAATCTCCCGTTTGTAAATGGAAGCGCGTGAGCTACCAGCACCTACCAGCACCAGTCATTGCTTCAAGTTAGAATAATAACTGGAATAGTTATGAAATTTGTTAAGCTTACTTAGAAGTTCTTATTCTTAAATGGTAACTGGGGTTGGTATAATATGTAAATGGCAAGTATGAATAATTGGTTTGAATTTGAGCTGCGAATATCAATTTCAATTAATGAATATTAATACAACTGTTTAAAACTACTGTTGATACTAGACTCTTATTATTTAATAAATGAATAGAGCAGAATTTCTTCAAAATTGATAAACATTGTATTATAATGTTTTTCAAAATTAATGTACTATAATGTTCACTTAATAGTTAACGTACATATATATACGGTTCTATCTCCATTTAAATAGATAAAATTCAAGGATGCACATATATGTAAGAAATTTGGATGTTTATTGTTGAAATGATAAGGGTTTTAGAGTACTATATAATTAATATCAATGATAGAGGCTAAACAATTCCAAGTGTAACAAGAGGCAAAACACGGTAGAAAGCTTATCTTTGCCCTTTGTGGGTCATTCACCATCTCACTAGTTCGTCAATAATATATATATTCCTTGCAAATCCTTCTTGCTCATTCCAGTGGGCAGGCAATAATACCAATCAAGCCAACTCTCTTGCTTTTATCTCCTCGCAAGGTATATAAAAATATATAGCTCCTCTCTCTCCTCTTTGAAATTAATCTATTTACATTATTCATTTCGATACTATAAATAATTAATCTGCTCCTTCAATATCTATACACATATATAATATACATACATATATAAAAAATTAATTAGATGGAGTTGTCGAGCTCATCAGCCGTGACGACAAGATGCATATCATCAGCCTCCACAGAGAATAATAATTACATGGTGATGAAGGAGTACTGGAAAACATGGCAGGCAGGAGGTCTTCACAAAGTGCTGTGTATGCAAGGCGGAGATGATGATGGTAGCTATGCTAAGAACTCACAAGCTCCCGCCTCCGCTATCACCTTATGCAAACCCTTGCTTTTAACTGCTATTCAATCAATGAAACTTTTCTTCACCAAGACTAATGAAGGTGATTCTGATTCTGCTTATTATGATTCTATAAGAATAGCTGACTTGGGTTGTGCAACTGGGTACAACACCTTGGCCACCATTGACATGATTGTTGGAAGCTTGAGGAAGCGTTATCTCAATGAGTGTGGCTTCGAGCCTGAATTTGAGGTCTACTTCTCTGATCTCCCTTCCAATGATTTTAACTCTCTGTTTCGTTCGTTAACTGCCATGTTTGATTCTGATTCTGATAACAATAACAAAACCCTAAACAAGTATTATGCTGCTGGTGTCCCCGGATCATTTTATCACCGTCTATTTCCAAAATCAAAGCTGCATATTGCTGTTAGCTTAAGTGCCTTGCACTGGCTCTCCCAGATACCGAAGGTTGTGTTAGATAAGACATCAGCAGCATGGAACAAAGGGAGAGCTTGGATAGAGGGAGCCAATAAGGAAGTAGTGGAAGCATACGCAAAGCAATCAGAAAAGGACTTGCAAGATTTCTTGGAGTGCAGGAAAGAAGAAATTGCTAAAGGAGGAATGTTGTTTATACTAATGGCAGGAAGACCGGAATCGCAGCCACCGGAGAATCAGCTGGGTGATGACGCAGACTCAAGAGCTAAGCATCCTTTCACCACTTCCATGGATCAAGCTTGGCAAGACTTATTAGATGAGGTACTCTGTCGATGTCCATGAGCATTACATAGTGTATATATATATATGTGTGTGTGTGTGCACACACGAACATTTCTTTTACATTAATAATTTGATGCTCCCTTTCATTAAATAATAATAATAATAATAATAACAACAACAATTTAATTCTCCATCTCAATTACCATCTCTACCCACCATGATATCATGCACCACGTACCTTAAGCTTTGCCATTGCCGTCCTTACTTTCTTCTTTTGAATATATAACATGCTCAAACGACAGTATTCCATTCCCATCTAATAATGCAATATGCCATAGACTAATAAAATATTAGACGTGCATATAAAGCTCTTTATGCAGGGTCATGTGTACAATGAAAGCTTCAAAATCAATAAATATAATGACAAAAAATCACATAGGTTACATATGTGTAGCACGGGGCAAATTTGATTTTCTTAATAACTAAGTGTTTTTTATTATCTAACCTGCTCAGTTATAGTGATCATTTTGGTGACATTCCAATATAAATATGGACCCCATAACCCCAATAAGGGCTAATGAATTTTTTTTTTTGAAATTAAGAAACAAATTTCGTTGAGTGGGGGATAGCTGTTCAGTTTCACCATTGTATATGTAGCAATTAATAATATATGATAATTCAAATTTATTTCTATATTTTACATTATCATTGTAAATTTGTAATTATATAATAAGCACCTTCTTATTCATAAAAAAAAAAAAAATAAGGATCTTGATATGAAATCTCATTAATTTTAAAAATTTTAGGATACATGGACATTAATTATTGTCAATGTATAGGGTCAAAATTTATTATTGTATTGTTTCTTTTTTTATTTTATTAATCAGCATAATTGTTAATGTGAGAGCTTAGATCATGGAAGATGATGGTCCTTATCCATTTAAGTCTATCCTCAATAAGATTAATGATTAGTTACTAGGCAAATATGCATAATCTTTTCATGGTTTACTCAAAACTTCTATTGAACTTCTTTAATTCTTGCCTACAAAATATATAAAGGGTTTGATAGATGAGGAGACAAGAGATATGTTCAACATTCCGGCATATATGAGAAGCAAGGAGGAGGTTGAAACTGCAATAAACAAATGTGGTGGCTTCGAGATAAAAAGAATGGAGTACAAGAGAATTGTAGAGCATTCAGAGGAGAAGCAACAAGAGTGGATTATGGATCCTGTTTCCTACGGTAGAGGCAAAGCCAACCTGGTCCGTGCTACACTCAGGCCCATTGTTGAGGCCCACATTGGCCCATATCTTTGTGATCAATTCTTCGACCGCTTTCAGACTCGGGTTTCTTCTGATTTTAATCTTCTTCATAAAACTTGTTTTTATGGTGTTATAATAGTCTCTGCCATCCGGATTTAACATATAGAGACAAAACTAAACAAATCCTTTCAGTTTCTTCTCATTTTGTAACCTAATGATGAAGAAAATCAAAGCAACGATCTTTTTGGGAATGTTTGCAGCCACTTGCAATTTCTCTCTATTTTTATCAAAAGGTATAAAGTCTGTACCAGAGAAAAAAAATGTAAAATCAATTTTAGTTAATTCATATTCTCAATGCTTTCTATAGGGTCATCTTGTACAAATGTTTTCTATTTGATAATATTCTCATTATTATTATTTTCTTTCATTTTATTTATGATTGTCTCCAAGCGATATGATCCAGGTATCTAATGTGCATTATTATTATTTTTTTGTGTATAAAATAATAATGCACATTCTTTTAGTTGTTTAAATTGCAAAATTGAATCATTAAGAAGTATACCACCTATACTTCTTGTTTTAATTGGATTTTCGTTCGGATCTGATTCGAACCGTTAAGCGGGGGTAGTCCTCACTGGATCTAGGTCAAATCCGATCAAAACAAGTAAATTTATTATTTGGAGGAATTTACTTGTTTTGGAGGGGGGAGAATGGGCTAAGTTTGGATTGGGGGTTTAGGTGTGTATTTTTGTTGATCGGGTCAAGAGGTATATCTGAGGTGATCTGGGAGGTGAACTGCGGGAGGTGAGCTTAGGTGATTTGGGAGGTGAACTGAGGTGTTATGAGTATACAATAATATGGAGAGCTCTAGAGTTAATTTACAGAGTTGATATGGGGAGCTCTCGAGGGAGTTCAGGGAATAGCTTTGGTGAACGTGAGGATAGCTCTAAGAGCTTATCCGAGGCTCGTGGTATAACTTGGGTGAACTCATTTAGATAATATGATTTGGACACTAAAACCATCATAACATGCAGAAAATAAGCATAAACAATAAAGAACACACAATATTTTACGTAGTTCGGCCTTTTGGCTTACATCTGCGGAAGTAATCCTCTCCAATCTACTATGTATGTGAAGTATTACATGATTTGCTTTACAATAACAACAAAACCTTATCAAAGGTTGTTTATGGTGAATAATAACATGAGGGAGAGAGATCTAGAGATTGAGAGAGAGTAAGAGATCTAGAGAGAGAGAGAGAGAGAGAGAGAGAGAGAGCTATCCTTCTCTCAAGTAAGGTTTTGGACAATAAAACGGTAGTCTCAAGGTTTAAGGAGCCTTGGAGCTTTTACAATGGCCTTTTTTGCTCTTAGGAAGAAGAAGATGAGGCTGTTTTTGGGTGAGGAAGAAGTTCTTTGAATCATGAATTGGTTGCCCTTTTTGGAGAAAACCTTGAGCTTTATATAGGAGTGTTCCTAAGGGTATTTTGGGAATTTTAAACACATGGCGCTTGATTATTGGCTGTCCTCTCTCAGATAATGTTATTTTTGGAATTGGCCTTGTGGTTCCAAGATGGTGATGCATGTGAGCCTTGGAGATAAAGAAACCATTTAGCCACCAAATTGTCTCATACTGTACACGTGGTCAGCCTCCCTCAGCTAGTGGTCCTGCTGATTTTGGGACTACTGCAGGGGAATCTTATAGGTGGCATTTCCTTGTTACTCACTTTTTGCTCCCTTCTCCTCATTGGCTCCTTTAATTCAGTAAATGAGGATCTTTTCGATTTTGATTCATGAAAGCATGCTCATTGTCATGATGGCATTAACTACCCAAAGTTTGATTCTAGCTTTGCCCTTTTGGTGACATGTATTCCTCCCGGAGTTATCCCTTTTGATATGGGTGTACTCCACCTGGAGGATTTCTGGGCATCAGTTATCCTTCAGTTCCTTCTTGTTTGCTTTAGTTTTCTGCCACGTGTCAGCTTCTTATTGGATCATTCTAAGGCCCATAAATCTCCCCAAACACTTCTAAATATTCATTGCATCCATTCTGTATTTCTGATGATTTGAGCGGTTATACACACTTGAATTTTGATGATAAGCGTTTTTAATCTCACTGGCTTTTCAAGGTGAAAATTCATGCAGATAGAGGACAAGCTAAACCAGAGACATATTTAGCCCTTTTATTTACGGGCTTAGCGGAATATTTGTGAAAATATGTTAAAAAAAAAGAAATAAACATAGAGACCTTCTTTTCAAAATGACCCAAAAAAAAAAAAAAAGAGATTGGGGTTTTTAAAAAATTTGAATATGATATTTTTCAGTGAGATGGGGGAGATTTGCGGCAACAAGGGACATGGGAGTTTGTTTGTTGGTTTGTTTTTTTTGTTAATTTCAATAGGAAATTTAGTTCTTCACTAAGTCTGTTATTGAGCTCAAGTATCCATAACAATAATTTTTTAAGAGAAGATTCTAGCTTAAACACGGGCTTAGGTGACATTTTTATGTAATACTTTATAAAGTTAGTTCGTCTCAAATTATGTAAGACTAGCAAATAGCCAAATACGATGAAATAGGGTCTACATACCTCATAATCTATTGTAAATTTTAACTTATCTTTTAAAAGAAGACAAAAAATTTTCATCAAATCATTCCTATTTTTTGCCTTATCTTCTAGGTCAGTTGAGTTTTACAATATTTTAGAGAATATTTAGAATACTGACATTTCATAAGAAGGGTAATAAGTTGAAATTAACTATAAAAGAAAATACTATTTGTTGATGAAAGAAATTGTGTTCAGTTAAAAAATGTTTAAAGCATGTCTTTTTCATGAAGACGATATTGCACTAAACGTTTTGGTAATTAGTTTCCCTATGTCGATAGAGTTTGAATTTCTTAGTTTGTCCTTACATTAAATTAGAAAAAAAAAACATCATTGTCGTTGGTTTTGCAATTGTTAAATCTGGCTTTTCATGGGTAAAATGATGTTTATGTCTTAAAGACTTTAAAAATAAAACAAATTTGATGAAAATATAGATTTTAATAAAAAATAAAGAATAATCAAGTAATTAATTATGCAGATTTTAATGAAAATAGATGTACAACAATTATGTTTGTGTAATTTTTAAAAATTTCGGGACTAATTAGGTAATTGATTCAGACCTCAGGGACTAAAGGAGAATCTATCCAAACTTTTCTATTGAAGCAATTTTAAAATTTTTAATAAAAATTCTTATTGAGAACTAAAGTAAATTTTTTTTTTTTACTTTTGTTAAAAAAAACTACTTGTAGAAGATCTACTTTTTTTTTTTTTTTTTTTTTTTGAGAAGGGTAGAAGATCTACTTTGAAAGGCTCAATTGAAAAAGTTGTTATAGATATAGAGAGACGTTTTAAATTGGATAATAACAAAAATTCTTATTCTACTATATAGTCACGATTAATGAACATGTGAAGTTAATAAATTTTGTAGCCTGTAATTTTTAACCAAGTGATATTTAAAAAGTTTTGTACGGTTGATCACCTGTGTTCAAATCATGAGTGAGATAAGGTATTTAAAAATTAATTTGAGACTTACTCATCTCCTAAGTCCTAATTACGTACGTTAAATTAGAAGTTACGTTTTCCATGGCAGGACAAAAATAAAATTGCGAGCCAATAAAGGCCCAGGGTATAGGCTTAAGTTTGAAAATGCAAACAATCCAAAAATCCTTTTGGCGGTATATAATTTGCATGAATTATTACTTTCCCAAGGGAAAAAAAAAAATTAATTTGCTGTTCTTTTGCCAGTTTTCAGTATACCTTTTCAATTCCCATAGGTGTCTACATAAGCTTGGTATGGAAAGGAAGTAGTAAATAATTAAGATGATTGCTGCATAATCTTAATTAGCATGAAGAAGATGAAAATTGAAGAAGCTAGCATATTCTGGAAACTAGAGCGAATATTGTATATTAAATTAAAAAAATCATTATACTGTCTTCAAGTTAATGACATTAAAGATTGAAAAGATTGGAATTTGGAAAGAGTTATTTAATTTTGAGCTATATCATCATGATTCATGATGCTGCTTGATTATCATAAAGAAATTAAAGTACTATTTGCGTTACTGAATGGTTGATATGTATATATATATCATCGAAGGCGGGAAGGTGTAGGCTTGGGCATATCAGCTACGATGCCACAGAGCAGAGCATTGTCGGGTATGTTGTACTCATCTCTGAGAGACCGTGTATGCGATCTAACGCTGAGATAGAGCTCTTGGCCCAAGTAGTTTCTCTCCCAGATATTTGATCTCAAGTTCCACATTCCGGCATTGTCCATTGACACCAATATAGCTGCCCAGCAATTGGGGAACACCTGAATTGTGTGCCTGCTCACTGCGTCTATCAGATTGTAGTTGTTCCTCTTCTCAGGATTCCAGGTTCCAGGCTCAATGCTGTATTCAATTAATTAATAAATTCTTTAAAGTTGAGATATATGTGATCTATCGATCTAACAATTTAATTTTTATTTTAAACAACAAAATTAATTAGAAACTTACGCAACAGCAAAGAATGCATAGCCATCCAAGATCCAGGACTGCATTGTCTCCTGGCGGTTCTCCAAGATGATCTCCACGAAGCCTTTGTAGGTCGCGTTCATGACATTCGGCTGTAATGTAACATTTTCTATCTTATCTGCTGGCTTGTCACTGATTACATTGTATTTGAAAACCTCCTCTGGAATTCCATAATACTCTGCAAACTTCAATGGGGTTTCTGGATTGACGTGTGAGACTCCATTAATGGCGAAGCGGGCCTTTCCATTCACCAAATGGGCTGTGTTAGCGAGCCTGATTGTCCGATTAACAGGGATGCCACCATAGTGGAATGAACCTTGAGGGTTTGGCCTGGCAGCACCGGCAGTCAAGTTCCAGCGGAATGAACGGAATTGATTCAAAGACCAATCCCAACCAACAGGAGCTCTAGGAAGATCAGGTGAAGCTAAGCCCTTACCATCAGCATAACGAACGATAGCTGTGGTTGTGATCACCGTCCTTGTGAATCGTGTAGAGGCTATCAAGTAATAGTCCTTTGGGTCCTGATTTGCTGTCACAAGCACCGTAAAGCACTGCCCAACGTGAACGTCAAGAGATTCATATTCATTCTGAACAACGTGGGAACCCTCCATTTCAACCAATTTCATCGCGTGACCTTGTATCCTGAAGTTGAGAGAGGTCTTGACTCCAACATTGCAGATTCTGTACTTGTAAACCTTGCCAGCCTTCATGGTGAAAAGAGGCTCATCATCACCCTTGCCATCGCTGTCACAATCAGGCCTGCCTGATTTCCCATTAATGAGAACAACATCTGGCTCCCCAAGAAGTTTACCACCGTCCAATTGCTCCCTGAGTTCGACGTGACTCTTACTGTACCAGTCACCAATAAGAAGAGTGAAGTCATCCTCAACGAAACGGTTGTAAGGAACGGGAACTACAGAGCGGCTGTGAATACGGAGGCCACCAAAGCCACCGGCTGCCCTGTGAAATGCTGTTGATGGATAATAGATGTAGCTACCAATTTGATCCTTGACCTGAAGGTAGTAAGTGTAATTCTTTCCTGGAGGGATGGGGCAGTTAGTCCCTAGTACTCCATCTTGCCAAGAATTCTTCCTGTGCTGGATGCCAGGCCATGTAAGAAGGAAAGGCTCATCAAGTTTATTAAACACATTTATGACAAGATTATCGTTTGTGGTGGAGTTAATATTTGGTCCAGGAAATTGGCCGTTAATGAGAATGCCCAATTGGGGAGTTCCCAATGGAGAGATGGTGCCATAGGTGACGTTCCAAGTAAAGAAGAAAGTAGGACTTCCAGCTTCAACTAGTCCTGATGTTGCTGCTGCCATAAGGCAAATTAGCAGCATCATCGACCTAGTAGCAACCATCTCTCTGTCGCTCTCTTAATTAATTATGATCTGTTTATTTGCTTTGGGTTAATTCCTACAAAAAGTGGATTTAACCCAAGCCCTTTCCTCCTAATTTCAGAACTTGTTATCTAATTAACGTCTATTCTGCCCTAACGAAAGGGAAGAAGATTCTTTTGGCTTCTTCCACCGCCACCACATTCAGTAGCTAGCCATCCTCTCTTTCCTTTAATTAGCTTAAAAATCTTTTGAACACCCGAAAATGTCTACTTGCATTGCGCCCTTCCTCTCATTTCTTATTTATATTCTTTTGCTATCGATTTTACCGCGTAAACCAAATTCCACCTTTCATTTCCTAACTCCTCTTATTTTTGATATAGCTACAAATACTTTAATATAAATAATATTGTATAAACTGTAGTATGTTATTATTGATTAAATTAAAACATGTTAGGATTCACAATATTTTTTTAATCATATCTTGCCACATTAGTTTGTATAACATTATTTTTATATATGTTTTTACTCTACAATTATTCTAGAAATAAACGTCAAAATATAATAGTATCTAGGGCTCTTTTAGTAGTTTGAGAGCAAACACAGATAATTTGGTTGGTGCACATCATAGTTTTAAAAAATAAAACAATAATATTGATTGATTTTGGATAAAGTAATCAATAATTATGCTTAGATTTTGATCATTCTGTGATGATTTTAAAATTGTGATTAATAATTGTTAGATAAACTAATATATGTAACTAAATCTTTTTTGGGCATTTCCTTAGGTTTCTCTAGGACGGCAAGGGAAACTTGACCCGGCCTTTTGGACGAACCTCGATTCTAGCAGGATGACCCAAAGGGAAGAACGGTAGTCCATGAAAGGAACCCAGAGTAGTTTTTAGTGAATTTTATAAAAAGTTCCAAAGAAAACCTTTTTTTTGGGGCAATTTTTGAAAAAAATTTCGTGAAAATTATTAAAACCTTCCTGAACGAGCATTTTTTAGAATGAGACATCTCGTTACGAACCAAAGAATGTTTTGGTAGAGAGAAATCGGGCTACCTTTTAGAGAAAAACGCAACATATATTCCCGGGGGCCACTTTGAGCCCAAAATTTAAGGCTATAGCACATCAGTTTTTGGGAAGACCTTCTGGACGAATCTCAATTCTAGAAGGACTATGCCAAAGGGAAGACCAGTAGTCTATGAATGGATCTCGGAATAATTTTTAGTGAATTTTGTAAAAAATTCCAAGGAAAACCTAGTTTTTTTTTGTAATTTTTTAAAAAATTCCCTGAAAACTATTAAAACCTTTAGGAACGAGCATTTTTTAGAATGAGATCGCTCATTACGAACCAAAGAATGGTTTGGCAGAGAGAAACTGGGCTACCTTTTGAACAAAAACATAACATTTCTTCTTGGGGGCCACTTTGGGCCGAAAATTGAAGGCTATAGCACACTGGTTTTTGGGCATTTCATTGGGTTTCTCTAGGATGGCACTTGAAACCTGACTCGGCCTTCTGGATGCATCTCGATTCTAGCAGGACGACGCCAAAGGGAAGAACGATATTCCACGAAAGGACCATGTAGTAGTTTTAAGTGAATTTTGTATAAAATTCCAAGTAAAACCCTATTTTTTTGGAAGTTTGGGTGCTGTCTCTATCTAGAATTATATGTATTTGAGTATGGATTGCTCTGTATGTTGTAACTGCCCATATAATTAACTGAAGCTGGATTTCCAGGATAACTATCAAATAAATGACCTTCTCCGCAATAAACACACATTGCTTCAGCAACTTGATTTGCTGCTGCTGGAGTAGTGGCCATAGCTTTTACCATATTTGTTAACGAACCCACTTGGGCTGATAAGGCTGTTAAAGCATCAACACTATGAACTCCTGCTGGTCCTCTTGCTACAGCTTATCTAGATGATGGCCACTGATAATTATTATTGGCTATCCTTTCCAAAATTTCATAAGCCTCATTATAAAACTTAGACAATAATGCTCCATTTGCGGATGCATCCACCATCAATCTAGTACTCGAGTTTAACCCATTATAAAAGGTCTCCAATTGAATGCAACAAGGAATACCATGATGAGGACATTTCTATAGCAACTCCTTAAACCTTTCCCGTGCATCATACAAACTTTCATCTTCCAATTGATGGAAAGAAGTTATTTCATTCCTCAATTTAGCATTCTTGGTTGGTGGGAAATATTTCATCAAGAATTTGTCAGCCAAATCATTCCATGTAGTAATGGAATCTGGTGGTAAAGAATTAGGCCAAGTTCTTGCTCTATCTCTTAAAGAGAATGGAAAAAATCTCAACCTTAATGCTTTTGGTGTTGCTCCAGCAATCTTAAAAGCATCACTCACCTCCAAAAATAGCTTGAGATGGAGATGAGGGTCTTCGGATGGTAACCTATTAAATTGTTCCACAGTTTGCAACAGCTGAAACATCACGGGTTTGAGTTCAAAATTTGCGGCTTGCACTTCAGGTCTGATTATTCCAGGGTTTATAACTTGAGGAGTCAATACTGCATAATCTCTTATGGCTCTGTCTCTGTCATTTGCCATAACAATGACGTTATGGTTCCCTGGTTGCCTTTGATTATTTTGACCTTCTTGAACTCCATCAATATTAACCGGCTCAATCACTCCTTGTTGATTAAAATCTCTCATATTTTGTAAGTCAGCCATGCGTGAATTTAATTTACGCATGCAAGAGTTGCTAGATCAGTTCTGTCAACACAATAATCAAACAAACTAAGTTAGCACCGAATAAAATTAAATTCACAAGAGTTAATAAACAATCAATCCCCGGCAATGGCGCCAAAAACTTGTAGTTCATTTTATGCAATAGGCGTCAGTGTGCAAGTGAACACAACAAGTAATAAAGTGATAAGTATTGAGATCGTCTCTACAGGGATTGATGTTATCAGACTTCCTACAACAATCTATTCGGTGCAATTTTTTAGACTTTAATAAAATTAAATTAAAATCAATGGAATAACTTAAGAAACTAATAAAATTAATTAAACAATAAATCAGAAGATAATAAAATAAAATAGACGTCAAACACAAGAAAATAATCAATGGCTAATAGGTAGTTGGGTGTCTAAACTCACTTAATGATTATTGACTATTTTGAAATTTACGTACAGTTGCTACAATATCGGCTACAGCACTGGGAAGATTCCTAATGTACCCTTATCTGTCGCCTGTTGGATATCTTATAGCTATATGCTTCCTAACAGTGATCAATTGATAAGCCAACATCTAAATATAGCATTATACGCTCTTAGAATCTATTAACCCTACAAGGTGAATCCCTATGTCTAGTTCTTCACTAATTTTAGATCAAGCATGACCCTATTGAAGTTGATAATAAATCAACTAAGGAAACCCGATCTAAAACCATGTATTGCTTTTATTCTTTCCACTAAATTGTCCTTTTTGAGGATGTAACCTAGCTTGTATCCGCTAAATGGGTGAGCAGCCGAAATAGAGAATTAAAATAAGTCATTTAGATTAAAGCATGCCACAACTGCCCTATTTTGTCCTCTAAATAATAATCAGTCGGAGAAAATTTAGTTGCTTAACTCGCACACATTCGCATCTGTCCTATTTTTGTGTGCTACAAGGTTGTTGCAGCAATCGTTGCTGTAGAAATTTTTACATTGCTGTAGCAACAATGCTACAACATCTTCTCTGCTTCAGACTTGATTTATCTTTTCTGTAAATCAACTCTTTGTCATTCTCTGCAGCTCTGTTGTTGCACTAACCATCTCCGTAATCAAAGCCTTTTTGTTACCTACAATAATGCACAAAATTAGAGCATAAAATGATATAAAATATGTAAAACTACTAAAACTAAAACTAATTAGATTTAGATACTCATGCAAAATGCAACTAAAAATTAAATAAAAACTCATCATTAACTTTTTAAGTAATACTAATTTAAGCTTAAAAATGTCATGATAACTCTTATTTCATAGAGTTATCACACCCCCAAACTTAAACCATTACTTGCCTCAAGTGATAACAATAACACTAACACTTCAAACACACAATCATGTAATAAAACAACTTAGCACTGTCACCTAGATTGCTTTGACTCATTAACCCTAAGATTTCATTATTTAAACATGCAAAATTACCAACAGCAGCTCCAGTTCTAGATTTAAGTTTTGTTCTGTCCAGAGTGTGTGTGTGTACTTTGATCAAATTCGGAGTTGCTGCAGCAGGGCTCAGGTATCAGATATATCCCAGAAATAAAATAATAAAAACATATTCATTGATAGGGGAATAGAAGACATAAAGATTTACAAACTGTGCTATAGCAATCATTCTTCACTTATTAACATGGTTTTTTTTTCAAAAGAACTCTTCAGTGTGTCATTAATTGTTCATGTGAATGCATAACAGGGGTACTGCTGACACCCAATTACTTAATCAATGCACAAATCAGAGTTGCTGCAGCAGTGCATCGAACATGCTTCATTTATGGTCTTATCTTTAGACACCTTTGACTCAAGACTGAACATGAGGTTCATGCACGGACTTGGTTACTCAGTTTCTTAGACATAGGACTTTTTCTTCATTATTTTAAAAGTTGCTGCAACAATGCTCATAACCTTGGCTACCTTTTTACTCAAGTCTACATATAGGGTGCATACTCAGCAACTAAGCTATTAGAGCAAAATTTATTCTTATTCCAATACAGCATGTAACAATTTTGAATTTTTTTTCAATTTCCCCCAAACTTGAGTTATTATAAATCTTAAAATGTTGAAATTTTCTACACTACTCAATTTAATGTTGCTACAGCATACTCACAAAACTCAATGAAAGTCTAAGTGTTAAGACTGAATTTCAACCTTCATCCATAAACTGTCTCTACTTGAAGGTAACTCATCCTATAGCTTTTCACACAAATCATCTTCATTGGGTTTCCTAAAATAAAAAAAAATACTAGATAAACATAGCTACACATTCAATCACACTCAAATAAACAATCATAAAACTGAGATTTTTTCTTTTTCACAAAACAAACACATTCATTCAATATAAACGCAAAACAAAAAATGCAAAACAAATAACACAACCCCCCAAACTTGAGAGATGCTGTGTCCTCATAAGCACACAATCACAAAAATAAATAAAAGATATTCATGCATATAATTCATAAACTTAAAAACATGCAAAAATAAGTAACACAAAATAAAAAGAAAAGTTTCAGAAATTGCATAATAAACTTGAATAGGTAAGAGAGACTCCCTTGATGTTGAAGACGTTGCTACAACATTAGTTCTGCAGGTTCACATCTTCTTAGTTCCACTTCTTAAGCTCTCTTTCTGTGAACCTGGTTGAGCTACTGTCCTTTTCTTTGTTAATTTGTTTTGACTGATTGGTAGAGCTCTAGTAACTTCTTTAGATGTGGACATATTTGACTTTGTTCTCTTAGGCTCTTGCTCTACTAGCGTAGTAAGCCATGCTGCAGCATGTTCTCTCAATTGATATTGTCCAATTTTCCTCCTCATTTAAGTCTTGCATTCAAAATTTTCAATTCCCAATTTTTGATTCGTGATAATGTAATGACCATAAAATAATAGAAAAAAAATTAGTTGCGTAAATTAAAACATAATAGAAAAATAACTAAATAGCAAAAATTAAACTAAAGTGCTTAAAAATTTTAAAATCACTTCCTTCATTGGGTTGCCTCCCAATCAGCGCTTGATTTTAGGTCTTTCAGCTTGACCTTCCTTGATTGGACAACCTGGATCCTTTAAGAACAGATCCTTCCTTGTATTGTTCACAGCAGCTCCCATGTAGTGCTTCACTATCTGCCAATTAACCTTAAATTCTGCAAGTTCTTTAAATGTTGCAGCCTTGATTTCTCCTTGTTGCAGCAACTATTTAATCTCTCTTTTATAGCAACATCCACAACACTGACAAAATTACAATCTTCAATTGCATCAGAACTCTTTATGGGCTCTAGTACATTGAATGTAACTTGTTGATTATTAACCCTTATGGTTAATTCCCCTTTTTCTACATTAATCAGAGTCTTGCTCGTGTAAAAAAAGTGTCTAGCTAAAATAATAGGTACTTCTTCGTCTGCTTCAAAGTCCAGTAGTATAAAGTCCACTGGAAAAATAAGTTTATCCACCTTTACTGATACATCTTCAATCTTGCCTTCTGGATAAGCATGAGATCTATTAGCAAGTTGTAAAATGACTGTTGTTGGCCTGACTTCTCCAACCACCAACTTCTTAAACACGGATAATGGCATGAGATTAATGCTGGCTCCCAAATCACAAAGTGCTTTACCACTATATCTGTCGCATATAGAACATGGATTTATAAAGCTTTTTAGGTCCTTTAATTTATGAGGCATCCTGTTTTGAAGCCTCTGGTTGCTTTCTTGTGTTATAGCAACCGTTTTAAATTCCCCCAGCCTTTTTTTCTTTGTTAAAACATCCTTCAAGAACTTGACAAAATTCGGCATTTGCTCTAGAGCTTCAACAAAAGTGATGTTGATATGCAACTTCTTTAGCACTTCTAGGAATTTGCTGAACTATTTATCTTGCTTTAGCTTCTGAAATCTTTGAGGAAATGGTGGTGGATGCCTGAACTACTGCGCTGTAACAGGTTGTGCAGCCTGCTTCTCTTTTGCGATGTTCTGGGTTGATGCTGCAGCATCTTCACTTCATCGACAGGTGCAGAATCTTTATATTTTGTAGCTACTATAGCATAGCTGTTTTCTCCAACAACCTGTGAAGTGATGGGTTATGACTTTTCTTCAACTTGAATCTCTTCTTGGTTCAAAGTAGGCTTGACTCTTCTTTTTGGTGCATCAATTGGAATATGAACATCATTTCTCGATCTTAAGTTGATTACTTTACAATGCTCTTTCCCTTCTCTTCTTGGGTCTTTTGTATTGCTGGGTAGACTTCCTTGAGCTATGTTGCTCAATACTGTAGCAAGCTGTCCAATCTGAGTTTCTAGATTTCTCAAGGACGCAGCGTGACTTTAGAAAACTACTTCATTTTCGCTATGTATTCCTTAATCAAAGCTTCAAGGTGGCTGAGTTGATCATTGCTGGTGTTTCTTTGCCCCTGATTTTGCTGTTGAAATCCAAGTGGTTGAGCAGGTCTGTTCTGTGCATTGGCTGCTGCAGCATGTTGATTCTGATTGCTCCATAAGAAGTTTGGTTACTGCCTCCATCTAGGATTGCATGTATTTGAGTACGAATTACTCTGTATGTTCAAACTGCCCATATAATTAACTGAAGTTGGATTTTCAGGACAACTCTAAAATAAATGACCTTCTCCGTAAAAAACACATGTTACTTTAGCAACTTGATTTACTGCTGCTGGAGCAGTGGCCATAGCTTCTATTAAAGAAAAACGCAACATTTCTTTCTAGGGGCTGGTTTGGGCCAAAAATTAAAGGATATAGTTCACCAATTTTTAGGCATTTCCTTGGGTTTCTCTAGAACGGCACTAGACACCTGACTCGGTCGTCTGGACGCAAGTTGATTCTAGCTAAACGACGCCAATGGGAAACGACAGTCCATGAAAGGACCCCAGGGTAGTTTTCAGTGAATTTTGTAAGAAATTCCAAGGAAAACCCATTTTTTAGGCAATTTTTGAAAACTAATAGAACCTTCCTGAACGGGTATTTTTTGAAATGAGACGGCTGGTGATGAACTAAAGAATGTTGTGGCGGAGAGAAACCGGGCTACCTTTTGGAGAAAAACGCAAAATTTTTTTCAGGGGCCCAAAATTGAAGATATAGCTCACCGATTTTTGGGCATTTCCTTGGGTTTCTCTAGGACAGCATAGATTCCTGACCCGGCCTTCTGGACACACCTCTATTCTAGCAGGACGATGCAAAGGGAAAAGCGGTAGTCCATAAAAGGACCATGGAGTAGTTTTTAGTGAATTTTGTAAGAAATTTCAAGGAAAACCCATTTTTTTGGGCAATTTTTTAAAACAATTCTTTGAAAATTATTAGAACCTTCTGGAACGGATATTTTTTAGAACGAGATGGCTCGTTACGAACTAAAGAATGTTTTGGCGGAGAGAAACCGGGCTACCTTTTGGAAAAAAACGTAAAATTTCTTTCCAACAGTCACTTTGGCCCAAAATTGACGGCTATAGCTCACTGATTTTTGGGCATTTCCTTGGGTTTCTCTAGGACGGCACTGGAAACATGACTCGGCCTTCTGGACGCACCTCAATTCTAGTAGGACGATGCCAAAGGGAAGAACAGTAGTCCATGAAAGGACCCTGGAGTAGTTTTTAGTGAATTTTGTAAGAAATTCTAAGGAAAACCAGATTTTTTGGGAAATTTTTGAAAAATTTTTTTTGAAAACTATTTGAACCTTCCAGAACTGGTATTTTTTAGAAAGAGACGGCTTGTTATGAACTAAAAAATATTTTGACAGAGAGCACGGGTTACCTTATGGAGAAAAACGCAACATTTCTTCCCAGGGGCCACTTTAAGCCCAAAATTGATGGCTATAGCTCTCTGGTTTTTGAGCATTTCCTTAGGTTTCTCTAAGACGGCACTAGAAACCTGACCCGGCCTTTTGGTCGTACCTCAATACTGGCAGGATGATGCCAAAGGGAAGAACGATAGTCCATGGAAGGATCTCGGAGTATTTTTAGTGAATTTTATAAGAAATTCGAAGGGAAACCTTATTTTTGGGTAGTTTTTGAAAAAAATTCTTTTAAAACTTCTAGAACCTTTTGGAACGGGTATTTTTTAGAATAATTCGGCTGGTTACGAACTAAAGAATGTTTTGACGGAGAGAGACAGGGCTACTTTTTGGAGAAAAATGCAACATTGCTTCCTAGTGGCCATTTTGGGCCTAAATTGAAGGCTATAGCTCACTGGTTTTTGAGTATTTCCTTGGGTTTCTCCAGGACGGCATTAGAAACCTGACCCAGCCTTCTGGACGTACCTCGACACTAGCAGGACGATGCCAAAGAGATAAATGGTAGTCCATGAGAGGCCTCCAGAGTAGTTTTTCGGGAATTTTGCAAGAAATTCCAAGGAAAACTCAGTTTTTTGGGCAATTTTTGAAAAACAATCCATGAAAACTATTAAAACCTTCCAGAACAGGTATTTTTTAGAATGAGACGGCTCGTTATGAACCAAATGATATTTTGGCGGAGAAAAACCAAGCTACCTTTTGGAGAAAAACGCAATATTTCTTCCCGAGGGCCACTTTGGGCCCAAAATTGATGGCTATAGCACACTAGTTTTAGGGCATTTCCTTTGGTTTAGCTAAGATGGAACTAGAAACCTGAATCGGCCTTTTGGATGCACTTCGATTCTTGTAAGACGACGCCAAAATGAAGAACAGTAGTCCTTGAAAGAATCTGGGGTGGTTTTTAGTGAATTTTGTAAGAAATGCTAAGGAAAACCTGACTTTTTGGGATATGTTTAAAAACAATTCTGTGAAAACTATTAGAATCTTCAAGAACGAGTATTTTTTAAATTTAGACGGCTTGTTACTAACTAAAGAATGTTTTGACGGAGACAAACCGGGCTACCTTTTGTAGAAAAAATCAGCATTTCTTCTCGGGCGCCGCTTAGGGCCCAAAATTAAACGCGATACCTCATCGATTGTTGGGCATTCCCTTGGGTTTCTCTAGGACGGTACTAGAAAATTGACCTGGCCTTCTGGACACACCTAAATATTGGCAAGACGACTCCAAAGGGAAGAACGATAGTCCATTTAAGGCCCCCAGAGTATTTTTTAGTAAATTTTGTAAGAAATTCCAAAGAAAACTTAGTTTTTAGGGAGTTTTTGAAAATAATTGCGTGAAAACTATTAGAACCTTACGGAACATGTTTTTTTTTAGAATGAGATGACTTGTTACGAACCAAAGAATGTTTTGGCAGAGAGAAACTAGGCCACTTTTTGCAGACAAGCATAACATTTCTTCCCGGGGGCCCTTTGCTCCCAAAATTGAAGGCTATAGCACACCGATTATTGGGTATTTCCTTGGGTTTCTCTAAGACAACACTGAAAACCTGACCTAGCCTTCTGGATGCACCTTGATTCTAGCAGGATGACACTAAAGGGAAGAACGGTAGTCCATGAAAGGCTCCCGGAGTAGTTTGTAGTGAATTTTGTAAGAAATTCCAATTTTGGACAATTTTTGAAAAAAAATCCATGAAAACTATTAGAACCTTACGGAACAGGTATTTGGTAGAATGGAACTGCTCGTTATGAACCAAAGAATGTTTTGGCAGAGTGAAAATGGGCTACCTTTTGGAAAAAAACGCAACATTTCTTCCCGGAGGTCATTTCAGGCCAAAAATTGAAGGCTATAGCACACCAGTTTTTGGGCATTTCCTTGGGTTTCTCTAGGACGGCCTTAGACACCTGGCCCAGCCTTCTAGACAAAACTTGATTCTAGCTGGACAACGCCAATGGGAAGAACGGTAGTCCATGAAAGGACTCTGGAGTAGTTTTTAGTGAATTTTATATGAAATTCCAAGGTAAGGTCGATTTTTTGGGCAATTTTTTAAACAAATTCCGTGAAAACTATTAGCACCTTCCGAAATGGGTATTTTATAGAGTGAGACGGCTCGTTACGAACTAAAGAATGTTTTGACAGAGAGAAATCGGGCCACCTTTTAGAGAAAAACGAAACATGTCTTCTCGGGTCCACTTTGGGCTAAAATTGAAGTCTATAATATATTGATTTTGGGCATTTCCTAAGATTTCTCACGGACGGCACTGGAAACCTGACTTGACCTTCTGGACACCTCAATTCTAGCAGGATGACACCAAAGGAAAGAACGGTAGTCCATAAAAGGCTTGCGGAGTAGTTTTTAGTGAATTTTGTAAGAAATTCCAAGGAAAACCTGACTTTTTGGGCAATTTTTGAAAACAATTCCTTGAAAACTATTTGAACCTTTCGGAATGGGTGTTTTATAGAGTGAGATGGCTCATTACAAACCAAAGAATGTTTTGGCAGATAGAAACTGGGCTACCTTTTGGAGAAAAACACAACATTTCTTCTCGGGGGCCACTTTGCTCATAAAGTTGAAGGCTATAGCATACCAATTTTTAGGCCTTTTCTTGGGTTTCTCTAGGATGGCATTGGAAGTCTTACCCAGCCTTCTGTACGCACCTCGATTCTAGCATGACAACGCCAGAGGGAAGAACGGTAGCACATGAAAGGCTCCCGTAGTAGTTTTTAGCGAATTTTATAAGAAATTCCAAGAAAAACCTAATTTTTTGGGCAATTTATGAAAAACATTATGTGAAAACTGTTAGAACCTTCTAGAACGGCGGAATGAGTATTTTTTAAAATGAAACGGCTAGTTACAAACTAAAGAATATTTTGACAGAGAGAAAATGGGCTAACTTTTGGAGAAAAATGCAAAAATTCTTCATGGGGGCCACTTTAGGCCCAAAATTGAAGGTAATAGCTCATCGGCTTTTGGGCATTTCCTTGGTTTTCTCTAAGACGGCACAGGAATCCTGACCCGGTCTTTTGGACGCTCATCGATACTGGTAGGACGACGCCAAAGGGAAGAATGGTAGACCACGAAAGGACCACGAGTAGTTTTTAATGAATTTTATAATAAATTCCAAGGAAAACCTGAATTTTTAGGCAATTTTTGAAAAAACAATTCCGTGAAAACTGTTAGAACCTTCCGGACTGGGAATTTTATAGAATGACACGGCTCATTACGAACCAAAGAATGTTTTTTTATACAACGTAAGAATATTTTGGCAGAGGGAAACCGGGTTGCATTTATGAGAATAATGCAACATTTCTTCCTAGGTCCACTCTGGCCCAAAATTGAAGGCTGTAGCACACCGCTTTTGGTCATTTCTTTGGGTTTCTCTTCGACGGCACTGGCAACCTAACCCAACATTTTGGACACAACTCGATTCTAGCTGGACATTTCTCTTCCAGAACGGGTATTTTTTAATATGTGACGGCTCGTTACCAACTCAAGAATATTTTGGCAGAGAGAAATGGCTAACTTTTTGAGAAAAATGCAACATTTCTTCGCGGGGGCAACTTTTAGCCCAAAATTGAAGGTTATGGCACAGCAGTTATTGGGTATTTCCCTAGGTTTCAATAGGACGGCAGTAGAAACCTGACCCGGCCTTCTGGACACACCTCGATTCTAGTAGGACGACACTAAAGGGAAGAACGGTAGTCCATGAAAGACTCTCGGAGTAGTTTGTAGTGAATTTTATAAGAAATACCAAGGAAAACCTGATTTTTTGGGCAATTTTTGAAAAAAGTTCCATGAAAACTATTACAACCTTTCGGAACAGGTATTTTTTAGAATGAAACTGCTTGCTATGAACCAAATAATGTATTGGCGGTGAGAAACCAGGCTAACTTTTGGAGAAAAATGGTAAATTTCTTACCGGGGGCCACTTTGGGCCTAAAATTAAAGGTAATAGCTCACTGGTTTTTGGGCATTTCCTTGGGTTTCTCTAAGGCAGTATGAGAAACCTGATCCAGCCTTCTGGACACCATCGATACTGGCAGGACAACGCCAAAGGGAAGAATAGTAGTCCAAGAAAGGACCCCGGAGTAGTTTTTAGTGAATTTTGTGATAAATCCAAGAAAAACCTGATTTTGTGCGCAATTTTTGAAAAAAAATTCCTTGAAAACTATTAGAACCTTTTGGAATGGGTATTTTTTAAAATGAGATGGCTTTTTACGATCTAACAAATGTTTTGACAGAGAGAAACTGGGCTACCTTTTGGAGAAAAAAGCAACATTTCCTCTTGGGGGCTCCTTTGGGCCCAATATTGAAGGCTGTAGCTACTGGTTTTTAGGCATTTCCTTTGGTTTCTCTAGGACAGCACTGGAAACCTGATTCGGCCATTTGGATGCACCTCGATATTGGTAGGACGACGCCAATGGGAAGAAAGGTAGTCCATGAATGTCCCCCGGAGTGGTTTTAGTGAATTTTTAAGAAATTCAAAAGAAAACACAGTTTTTGGGCAATTTTTGAAAAAAATTCTGTGAAAACTATTAGAACCTTCCGGAATTGGCATTTTTTTAAAGTGAGACGGCTTATTATGAACAAAAGAAATTTTTGATGGAGAGAAATCGGCCTACCTATTGGAGATAAACAGAACATTTCTTCCCGAGGGTCACTTTGGGCTTGAAATTGAAGGCTATAGCTCACTGATTTTTGGGCATTTTCTCGGGTTTGTCTAGGACGGCACTGGAAACCTAACCCAGCCTTCTGGAAACACCTTTATTCTAGCATGACGACGCTAAAGGGAAGAACGGTAGCCCATGAAAGGCTCCTGTAGTAGTTTTTAGTGAATTTTATAAGAAATTTTAAGGAAAACCTGGTTTTTGGTTAAATTTTTGAAGAAAATTATGTAAAAGCTATTAGAACCTTTCGGAATAGGTATTTTTTAAAATGAGACGGCTCGTTCCGAACTAAAGATTGTTTTGACGGAGAGAAATCGGGCTATCTTTCGCAGAAAAACACAACAATTCTACCTGGAGCCTACTTTGGGCGTAAAATTGAAGGCTCCCCGATTTTGGGGCATTTCCTCGGATTTCTCTAGGAAGGCCCTGGAAATCTTACCCGACCTTTTGGACGCACCTCGATACTAGCAGGACGACGCCAAAAGGATGAACGGTAGTCCATTTAAGGCCCCTGGAGTAGTTTTTAGTGAATTTTGTAAGAAATTCAAAGGAAAACTAGTTTTTTAAGGGAAAGTTTTGGAAACAATTCTGTGAAAACTAATAAAACCTTCTGGAACGAGTATTTTTTAAAATGAGACGGCTCATTACGAAATAAAGAATGTTTTGACAGAAAGTAATCAGGCTCTTTTTTGGAGAAAAACGCAACATTTCTTCCCAGGGGCTGCTTTGGGTCTGAAATTGAAGGATATAGCTCATCGGTTTATGGGCATTTTGCACGGGTTTCTCTAGGACGACACTGGAAAACTGACTTGGCCTTCTGGGCGCACCTCGATACTGGCATGACGATGCCAAAGGGAAGAACAGTAGTCCATGAAAGGCCCTCGGAGTAGTTTTTAGTGAATTTTGTAAGAAATTCCAAGGAAAACCCAGATTTTTATGTAATTTTTGAAAAAATTTCCGTGAAAACTATTAGAACCCTCTGAAAAGGACATTTTTTAGAAAGAGACGACTCGTTACAAACCAAATCATGTTTTGGCAGAGAGAAACCGAGCTATTTTTTTACAGAAAAATGCAACATTTCTTCCCGGGGGCTGCTTTAGGCCTAAAATCGAAGGCTATAGCTCACCGGTTTTTGGGCATTTACTTGGGTTTCTCTAGGATGGCTCTTTAAACCTGACCCGGTCTTCTGGACGCACCTCTATTATAGCAGGGCGATTCCAATGGGAAGAACGGTAGTCGTTGGAATGACCCCGGAGTATTTTTTAGTGAATTTTGTAAGAAATTCCCGGGAAAACCCATTTTTTCGGTAATTTTTGAAAACTATTAGACCCTTCTGGAACGGGTATTTTTTAAAATGAGACGGCTCGTTACGAACTAAAGATTGTTTTAGCAGAGAGAAACCGGGCTACCTTTAGGATAAAAACGCAAAATTTCTTTCCAGGGGCCACTTTGTCCCAAAATTGAAGGCTATAGCTCATTGGTTTTTGGGATTTCCTTGGGTTTCTCTAGGACGGCACTGGAAACTTGACCTGGCTGTCTGATCGCACCTTGATTCTTGTAGGATGATGCTAAAGGGAAGAGTAGTAGTTTGTGAAAGGCTCCCGGGGTAGTTTTCAGTGAATTTTGTAAGAAATTCCAAGGAAAACTTTATTTTTTTGGATATTTCAAAAAAGAATTGTGTGAAAACTATTAGAATATTTCGGAACTGGTAATTTTTAGAATAAGACGACTCGTTACGAACCAAAGAATGTTTTGGCTGAGGGAAACCGAGCTACCTTTTAGAGAAAAACACAACATTTCTTCTTGAGGGCCACTTTAGGCCCAAAATTGAAGGCTATAACTCACCGGTTTTTTAGCATTTCTTTGGGTTTCTCTAGGACAGCATTAGAAACCTGACTCGGCCTTCTGGACGTACCTCAATTCTAGTAGGACGATGCCCAAGGAAAGATTGGTAGTCCATGAAAGGACCCTAGAGTAGTTTTCAGTGAATTTTGTAATAAATTCCAAGGAAAGCCCGATTTTTTGGGCAATTTTTTTTAAAATTCCGTGAAAACTATTAGAACCTTCCGGACTGGGTATTTTATAGAATGAGATGGCTCTTTACGGACAAAAAAATGGTTTTTTTTTATACAACCAAAGAATAATTTGGCAGAGAGAAAATGGGCTACCTTAAACATTTTTAAGAACCAAAGAATGCTTTGACAGAGGAAAACATGATTTTTTTGTGCAATTTTTGAAAAAAGTTCTTTGAAAACTATTAGAACCTTCTGGAACGGGTATTTTTTAAAATGAAACGGCTCGTTACAAACAAAAAAATGTTTAGGTGGAGAGAAGCCGGGCTACTCTTTGGACAAAAATGTAATATTCCTTCCGGGGGCCACTTTGGGCAAGAAATTGATGGTTATAGCTTAATGGTTTTCGTGCATTTCCTTGGGTTTCTCTTGGATGGCCCTGGAAACCTAGCTCGACCTTCTGGACGCACCTCGAATCTAGCAGGACGATGCCAAAGGGAAGGACGGCAGACCATGAAAGGACCCTTAAGTAGTTTTTAGTGAATTTTATGATAAATTCCATGAAATACTCCATTTTTTGGGCAATTTTTGAAAAACATTCCTAGAAAACTATAGAACCTTTTGCAACAGGTATTTTATTGAATGAGACGGCTCGATTTGAACCAAAGAATGTTTTGGCAGAGAGAAACCAAGCTACCTTTTGGTGAAAAATGTAACCTTTTGCAACAGGTATTTTATTGAATGAGACGGCTCGATTTGAACCAAAGAATGTTTTGGCAGAGAGAAACCAAGCTACCTTTCGGAGAAAAATGTAACATTTCTTCCTGGAGACCACTTTGGGCCCAAATTTGAAGGCTATAGCACACCGATTTTTGGGCATTTCCTTGGTTTTCTCTAGGACGGCACTGGAAACTTGACCCGACTTTCTGGTCGCACCTCGATTCTTGTAGGACGATGCCAAAGGGAAGAATGGTAGTTCATGAATGTCTCCCAGAGTAGTTTTTAGTGAATTTTGTAATAAATTCCAAGAAAAGCCCGAATTTTTGGGCAATTTTTGAAAATAATTCCTTGAAAACTATTAGAACCTTTTGGAATAGGTATTTTATGGAATGAGACGGCTCATTACGAACCAAAGAATGCTTTGGTAGAGGAAAACACGATTTTTTGTTCAAATTTTTAAAATTTTTTTTGAAACTATTAGATACTTTTGAAACGAGTATTTTTTAAAAAGAGACGGCTAGTGACAAGCAAAAAAATGTTTAGGCGGAGAGAAGCCGGGCTACCTTTTGGACAAAAATGCAATATTCCTTCTCGGGGGCCACTTTGGGCAAAAATTGATGGTTATAGCTCAATGGTTTTTGGGCATTTTGTTGGGTTTCTCTTGGATGGCCCTGGAAACCTGACCCGGCCTTCTGGACGCATCTCGATCCTAGTAGGACGATGCCAAAGGGAAGAACAGTAGACCATGAAAGGATCCTGGAGTAGTTTTTGGTGAATTTTGTGATAAATTCCTAGAAAAACATGGTTTTTTGGGTATTTTTTGAAAAAAATTCCTAGAAAACTATTAGAAACTTCCAGAACGGGTATTGTATAGAATGAGACGGCTTGTTACAAACCAAAGAATGTTTTGGCAAAGAGAAACTGGGCTACCTTTTGGAGAAAAACGCAACATTTCTTCCCATGGGCCACTTTAGGCCAAAAATTGAAGGCAATAGCACATCGATTTTTAGGCATTTCCTTGGGTTTCTCTAGGACTACACTGGAAACCTGACCCGACATGCTGGATGCACCTCGATTCCAGCAGGATGACGGCAAAGGGAAGAACGACAGTTCATGAAAGGCTCTCGGAATAGTTTTTAGTGAATTTTTTAAGAAATTCCAAGGAAAACCCAATTTTTTGCGCAATTTTTGAAAAAAATTCCTTGAAAACTATTGGAACCTTCCGGTATTTTATAGAATGAGACAACTCGTTAAGAACTAAAGAATATTTTGGCAGAGGGAAACCGGGCCAACTTTTGGAGAAAAATGCAAAATTTCTCCTCGTGGGTCACTTTGGGCCTAAAATTAAAGGCCACTTTAGGCATGTCCTTGGGTTTCTCTAGGATGGCATGGGAAACTTGACCCGGCCATCTGGGCGCACCTTTATTCTAGCTGGATGACGCCAAAGGGAAGAACGGTAGTCCATGAAAAGCGCTCGGAGAAGTTTTTTTTTTAATTTTGTAGGAAATTCTTAGGAAAACCTAGTTTTTTGGGAAATTTTTGTAAAAAATTCGGTGAAAACTATTAGAACCTTCCGGGTATTTTATAGAATGAGACGGCTCATTACTAACCAGAGAATGTTTTGGCTGAGATAAACTGGGCTACCTTTTTGAAAAAATGCAACATTTTTCCCGGGGGCCACTTTGGCCTTAAAATTGAAGGCTATAACACATCAATTTTTGGGCATTTCCTTGGGTTTCTCTAAGATGGCACAGGAAGCCTGAACCGGCCTTCTGGACGCACCTTGATTCTAGAAGGATGATGCCAAAGGGAAGAACGGTAGTCCATGAAATGCTGTCGGAGTAGTTTTTAGTGAATTTTGTGAGAAATTCAATGGAAAAACCGATTTTTTAGGGAATTTTTGAAAAAAATTCCGTGAAAACTATTAGAACCTTCCGGAACGGATATTTTATAGATTGAGATGGCTCGTTACGAACCAAATAATATTTTTCCAAGAGAAACCAGGCTACCTTTTTGACAAAAATGCAACATTTTCCCCAGGGGCCACTTTGGGCCTAAAATCGAAGGCTATATAGCTCACCGGTTTTTGGGCATTTCCTTTGGTTTCTCTAGGACGGCACTGGAAACTTGACTCGACCTTCTAGAAGCACCTCGATACTGGCAGAATGATGCCAAAGGGAAGAACGGTAGTCCATGAAAGGACGCCAAAGTAGTATTTAGTGAATTTTGAAATAAATTCCAAGAAAACCCCATTTTTTTGGACAATTTTTGAAAAATATTCCATGAAAACCATTAGAACCTTTCGGATTGGGTATTTTATAGAATGAGACAACTCGTTACGAACCAAAGAATGTTTTGGCGTAGAGAAATCGGGCTGCCTTTTTGAGAAAAACTCAACATTTCATCTTAGGGGGCAGTTTCAGCGCAAAATTGAAGGCTATTGATAACTCTATGAAATGAGAGTTCTTATGGCACTTTTATGCTTAGATTAATATTATTTAGAGAGTTAATGATGAGTTTTTATTTAATTTATAGCTGCATTTTGCATAAGTATTTATTTGAGTTTAGTTTTAATAATTTTATATGTTTACATCATTATGTGCTCTAATTTTGTGCATTATTGTAGGTAACCAAATAGGTCAGATTTTATTGATGGTTGCTGCAACAATAGAGGCTAAGTGAATGATAAAGATCTGATGTGCAGAAAAGATAAAGTAAGCCTGGAGCAGAGAAGATGCTACAGCAAGGCAGATAAGTTGCTATAGCAATGGTTGCTGCAGCAGAACCTGCAGCACGCAAAAATTGGACAGATGTGATTTTATGTGGGTTGAACAGCTAATTTCTCTACGGCTGATTATTATTTGATGGACAACATAGGGCAGACGTGGCATGCATTAATCTCAAGAAAAAGATCTTCCTTCATTAGGAAAATATAATGATTTATACTCCTAGAATCCTAATAAGAGTCAAAGTTCCTTTCCTAGAGTCCTAAGGATACATGGAGATTTCCTTGTCTTTTTGGAAAACCCTAAATATATAAAAGGGAGCACGTTTTTACAAGAGAAGAGGCAGCCGTCACACACACAAAAACCCTAAACAAATCAAGAGAAGACAGCAAGAAGAGTTTGAAGGAAAAGTAGAACAAATCGCATCATACACAAGAGAAGCTTCTTGGATTTCAAGCTCAACTACATAAATAGAGAATCAAGAGGGGCGAATAATCTATAATTCTATATCTTGATATTGAGAATGAATTCAACGGTTGAACCGTATTTTATTTTTATTTATTTAGTGATTATGAACTGAATTTTTATGTAGTTGGGTTATAAACAATCTTATTGACAATTTGACTTACATTATTGTTGCTTTAGTATATGCTGCAGCATTTTATTTTGATTGTGTTTAATTTAATTCTCTATTTCGGCTGACTACCCATTTAAGAATACAAGCTAGGTTTGATCCTCGACAGGGACGGCTTAATGGAAAGAATTCAAGCAATACATGAATGTAGATTGAATTTTTTCCTTAATTGATTTATCACCAATTTGGTGGAGCCATGTTTAATCTATAATTTGTGAAGAACTAGACATAAGGATTCACCTTGTAGGACAAGTAGATCCAAGAGCGTATAATGCTATATTTAGATGTTGGCTTAACAACTAGTTACTGTTATGTTGCATATAGATATAAGAATCCAACAGACGAAAGATGAGGATACATTGGGAATCTACCCAGTGCTGTAGACGATGCTATAGTAACTGTTCGTAAATTGCAAAATAGTTGACAGTCATTGAGTGAGTTTAGATCCCCAACTACTCATAGCCATTGATTACTTCTTTGTGTTGACGTCTGATTTATTTTAATTTTTAGTTTGTTAGTTATTTAATTTTATTTTAATTTCAACTCAATTTATTTTAATTTACTTTTATTAAATTATTAAAAGTTGCACTGAATAAATTGCTGTAGCAAGGATGATAACTTCAATCCCTGTGGAGACTATTTCAGTACTTACTACTATATTACTTGTTGTGTATACTTGAGCATTGACACCTATTGCATAAAATCAACAACAAGTTTTTGGCGCTGTTGCTGGGGATTGATTGTTTATTAATTCTTGTGAAATTAATTTTACTCGGTGCTAACTTAATTTGTTTTAATTGTGTTTACAGATATACTCTAGCGACTTTTGCATGCGCAAACAAATCCGTTGAGTATCAACTTTATTCTGAAATAGAACGAACAGCAAGACAATTGAGAATGGAGCAAAGAAGGTCAAAATCTTTTGCAGACATGGCTGATCTATAGAATGTGAATGGAAATCAAGATGGGTAGAACAACCAAGGGCAACCACGGAACCATAACGTCATTGTTATGGCAGATGACAGAGAAAGGGCCATAAGGGATTATGCTGTATTGACTCCTTAAGCCATTAACCCTAGAATAATAAGGCCTGAAGTATAAGTCGTAAATTATGAGCTAAAACCTGTGATGTTTCAAATGTTGCAAACTGTAGGACAATTTAATGGGTTGCCATCCGAAGACCCTCATCTCCATCTAAAGTTATTTTTGGAGGTGAGTGATGCATTCAAGATTGCTGAAGGAACATCTGAAGCATTGAGGTTAAGATTATTCCCATTCTCTTTAAGAGATAGAGCACACGCTTGGTTAAACTCTTTACCTCCAGATTCCGTTACCACGTGGAATGATTTGGCTGATAAATTTTTAATGAAGTATTTTCCACTAACAAAGAATGCAAAGCTTAGGAACGAGATAACATCTTTCCATCAATTAGAAGATGAAAGTCTATATGATGCATGGGAAAGATTCAAGGAGTTGTTACGGAAATGCCCTCATCAGGGCATTCCATGTTGTATTCAACTGGAAACATTTTATAATGGTTTAAATCCATGTACTAGATTGATGGTGGATGCTTCAGCAAATGGTGCCTTACTATCTAAGTCTTATAATGAGGCTTATGAAATATTGGAAAGGATAGCCAATAATAATTATCAATGGCCATAAGCTAGACAGGCTGCATTGAGAGGACCCGCTGGAGTTCATAATGTGGATGCATTGACAGCTTTATTAGCTCAAGTAGTATCATTAACAAATATGGTGAAATCTATAACCACTACTCCAGCAGCAATAAATCAAGTTGTTGAAGCAACATGTGTATATTGTAGGGAAGGGCATGTGTTTGACAACTGCCCTGGGAATCCGGCTTTAGTGAATTATGTGGGAACTTTTAATAGACCAAGTCAAGGAAATCCGTATTCAAATACATATAATCCGGGCTGGAGGCAGCACCCAAACTTTTCAAGGGGTAATCAACATCGGCAGCAATATGTTATAGCAACTAATGGGCAGAACAGACTAACACATAGATTTCAGCAGCCAAACCAAGAGCAAAGAAACACCAGTAATGATCAATTCAGCCACCTTGAGGCTTTGATGAAGGAGTACATTTGGAAGAATGAGGCAGTTGTCCAAAGTCACGCTGCATCCTTGAGAAACTTGGAAAATCAAATTGGACAGCTTGCTACAGCAATAAGCAATAGACCTCAAGGAAGTCTACCAAGCAATACAGAGAATCCGAGAAGGAAGAGCACTGCAAAGTGATTAATTTAAGATCAGGAAAGGATGTTCATATTCCAGTGGGTGCACCAAAAAGAAGAGTTGAGCCTACTTTGAACCACGAAGAAACTCAAGCTGAAGAAGAGCCATTACTCTCCACTGCACAATACACGGGTGAGAACAGCCACACTACAACAACTATAGAATTTGAAGATCCAGTACCTGTTGATTGAGATACTGCAGCACCAACCCAGAACATAGCAAAAGAGAAGAAGTTTGCACATCCTGCTGCAGTATAGCTGTTCAGACATCCACCACGATTCTCGCAAAGACTTCAAAAGCAGAAACAAGATAAACAATTTGGAAAATTTTTGGAGGTACTAAAGAAACTACACATCAACATCCCATTCATGGAAGTATTGGAGCAGATGTCGAACTATGTCAAATTCTTTAAGGACATACTAACAAAGAAAAGAAGATGGGGAGAATTTGAAACCATGGCTTTAACTCAAGAATGTAGCCATATGCTTAAGAGTAAGATGCCTCAGAAACTGAAGGATCCAGGAAGCTTTAAAATTCCATGCTCGATAGGCGACAGATATAATGGTAAAACACTTTGTGATTTGGGAGTAAGCATCAATCTCACGCCATTATCCGTGTTTAAGCAACTAGGGGTTGGAGAAGCCAGACCAACTACAGTCACTTTACAACTTGCTGACAGATCTCATGTTTATCCAGAGGGAAGATTGAAAATGTGCTAGTAAAAGTGGATAAGTTTATTTTTCCGGTAGACTTTATAGTACTGGACTTTGAAGCAGACAAAGATGTTCACATCATTTTAGGCATGCCTTTCTTGGCCACAAGCAAGACTCTAATTGATGTGGAAAAAGGGGAATTAACTAGGAGGGTGAATGAATAATAAGTTACATTCAATGTACTAGAGCCTATAAAGAGTCCTGATACTATTGAAGATTGCA
This sequence comes from Clausena lansium, assembly GCA_030449835.1. Lineage (NCBI taxonomy): Eukaryota > Viridiplantae > Streptophyta > Magnoliopsida > Sapindales > Rutaceae > Clausena > Clausena lansium. The sequence continues at coordinate 99,668 of JASUUF010000351.1, read as the reverse complement.
ATTTTGTTGGTGCTGTGGATGTTGATGTAGCAGAGAGATTAAACAGTTGCTGTAACAAGGAAGAAATCAAGGCTGCAGCAGAACTTGCGGAATTTAAGAGAAAAACGCAACATTTCTTTGCGGGGGCCATTTTTGGCCCAAAATTGAAGGATATAACATGCTAGTTTTTCAGCATTTCCTTAGGTTTCTCTAAGACGGCTCTAGAAACTTGACCTGGCCTTCTGGACACATCTCGATTCTGGCAGGACAATGCCAAAGGGAAGAACAGTAGTCCATGAAAGGATCTCAGAGTAGTTTTTATTGAATTTTGTAATAAATTCCAAGGAAAACTTGATTTTTTTGGCAATTTTTGAAAAACATTTTGTGAAAACTACTAGAACATTCTGGAACAGATATTTATATAATGAGACGGCTCGTTATAAACCAAAGAATGTTTGCTGAGAGAAACTAGGCTACCTTTTGGAGGAAAACGCAACATCTCTTCACGGGGGCCATTTTGGGCCCAAAATTGAAGTCTATAGCACGCCGATTTTTGGGCATTTCCTTGGGTTTCTTTAGGATGACACTGGAAACCTGACCTGGCCTTCTGGACGCACCTCGATTCTAGCAGGACGACACCAAAAGGAAGAACGGTAGTCCATGACAGGACCCCAGAGTAGTTTTTAGTGATATTTGTAATCAATTCCAAGGAAAACCTAATTTTTTGGGAAATTTTTGAAAAACTTTTCATGAAAACTATAAGAACCTTCCAGAACGGGTATTTTATAGAATGAGATGGCTCATTATGAATTAAATAATGTTTTGGCAATGAGAAACCGAGCTTTCCTCTGGAGCAAAACACAGCATTTCTTCTCGGGGGCCATTTTGGGCCTAAAATTTAGGGCTATAGCCCACCGATTTTTGGGCATTTCGTTGGGTTTCTCTAGGACGGCTCTGAAAACCTGACCCGACCTTCTGGACGCACTTTGATTCTAGCAGGACGACGGCAAAAGGAAGAACGACAGTCCATGAAAAGCTCCTAGAGTATTTTTTTGTGAATTTTTGAATAAATTCCAAAGAAAATTAGGTTTTTTAGGAAATTTTTGAATAAATTTCCATGAAACCTATTAGAAAACCTCCCAGAATGGGCATTTCTTAAACTGAGACAAATCATTATGAACCAACAAATGTTTTGGCAGAGGGAAATTGGGATACTTTTTTGAGAAAAACGCAACATTTCTTCCTGGGGGCCACTTAGGCCCAAAATTGAAGGCTATAGTATACTGGTTTTTGGACATTTCCTTCGATTTATCTAGATTGGCACTGGAAACCTGACCCAGTCTTCTGGAAGCACCTTGATTTTAGAAGGACGACGCCAAAGGGAAGAACGGTAGTCCATAAAAGACTCCCATAGCTGTAGTCCATAAAAGACTGCCATAGTAGTTTTTATTGAATTTTTTAATAAATTGCAAGGAAAACCCGATTTCTTGGGCAATTTTGAAAAAAATTCCGTAAAAACTTTTAGAACCTTCCGAAACGGGCATTTTTTAAAATGAGACGGCTCATTACGAACTACCTTCGGCAGAGAAATGCAAACTTTCTTCACAGGGGCCACATTGGGCCCAAAATTGAAGGCTGTTGCTCACCAGTTTTTGGGCATTTCCTTGGGTTTCTCTATGACGGCACTGGAAACCTGACTCGGCTTTCTAGAGGCACTTGATTCTAGCAGTACGACTGCCAAGGGAAGAACGGTAGTCCATGAAAGGCTCTCGGAGTAGTTTTTAGTAAATTTTTGAATAAATTCCAAGGAAAACTTGGTTTTTTTGGTAACTTTTGTTAAAAATTCCATGAAAACTCTTAGAACCTCTCGAAACAGGTATTTTTTAAACTGATACGGCTCGTTACAAATTAAAGAATGTTCAGGCGGAGGGAAACCAGACTTTCTTTTGGAGAAAAACACAACATTTCTTCCTATGGGCCACTTTGGGTCCAAAATTGTAGGCTATAGCTCATCGATTTTTGGGCATTTCCATGGGTTTCTCTAGGACGGCACTAGAAGCTTGACTCGGCCTTCCGGATGCACCTTGATTCTAGCAGTACTATGCCAAAGGTAAGAACGGTAGTCCATGAAAGGACCCTGGAGTAGTTTTTAGTGAATTTTGTAAGAAATTCCAAGGAAACCCCGATTTTTTAGGCAATTTTAAAAAAAAAATTCCGTGAAAACTATTAAGAGCTGCCTGAATGGGTACTTTTTAGAATGAGACAGCTCATTATGAACCAAAGAATGTTTTGGCATAGTGAAACCAAACTACCTTTTGGAGAAAAACGCAACATCTCTTCCCGAGGGTCGTTTTGGGCCCAAAATTGAAGGATATAGCACGTCGATTTTTCGACATTTCCTTGGGTTTCTCTAGGACGGCACTAGAAACTTGACCTGGCCTTCCAGATACATCTCAATTCTAGCAGGGTGACTCCAAAGGGAAGAACAGCAGTCCATGAAAGGATCCCAGAGTAGTTTTTAGCGAATTTTGTGATAAATTCCTAGGAAAACCTGATTTTTTTTGGCAATTTTTGAAAAAAATTATGTGAAAACCGTTAGAACATTATGGAATAGATATTTTATATAATGAGACGGCTCGTTATAAACCAAAGAATGTTTGTTTAAGAGAAACCGGGCTACCTTTTGGAGGAAAACGCAACATCTCTTTCCGGGGGCCACTTTAGGCCCAAAATTGAAGGCTATAGCACGCCGATTTTTGGGCATTTCCTTGGTTTCTTTAGGACGACACTGGAAACCTGACCTGGCCTTCTGGACACACCTCGATTCTAGCAGGATGACACCAAAGGGAAGAACGATAGTCTATGAAAGGACCCTAGAGTATTTTTTAGTGAATTTTGTAATCAATTCGTAGGAAAACCTAATTTTTTGGGAAATTTTTGAAACTTTTCGTGAAAACTATAAGCACCTCACAGAATAGGTATTTTATAGAATGAGATGGCTCGTTATGAATCAAATAATTTTTTTACAGAGAGAAACCTTGCTTTCCTCTGAAGCAAAACACAACATTTCTTCCCGGGGGCCGTTTTTGGCCTAAAATTGGGGCTATAGCTCACTTGTTTTTTAGCATTTCCTTGGTTTTCTCTAGGACAGCTCTGGAAACCTGACTCGTCCTTTTGGGTGCACCTTAATTCTAGCAGGACAACGGCAAAAGTAAGAACGGTAGTTCATGAAAGGCTCCTAGAGTTGTTTTTAGTGAATTTTTGAATAAATTCCAAAGAAAACTAGGTTTTTTGGGAAATTTCCATGAAACCTATTAGAAAACCTCCTCGAACGAGTATTTATTAAATTGAGACAGATCATTATGAACCAACAAATGTTTTGGTCGGCACTGAAAACCTGACCCAGCCTTCTGGACGCACCTTGACTCTAGAAGGACAATGCCAAAGGGAAGAACGGTAGTCCATAAAAGACTTCCACAGTAGGTTTTAGTGAATTTTTAATAAATTGCAAGGAAAATCCAATTTCTTGGGCAATTTTTGAAAAAAATTATGTGAAAACTATTAGAAACCTTCCAGCGGGCATTTTTTAATATGAGACGGCTCGTTACGAACTACCTTCTGTAGAAAAATGCAACAATTCTTCACAGGGGCCACTTTGGGCCTAAAATTGAAGGCTATTGCTCACCGGTTTTTGGGCATTTCCTTGGGTTTCTCTATGAGGGCACTAGAAACTTGACTCGGCTTTCTGGACGACCGCAAAGGGAAGAATGGTAGTCCATGAAAGGCTCTCGGAGTAGGTTTTACTGAATTTTTTAATAAATTCCATGGAAAACTTGGTTTTTTGGGTAATTTTTGAAAAAAATTCCATGAAAACTCTTAGAACCTATCGGAACAGGTATTTTTTAAATTGAGACAGCTCTTTACAAACTAAAGAACGTGTTGGTGGAGAGAAACTGGACTACCTTTTGGAGAAAAACGCAGTATTTCTTCCCATGGGCCACTTTGAGTCCAAAATTGAAGGCTATAGCTCACTGGTTTCTAGAAGCACCTTGATTCTAGCAGTACTATGCCAAAGGTAAGAACGGTAGTCCATTAAAGGACGCTGAAGCAGTTTTTAGTGAATTTTGTTATAAATTCCATGGAAAACACAGTTTTTTGCGTAATTTTTGAAATGAATTCCATGAAAACTCTTAGAATCTTCCAGAACGGGTATTTTTTAAACTGAGATGGCTCGTTACGAACAAAAGAATGTTTTTGACGGAGGGAAACCGGGCTACCTTTTGGAGAAAATTGCAGCATTTCTTCCCAATGACCACTTTGGGCCCAAAATTTAGGGCTATAGCTCACCGATTTTTTGGTATTTCCTTAGGCTTCTCTTGGAAGGCACTGGAAACCTGACCTGCCTTATGGATACACTTCGATACTGGCACGACGACGCCAAATTGTAGAATGGTTGTCCATGAAAGGACCCTAGAGCAGTTTTTAGAGAATTTTGTAATAAATTCCAAGGAAAACACAGTTTTTAGGGCAGTTTTTGAAAAACATTCCATGATAACTATTAGAACCTTCTGGAATGGGTATTTTTTTAAAATGAGATGGCTTGCCATGAACAAAAGAATGTTTTGGCGGAGAGAAACCGGGCTACCGTTTGGAGAACAATGCAGCATTTCTTCTCGGGGGCCACTTTGGGCAAAAAATTGAAGGCTATAGCACACCAATTTTTGGGAATTTCCTTGGGTTTCTCTAAGACAGCACTAGAAACCTGACCCAGCCTTTTGGATACACTTGGATACTGGTAGGACGACGCCATAGGGAAGAATGGTAGTCCATGAAAGGCTGCTTGAGTAGTTTTCGGTGAATTTTTTAATAAATTCCAAGGAAAACCTGATTTTTTGGGGAATTTTTGAAAAAAATTCCTTGAAAACTCTTAAAACCTTTCAGAATGAATATTTTTTAAATTGAGGTGGCTCGATACAAACTGAAGAATGTTTTGACGGCGGGAAACTGTGTTACCTTTTGGAGAAAAATGTAACATTTCTTCCCAGGGGCCACTTTTGGCCCAAAATTGAAGGCTATAGCTCACTGGTTTTTGGGCATTTCCTTTGGTTTCTCTAGGACGGCACTGGAAACTTGACTCGGCCCTCTGGATGCACCTCGATACTGGCAGGACGATGCCAAAGGAGAGAACGGTAGTCCAGGAAAGGACCCCAGAGTAGTTTTTAGTGAAGTTTGTAATAAATTCCAAGGAAACCTAGTTTTTGGGAAATTTTTGAAAAAAATTCCATGAAAACTATTAGAATCTTCTGGGACGGATATTTTTTAAAAATGAAACGGCTCGTTACGAACTAAAGAATGTTTTGACAGAGAGAAACTAGGCTACCTTTTAGGGAAAAATGTAACATTTCTTTCGGGGTCCACTTGGGCCCAAAATTGAAGGCTATAGTACTCCAGTTTTTGGGTATTTCTTTCGGTTTCTTTGGGACGGCATTGGAAACCTAACCCGACCTTCTGGAGGCGCTTCGATAATGGCAGGTTGACGCCCAAGGGAAGAACAGTAGTCCATGAAAGGCTCTCGGATTAGTTTTTAGTGAATTTTGTAATGAATTCCTAGGAAAATCCGGTTTTTTTGGGCAATTCTTGAAAAACGTTCCGTGAAAACTATTAGAACCTTTCGGAACGAGCATTTTATAGAATGAGACTGCTCGTTACAAACCAAAGAATGTTTTGGTAGAGAGAAACTGGGCTACCTTTTAGAGAAAAACGCAACATTTCTTCCCAAATCGAAGGCTATAACACACTGGTTTTTGGTTATTTCCGTGGGTTTCTCTAGGACGGCACTGGAAACCTGACTCGGCCTTTTGGAGGCACCTCGATACTGGCAGGACGATGCCAAAAGGAAGAATAGTAGTTTATGTAAGGCCCTCGGAGAAGTTTTTTGCGAATTTTGTAAGAAATTCCCAAGAAAACTCGGTTTTTTTGGCAATTTTGGAAAATAATTCTATGAAAACTATTAGAACCTTTTGCAACGGGAATTTTTTAGAATAAAACTGCTCGTTACGAACTATAGAATGTTTTGATAGAGAGAAACCAGGCTACCTTTCTGGACGCACTTAGATACTGGCAGGACGATGCCAAAGGGATGAACGGCTGTCTATGATAGGACACCGGAGTAGTTTTTAGTCATTTTTTTAATAAATTGCAAGGAAAACCTAGTTTTTGCGCAATTTGTGAAAATAATTCCATGAAAACTATTCGAACATGCCGGAATGGGTATTTTATAGAATGAGACGGCTCGTTACGAACTAAGGAATATTTTTACAGAGAGAAATCGGGCTACCTTTTGGAGAAAAATGTAACATTTCTTATCGGGGGCCACTTTTGGGCCAAAATTGAAGGCTATAGCCCATCGATTTTTAGGCATTTCCTTGGGTTTCTCTAGGAGGGCACTGGAAACCCGACCAAGTGTTTTGGACGAACCTAAATACTGGCAGGATGACGCCAAAGGGAAGAACGGTAGTCCATGAAATGCCCCCGTAGTATTTTTTTAGTGAATTTATAAAGATAATCCAAGGGAAACCTAATTTTTTGGCAATTTTTGAAAAAAATTCCGTGAAAATAATTTAAACCTTTCAGAATGAGTATTTTTTAGAATACGATGGCTCGTTACGAACTAATGAATATTTTGGCAGAGAGAAGCCGAGCTACCTTTTGGAGAAAAACACAATATTTCTTCTCGCGGGCCATTATAGGCCTAAAATTAATGGCTATAGCTCACTAGTTTTGGAGCATTTCCTTGGGTTTTTCTAGGACAGCACTGGAAACCTAAGCCAGCCTTCTAGACACACCTCAATACTAGTAGGACGACGCCAAAAGAAAGAACGGTAGTCCATGAAAGGCCTATGGTGTAGTTTCTTATGAATTTTGTAAGAAATTCCAAGGAACCGATTTTTTAGGGTAGTTTTGGAAAAAAATTCCATTAAAAATATTGGAACCCTGCGGAACGGGCATTTTTTAGAATGCGACGGCTCGTTACGAACTAAAGAATGTTTTGGCTGAGAGATACAGGGCTACCTTTTGGTCAAAAATGCAACATTTCTTTCCGAGGGCCACTTTAGGCCCAAAATTGAAGGCTATAGCTCACCGGTTTTTGAGCATTTCCTTGGGTTTCTCAAGCACGGTACTGGAAACCCAGCCTTCTGGATGCACCTCGACACTAGTAAGACAATGCCAAAGGGAAGAACGATTGTCCATGAAAGGCTCCTGGATTAGTTTTTAGTGAATTTTGTAATGAATTCCTAGGAAAATCCAGTTTTTTAGGCAATTCTTGAATAAAGTTCCGTGAAAACTATTAGAACCTTCTAGAATGAGCGTTTTATAGAATGAGACTGCTCGTTACAAACCAAGGAATGTTTTGGTAGAGAGAAACGGGGCTACCTTTTAGAGAAAAATGCAACATTTCTTCCCGGGGGCCTATTTGGGCCAAAAATTGAAGGCTATATCACACCGATTTTTGGTTATTTCCGAGGGTTTCTCTAGGACGGCACTGGAAACCTGACTTGGCCTTTTGGACGCACTTGGTTTCTAGCTGGGCATTGCCAAAGGGAAGAATGATAGTCCAAGAAAGGCTCAGGAGTAGATTTTAGTGAATTTTGTAAAAAATTCCAAGGAAAACCCAATTTTTTGGGCAATTTTTGAAAAAAATTCATTGAAAACTATTAGAACCTTCCGAAACGGGTACTTTTTAAAGTGAGACAGCTTGTTACGAACCAAAGAATGCTTTGGTAGAGAGAAACCGGGCAACCTTTTGGAGAAAAACCCAACATTTCTTCGCGGGGGCTACTTTAGGCCTAAATTTGAAGGCTATAGCTCACCGGGTTTTGGGCATTACCTTGGGTTTCTCTAGGACGGCACTAGAACCTGCCTCGGCCTTTTGGACGCACCTCAATACTTGCAGGAGGATGCCAAAGTGAAGAACGATAGTCCATGAAAGGACTCCGGAGTAGTTTTTAGTGAATTTTTTAGCAAATTCCAAGCAAAACCTGATATTTTGGGCCATTTTTTTTAAAAAGAATTCTGTGAAAACTATTAGAACCTTCTGGAAAGGGTATTCTATAGAATGAGACAGCTGTTTATGAAGAAAAGAATGTTTTGGTTGAGAGAAACCGAGCTACCTTTTAGAGAAAAATGCAACATTTATTGGTTTTCTCTAGGGGCCACTTTAAGCCCAAAATTCAAGGCTATAGCACACCGATTTTTGGGTATTTGCATGGTTTTCTCTAGGACAGCACTGGAGACCTGACCCGGCCTTTTGGACATACCTCGATACTAGTAGGACGACACCAAAAGGGAGAATGGTAGTCCATAAAAGGAGCCCAGAGTAGTTTTTAGTGAATTTTATTAGAAATTCCAAGGAAAACCTGGTTTTTCTGGCAATTTTTGAAAAAAATTCCGTGAAAACTATTAGAACCTTCCGGAACGGGTATTTTATTGAATGAGAAGGCTCGATACGAATGATAAGCGCATATTTTCTATATATTTTATTATTAATTCGTCCATCTTTTTCTTGTTTTGATATTAAATATTATAATTATTTTAGTTAAATTTTAATTTAGTTATTTTATTAAATTATATTTTATTATATTAATTTTTAATCTTAATTTTAATATTTTATTATTTTAGGTATATTCTGGGATTAAAGAGGAATTAAATTAGAATATTCAGAAAGAAATCTGCTCAGAATAATCAGAAAGAAATCTGCTCAGAATAATCAGAAAAGGGAAGAAATTATTTTGGCAATTGCATGTGCATGGAAATAAAAGAAAAAAAAGGGCAATGGAAATCCTAATTGGAGAGCACGTGCAAGATTAAACAAATCAAATTCAAAAGAATCAAGGCTTTTGGCTTTAGAGTTGGCAAAGGTCGGTGGCTTCAAGTGGGCTTCACATGCAAGGCTAAATGGAAAGCGAATTCATTGCTTAGAGATTTGATTTGACCAAGCAATCCAAATCCAATAAGAATTCGCCATGCACTATAAAAGCATAAGACAGGCGGGAATTGAAGCAAAAGAATTCGGCAGCCAAGAATTAAAGACAAGCAGTAGCCGCACAATTCAAGACAAACCCGAGAGAAGAAGCAGCAGCCGCAAGAAGAAGAAAATAAAGAGAAGCCGAAGGAATTAAATTTGGAGCAGAGTCAACAGTTTGAATTTTTCTCCATGACTGGTTTTATCTACTCTTTTATTTCCAATTTAATTATGTTAGGCTGAATTTTCTATTTGGTTAAGAGTGAATTCAAAACCCCAGACATGCTATTTAATTAATAATTAATTTCTATCATTCAATTTCTTTAATTGAGATTGTTTATGTTCTTCTGTTATTAATGTTTATGATTTTATTCTTGACTTGTTTAAGTGGCCAATTAGATATGGCTTGAGTAAATTCTATTGCTAGATTAAAATTCTTGATCCGTAATTGTCTTGATATTTTAATAATTAGGAGCAGATTGGAATCCGTGATTTCAATTAGAGAACATAACCTAGGTTAAATAATCCGAGCTTGTGTGTTTATTGCCTAGATCAACCTAAAATCTTTCTCTGCTTAATGCTTCCGTTATCTTAAATTTAGAGAGCTTATTCTAAATTATTTAATGGTTAGAGATTAGGCGGAGAGCTTGTTTTGCCTAACGACTTAGAAAGGAAAGATAGGGATTACCCGAGCTTATTGTTATCTACGTTGATAGTTTCAATGGAAATTGATGATAGAATGAATATTCTATGCATGTTTGGTGGTGGCGAATGATCCTTTGACCAAAGTTTTCATTATTATTACTTCTTTCTCATTTAATTAGAGTTTTTTATTAAATTATTAATTTCGTAATTTTAGTTTCTTTATTTCGTGCTATCTAGTTAAAAATTCACAAAACCCCCTTTTATTTATTTATTATTAATTATTATTATTATTATCATCATCATCATCATTATTATTATTATTTTATTTTAAGTCTTTATTTTAGAGTTGATAATAAATAAAACTAACTAGTCTTCGTGGGATCGATCCTTAGTTGCTCTATATTAGCTATTTATATTATTAGTAAGGTTTTAAATTTAGTGTACCCTAACGGCACTACCAACGAACCAAAGAATATTTTGGCTGAGAGAAATCGGGCTACATTTTGGAGAAAAACACTATATTTTATTAGCATGGGACAATGCAAGCTCAGTAAGAAGCTTAAGAAGTCAATTAAGCATAGCTACATGAGAGCGTAATAGCATGAGAGCACGTGAGCATGAGACTATGAGAGTGAAAATACAGTGGTACTTATGCGTGACAGGCACATGTCCTATTGCCTGTCGCAGATAATCTTGCCTATCTCACTTGAATAAAATGTGTCGGGTAACTTTCGGAGGTCATAACCTAAGCTACATGTGTCGGTTTTAGGTACTGTTTGGAAGCTTGCGATGAGACGAATCAAATCAAGAATTGCTTATGCCATAATGCTCTGCAATCAAACCAAAAATTTAACTGTATTTATGTGCAACAGGCACCTATCCCACTGCTGCCTGTTGCACATAAATGCAGATAAATTTTGGTTTGATTACAGAGCATAATGGCATAAGCGATTCTGAGTTGCATTCTTCTCGTCGCGAGCTTTGAAATAGTATATTAGAAGCCTAAAACGGACACTTGTAGCCTAAGTTATGACAACCAGAAGTTACCCGACACATTCAAGTGAGACAGGCAGTGGGACAAGTACCTGTTGCACATAAATACAGCGGTACTTATGTGCGACAGGCACTTGTCCCACTGCCTATTGCACTAAGTTTGCCTGTCTCACTTGATCTGGGCTTCGTTTTTAGCTCGAGTTTTTTTTGTTTTTAATGATTTTTTTTTATTTCTCAACTCAAACTAAGTACTTTAACAAATCACATTATTTTATAATGGAAAATAACAACATTTGCAACAAAACCCACATTAATTTTGAACCTAAAACCTAAACTTAATACATTAAAAGTTTATCTTGTGTAAGAACATACACTAACCTTTTCAAGTTCTCCAATTGATTATTATATCAATTGTTATGCAATTCTTGTTGATGGGATTTGTTGAGAGTGATGAAGTCTGGTGATTTGTTGAGAGTGATTAAGGTTTGATGATTTATTAGTGTTGAGAGTGTTGAGAGTGCTGATTTTTGCTGGAATTCTTAGGAGGGCATATGTTCGTAGATTTATTGAAGGCGATGAGGACACTTTGGTCTAAAAATTGGGTATTTGGCTAGTTATGATAGGAAAAGGTTAGAGGGTTAAATTTGAAAAACCCAATAGCTTTGTGGTTATTTTTTGTAGATTTCCCAATAAAATAATACGACAAAGAACATAGATATGGTAGAGATGCATAAATGTTCCATATATAAATAAAGAGCACTATAGAATAACTCAATTCCTAAAATCTACAGATATATATAATCCCATATCTACTTCTCTAGATTTGCAATTAAATATTTTTGGCTCAAAGTGCATTATTTTTCAACTTTCCTTCCAAAAAAGCAAAACATATACTTTTAGTTTATTATACGACAAAGAACATAGATATGGCAGAGATGCATAAATGTTCCATATATATAAAGAGCATGATAGAATAACTCATTTCCTAAAATCTACAGATATATATAATCCCATGTCTACTTTTCTAGATTTGCAATTAAATATTTTTGGCTCAAAGTTCATTATGTTCAACTTTCCTTCCAAAAAAGCAAAACATATACTTTTAGTCCATGTCCATATATATAAATATTAGTTTGTGCAAGCCATATGCTTGAAACAAGTAATTAAGAGAAAAATTGCACTCTGTTTATCATTAATTTGAAGTGCCTTTACCTTGCAGCAGACAACATGTCTATTCAAGGTTCTTAGATTCCGTCCCAAAATGCTAAAGGCCAGGTTATGTGACGGACATCAAATTTTCACCCTAGCATTTGGGGTGATCGCTTTATCAACTACATAGCAGAGGACAAGGTATTCTTTTCTAATTAAGTGGTGGTACTATAGGGCAAATTAGTTATTATGATTTTCTTTTTTCATTTTTCAGATTATAATTAGTGGTATTAACAAACAAAATGCACTGTTTAATTTGGTATATGTGCATAGATGAATCGTGCCCGTGACTTACAAGAGCTAAAAGCACTGAAGGAGGAAGTGGGAAGAAAGCTATTAGCCATTGCTCGTCCTATGCAGTTGAACCTTATTGATGCAATTCAGCGCCTGGGCGTGGGATATCACTTTGAAAGAGAGTTAGAGCAAGCATTATAGCATTTATATACTAAAAAATATTACCATGACGATATCGAAGATGATCTCTACAGGATTTCCCTTCGATTTCGACTTTTAAGGCAGCATGGCTATAATGTTTCATATGGTATATATATGACGAGTTCACGGCACATGCATGTTATACTTTCTCTAAATTAAACATGATAGATTCTCAAATTGTATATATAGTACTGGTGATGTTGTGTGTCTTTGATGCAAATTAAGAATCCATATTTTATTTAATTTAGCAGTCCTTGTCCTATTTAAATGGCTAAAAGAGCCGCGAAAGCCATCGCCTTCGTTGCCAGATTTCACCGCGCGTTGGCCAGCACTAGCACCACCACCACCAATCCACTCCTCTCCACCAGCACAACCTATCTAACCCCTCACCACCCCCGATCGACCCACCGATCGCGGGAATCGAGGGCTACACCAAACCGCCACCGTGATCTCTAAATTTCAGCCAGACCACTGCCTTTTAAGAGAAATCGCTACCACCATCATACTCACCACCCTCAAATCCTCCAGATCCACCCATTATAGTCCAATTTTCGACCACATTACCGGAAACCTAAACTTTTCTTTAATTACCAATTAACCCTAAACGTTTACCCAATTTTCAGTTTAGCCCTCTAATCCTTTTTAAACCAAAATATAAAAATGGCTCCAAGAAAAGCCCCTAACGCCGCTCATGTAGCTCTTTTCGACTAGGATGATATTCCTAGAGACGAAGCTATAGCTAGCATGACAGCCAGCATTGATATGTTAACTGCACAAATGGCAGAGTTACTTGCCGAACGTCATCGTACACTAGAATGCGAAGATAAATCAAGTGAAACCTTCGCTAGCCCATTCTCCGGACGTCGACATAGAACTGAGTCCATTGAAGATAGAAGGCGGGAATCTGGATTGAGAATTGATATTCCTGAATTCCAAGGAAATGGCCAGCCAGAGGAATTATTAGATTGGATCAATGCCATTGAGGAAGTTTTTGTTCCTGATAACAAATTAGTCTCACTTGTTGCAACTCAATTTCGTGGAAGAGCAGCATCTTGGTGGCAACAAACAAAACTCACAAGGATGAGGCAAGGCAAAAAGAAGATTGATTCTTAGGAAAATTTGAAGAAGCACTTCCGTGGAGCATTCTTACCTTACAATTATGCTAAATTGTTGTACCAGCAATTATAGAATTTGAGGCAAGGTAATCAATCAGTAGATGATTGCACTACAGAATTTCATTGGTTGGTAGCGCGCAATGACTTAACAAAGACAGAGGAACAACAGGTTTTCCGCTACATTGGAGGTTTACGATCACAGTTTCAAGACCAGTTGAATTTACTTGATACATAATCTGTTTCTGAAGCACACCAACAGGCTTTGCAGTTAGAGAAACAATTTAATCGGCAGACTAGTGACTCAAACTTTTGTGGTTCTCGAAGTGTTGTTCGTAATAATTCAAGTCAACCTTCCCAATTTCGTAATTTCACCCCTCTAAATCCTCTAAAAAAAAGCTAGTAAATCTAGTAAAAGTGATCAAAACAGCAAGACCCAACCTTCGGGTTCAGGAATACGCTGCTTTAATTACGGGAAAAGTGGACACCGAATGACAGAGTGTAAAAAGGGAGGAAAGTATGATATAGGCTTATTCGTAGGCACTGAAGAAAGTGAAGAGTTCACTGAAGAGCCAACTTTCAATACCAGTGACAGTATACAATCCATCGAAGAACATGGTGATATTGGGCCAGTGTTGATAGTAAATCGAGCATTTTTCACTCCTAAAGGACAAGATAAAGACAAGTGGTTACGTCAAAATATTTTTCAGACTACTTGCAGGATTGAAGGAAAAGTATTTTGTGTGGTTATAGAGTCAGGTAGTTGTGAGAATGTTATTTAAGAGGAAGCTGTACGAAACTAAACTTAAAAACAGAACCTCACCAAACTCCGTACAAGCTCACATGGTTGAAAAAAGGAAATCAAGTAACGGTATCTAAACGTTGCTTAGTTTCTTTATCTATTGGATCAATTTATAAAGATCAAGTTTGGTGTGACGTTGTGGCTATGGATGCTTGTCATCTATTATTGGTCAGACCTTAGCAGTATGATCGAAATGTAGTACATGATGGGAAAAGAAATACCTACAGCTTTATGTTTAACAACACCAAGATTGTTCTTCTACCTTACAAAGAGATCACTCTCAAACAAGAATTGTGTAATTACTTGTTAGGCAAGAATCAGTTTATAGATGTTGTAACAAAGACGAAGAGGGTCTATGTTTTATTGGGAAAAGAGAGCCACATTAATTTGAAGGTTCCTGAAGCAGTGACACCTAAACTAGAAGAATTTCAAGATTTGTTTCCTAATGAGCTACCACAAGGATTACCACCTTTTAGGGATATACAGCACTAAATTGATTTGGTACTAGGTTCTACATTGCCAAATCGACCTCATTATCGTATGAGTCCTACAGATCATCAGGATTTGAGGCGTCAAGTGGAAGAGTTACTAGGAAAGGGTTTTACTCGTGAAAGTCTTAGTCCATGTGCAGTCCTTGCATTATTGACTCCAAAGAAAGATGGTTCTTGGAGAATGTGTATGGACAGTCGAGCTATCAATAAAATTACAGTCTGGTATCATTTTTCAATCCCTCGATTAGATGACTTATTGGATCAACTCAGTGGAGCAATGTTTTTACCGAGCTTGATTTGAAGAGTGGCTACCATCAGATTCGAATTCGACCTGGGGATGAATGGATAACAGCCTTTAAAATTCGCGAAGGGTTATATGAGTGGCTAGTAATGCCATTTGGCTTATCCAATGCTCCAAGTACTTTCATGCGAGTTATGAATCAAGTCCTTCATCCTTTCATTGGAAAATTTGTAGTTGTTTACTTCGATGTTATACTTATATATAGTACCAGCCACGAATTACATCTACAACACTTGAGAGAAGTACTATCAGCTTTAAGGACAACAAGTTTATATACTATAGTAAACAAGTGTCTTTTCTTGACAGAGGAAGCATTATTTTTATGATATGTGGTGTCAAAAAATGGTATAGTTGTTGATCAATCGAAAGTGGATATTGTTCGGGAGTGGCCACAGACAACTACTTTATCTGCCGTCAGGAGTTTCCATGGGTTAGCATCATTTTACAGGCGATTCATCCCTCATTTCAATACTATTATGGCACCAATCACAGATTGTATGAAAGTAGGACAATTCTCTTGGACAGAAGCAGCTACTAAGGCGTTCGAAGTTATCAAAGATAAGTTGACTACTGCCCCAGTACTGGCCTTACCAGATTTTTCTCTCACTTTTGAGGTACATTGTGATGCATCTAAGATAGGTATTGGAGCTGTTCTTAGTCAGCAGGGCAAGCCTATAGCTTATTTTAGCGAGAAGTTGAACGGAGCAAAGACACATTATAGTACTTATGATATGGAGTTCTATGCGGTGGTCTAGGCATTAAAACATTGGTGTCATTATTTGATTCATAGAGACTTTATTTTATACACTGATCATGTCGCATTAAAACATCTCAATAGTCAAAATAAGCTCTCTCATCGACATGCCACATGGACAGCATTCTTTCAACAGTTTACTTTTATGGTAAAACGCACTCCTGGTGAATCCAATAAGGTAGCAGATGCGCTTAGTCGACGATCTTTCTTATTGACACAAATGCATAATCAAGTCCTCGGATTTGATACCTTTCGGGAATTATATGCAACTGCCCCCTTCTTCGCACCTTTACTAGAAGACATTGCTGCAGAATTTTGCTCAGACTATCATTTGCATGACGGATTCCTTTTTAAGGGTAATCAATTATGTGTTCCTGACTCAAGTTTGAGACTAAAGATCATTGCAGAACTACATAACGAAGGGCATATAGGTCGTGACAAAACCCTAGCTTTAGTAGCCAATACTTATTTTTGGCTTACTATGAGGCGTGATGTTTATCATTACGTCGAGACTCGTCGTATTTGTCAGGTTTCCAAGGGTACTGCAACTAATGCTAGATTATATATGCCACTACTAATTCCAACACAACCTTGGGTTGGCATTAGCATGGACTTTGTTCTGGGATTACCTCACCCTAAAAAAGGTATGGATTCAATATTTGTCGTTGTGGATAGGTTCTCGAAGATGGCTCACTTTATTGCATGCAAGAAAACTACAGACACTTTGACTGTTGCTCGTTTATTCTTCAAGGAGGTCTATAGATTGCATGGTTTACCAAGTTCTATGGTATCTGACCAAGATACACGATTTTTTAGCCATTTTTTGAGGACATTATGGAAGTTGACTAATACTCGCCTAAATTTTGGAAGTGCTTATCACCCACAAACAGATGGTTAAACTGAAGTTGTCAACCGCTCTTTGGGAAGCCATCTATGTAGTGTAGTTGGCGATAACCTGAAGACATGGGATCAAAAGTTGTACCAAGTCGAGTTTGCTTACAATTGTTCTGTTAAGCGTAGTACTGGTTTAAGT
Organism: Clausena lansium; assembly: GCA_030449835.1. Taxonomy (NCBI): domain Eukaryota; kingdom Viridiplantae; phylum Streptophyta; class Magnoliopsida; order Sapindales; family Rutaceae; genus Clausena; species Clausena lansium. The sequence goes on along the minus strand of JASUUF010000351.1, from coordinate 82,892 downwards.
CATTTTCAGGTTAATTATGGATATAATCCACGAGCTCCTATCGACTTAGCCCCAGTTCTAGATTTAGTTCGCAAAAGCAGCAAGGCAGAAGATTTTATTGAGCAACTTCAGAAAATTCATACAGCTACGCAAGAGTCTTTGAAGAAAACTACCGAAGGTTATAAGATTGATACAGACAAAAGGCGTTGAGCTTTAGAGTTTCAGGTGGGAGATCTTGTTTGGGCTGTCTTGACCAAAGACAAGTTCTCAGTTGGAAAGTACCACAAGCTTTCTGCTAGGAAAATTGGACCTTTAGAGATTATAGAGAAGATAAATCCTAATGCCTACTGACTGAAGCTTCCTAGTCATATCCGCACAGCAGATGTATTCAATGTCAAGCACCTTATTCCTTTAAGAGGTTTTCATGATAAAGATGCTGTTACTGACAATCCGAATTCGAGGGCGAATTTTCTCTATCCTGGGGGGAATGATGCAAATTAGGAATCCGTATTCTATTTAAATTAGTATTCCTTATTTTTTAAAGTTTATTATTATTTTCCTTTCTAGTTTAGGAATTTGTTTTGTTTCTAGTTTACGAATTGTTTTCCTATTTTTTCATAGTTTAGGATAATTATGATTAGTATAAATAGGCCCCTCTTGTAGCCTTTAAAGGAGAGAGGTTTGAGTTCAATAATATTTCAATTTTCAAAGCTCTGTGAGAGTTTTTGAGTTTAGTTAATTCTCAGCATTCTGCGGAATCAACGAGTCTTAACCCCCCTAGATTCGCGGGTATTCTTAGAATCAACGGAATAAGAATATAAAACTTCTGCTGCATCAGTCTTCATATATTATAATTAACCCGCCCATTTATTTGGTCATGATATATATATCAGATAAATTCAACATGTTCAAAGATGACAACGGTAATTTCAAGGAGTCATTGGCAAGTGATGTGCTAGGAATGTTGAGCCTATACGAAGCAGCGCATCTTGGAGTGCATGGAGAAGATATACTTGACGAGGCCATTGCTTTTACAACCACTCACCTTAAGTCCGTAGCAACCCATTTAAGCAATCCTCTGAAAGCACAAGTTATATATGCACTGCGGCAGCCGCTGCACAGGGGCCTGCCCAGGCTAGAACACAGGTGTTACATTTCTATATACCAAGACGATGCTTCTCATTACAAAGCTTTATTAACACTTGCAAAGTTGGATTTCAATCTAGTGCAATCTTTGCACAAGAACGAACTTTGTGAAATCTCTAGGCTAGTTCTCGGATTTATAAACATTTCCATTTTTTTCTTGTCTTGAGGTGATAATTAACTATAATTAAGTTTTATTAATTAATAATTACTACATTTCAGATGGTGGAAGGATTTGGACTTTGCCAAAAAGCTACCTTTTGCAAGAGACCGAATGATTGAGTGCTACTTTTGGATATTGGGAGTGTATTTCGAGCCCAAGTATTCTCTTGCTAGAAGAATATTAACCAAAGTAATTGCCATGACATCAATTATAGATGATGTATATGGCACACCTAAGAGCTCAAGCTCTTTATAGAAGTAATTGAGAGGTTTGAACTTTTGAATATTGGTCATTTATATATATTTCCTTTGAATTTTTTTGTAAAGATAATCACGTCTTTAATTAATTAAACCTTGAAGAAAATGGGATTATATACTTTTGTTTTGTAGGTGGGATGAAAGTAGCATGGATCAACTCCCTGAATATATGCAAATATTTTTTGAGGCATTATTGGATCTTTACAATGAAATTGAGAAAGAGATTGCCAAAGAAGGATGGTCATATCGAGTTCAATATGCAAAGGAAGCAGTATGTCACTGTTAGCACTCTTTGCCATCTTCCATTTTTTGGGAGATTTACACCTTTTTTTCATCCCTCTTAGAATTTTATTTTTAACTATTACTTGGGCATCTAAACATTTTTTAATAATTCATTTTCTCCTAGAGTTAATTTTTTAATAGAAAAAACAAACTATTAAAAGGTAAATATGACTGTTAACAAACAAATTAACTAGTTTTAATTTGTAAATGTTTCAATTATTAAACAATTTGCAGGTAAAAATATAACATTTATCATTCAAAAAAGTACTTTTCTGTTATTGTTTTAAGACCAAGGATAAAAATAAAGTATTAAAATTTTATCAAAGACCGAAGTGGTAAAAACAATTTATGAAAAACCAAAGTGTAAAAAAGAATTTTTTTTTCTTTTAACATATAAGTATGCATATGGCAGATGAAAATTCTTGTTGGAGGCTACTATGATGAATCTAAATGGTAGCATAAGAATTACATTCCTAAAATGGAGGAGTATATGCGTGTGGCATTAGTGACCCCCGGTTACACCATGCTCACAACTGTATCTTTTTTGGGCATGGACAAGATAGTAACAAAGGAGACTTTTGATTGGGTGTTCAGTCGACCTAAGATAATTCGAGCTTCTGAAATAATTGGAAGACTCATGGATGACATAAAATCACACAAGGTATCAAATTGAATTTGAATTTTCTTATGTGCATAATAATTAAAAATTTTCGGGTTATATGCCTAATAAACGCGTGTATGTGTGTGTGTGTGCGCAGTTTGAGCAAGAGAGAGGGCACGCTGCCTCGGCTGTTGAATGTTATATGAAGCAGCATGGACTCTCAGAGCAAGAGGTTTGTGAGGAGTTGTATAAGCAAGTTGGTAATGCTTGGAAGGATATAAACGAAGAGTGCCTCAATCCTACTGAAGTTCCAATGCCTCTGCTTATGCGTGCTTTCAATCTTGCGAGGGTTATAGATGTGGTTGACACGGATGGCGATGGATACACCCATGTGGGGAATGTGATGAAACTAAGTGTTGCAGCATTGCTGATAGATCTAGTTCCAATATAAGAATGGATCGTGATCAATCTGGTCTCATTAGCTCTTTTACTGTTGTAATAATCGAATTCCTTTGAATTAATGTATTGATTTTCTATCTTGATTAGTTCGCAGCATTAATCTAAAACCTTTTTGGGAATGGAATTTTATAGTTGGTAGAACTAATATAATTGGAGAAATTGTTTTTACTAGTTAAGTCTTTTATAAATTTTTAGTATCTCATGTAATCTACTAATGTTAAAAACTGAAAAAACTCGTCACTTTTAGCTGCCTTAGGCTGCAAATTATCTCTATAGCGTAAATAAGATTAAACTTCCTAAAATATGGTTGGTTCATTTGGTTGTGAAGCAAAGAAATGCCAAGGCAAAAGGGAGTACTCTTGTAGTCAATTGTTCTTTGAATACTTGGGGTTAGAGTGGGCAAATTAGGGTTGGATTAGACTACATTGCATTAGAGTGTATGTTTTTTTTTTAATCTTTTAATTTGTTCCTTGCTTTATTAAAGTAAAGGATTCCTTATTGTAAAATTACTTGTATATATACATAAAGAGCTCTTCTAGTGGGCGCAAAATAAAAGATCTCTTATTGGAAAATTAGGCTTTATATATACGTATAGTTAGCTTCTAGTCTGGGATTTTATTAATATAGAAGACAAGTTTATAACATTTTTATAACATTGTATACTAATTTATAACGTATTTATAACTTCGTATACTAATTTATAATGTTGTAAATACGTCCCAAAAAAATAAAAAATAAAAAAATAAAAAAATAAAAGAACCCATATTTTCCTTTTTAGCAAGAAATTAGCAAGTGTATTCCTAAAAAACAAAGCTTCCCTTGTACTTACATCGTTGATTTACATTGAGCTCTCTGACCAAGCAATTAGCCTACTAGTAGTTCCTGGCAACGAAAGAAAGAAACAGATGAGTTTTCTTAAAGCCAGAACGTGGATCATAGTCATCCATGGGCTCATGCGGCCCTGGAGCTAGAGATTACCTGTGAAAGCCAGTGCCTGTGCTTCTTCAGTTCTTTTCCTTCGTATCTTTTACGATGGCAGCTGCCTTACTACTGTACTTGCTGTTCTTTATCGTAGCCATGTAAGCTTAGTCAAACTGAATTAACAGAGATGGCCTCTCAAAGTTTGAACCATCAATTGGCTTCGAACACATTGTTGTGTAAATTTTAATGTACTCGGAGGCACACGAATCTATTGTAATATAAACTATGAATAACGAGGTAGAATCCATGAAAATAGTTAATTTTTAGGAAATTAAAACTTAATCTAAGCTAATTATAACTCTACCCTAATTAAAATAAAATATTTTGTTTGAAGAAATTAAAACTAAAGATGCAATTAAAATTAAAACAAGTAATTCAAAGCAAGAATTCAAGAGATTGAAGCTACCAGGGTTTCAGAATCCACCATAGTTCAACTTAACAATTATTAATTTACCAATCAATTCCCAATTTTGGAGTGACAACTCGAAATCAATCTATGTCTACTCATGGATATAACAATTAAGAACAATTAAAATTAATCTTATGTAGGTTCTTTTTCTACTTAATAGTATGATATCTAAGCATACTATGTAAACATACTAAATAACAAAGAGTCAAAGTTTTCAAATATTTTATAAATCCAAGCATAGGTTTAGTCAAATATTTATCTTAACAACCAATAATGCATGACAGAATTGGTGAAAAGATTTAATAACATTTAACCAAACATGTGAAATAAAAACCATAAACATTAAAGCACAAGTAAGGAATTAATTGAATAAAAAATAATTTATTTCATTGAATAGAACTTCATCCTTAACTCTAGTATAAAAGATTTAGTTAGACATAGAGATTGAGAACAATAAAATTAATTGAACCTATCCGTCCGCGTCTTATATATTGACCGACTTAAAATTGAATTCAATCCTTGTTGAATTCTAATTCATGTGTGCACGTGACCATCCAAAATAATATAATTTCTATTATTTCTCTTGGCCCCTTTATGGCTTCCCTTGAATAGACCTTGAATGACATAGCCCCTGACCACCAAATCTTCCAAATTTCCTTATGCTCTCCAATAACTTTCAATCCGTGCTCACCAATTTGATTTGCTTCCATTTAATTTTTATTTCTTTCCGGATTTGATTCTATATGCACATTTATATCCTAAACATAAAATTGTAGCTTGTCTAATAAAATTAATTCAATTAACTAAAAATAATAAATAAAAATAACTAATAAATATATAATAAATGGTAAAATATGAATATAAATTATACCCATCAAATACCCCCAAACCTAGATTTTGCCCGTCCTTGAGCCAAAAAAAAAAAAAAAAAAAACTAAAAATAAAAAATTAAATTAAATCTAATTAGACCACTTTTGCAGGTAATCGCGATTATATTTAGCATATGCAACAAGCCTTTAAACCCCTATGCAGCACTAGTGGACGAGTTATAGTCTTGTGAGGGTTTCCAGCGATGATACCCATAAACATCATCAACTTGACCTGAAGACAATAAATAAAACTAAAAACAATGACTTTTTTTTAAGGCATTTGCATTCACTTTTTTAATCATATTAATAACAAAAATCAAATAAAAGTATAAGCATTATTTTCAGCCTAAAGAGATATCACTCCCACATAAACCACTCACACGAATCAGTCAAGAAAACTCATGCAAAATGATCAATCATCAAAGCTACATTAATCAATCCACTTTCAAGAATGATATGTTAAACCCCAAAATCTCACAGATTAGGAATGACACTCTAAAAAAAAAATAAACCCAATAAGAGTAGTCACTCCAAAGAATCATAATTTGAGAGAAAATAATAGAATAATGCCCATACTCTCACAAAGATGAAAGAATAATGCCCACAGCTTAGAAAGAAAAATAATGATCTCAAGTTAAATGAATTACTAGTCAAACTAATAATATTATTTTTATTCTCTTTCATGTATCACTACATCTTTCAGTCCATATCACTAGCTTCTACTTCATACTATAGTTCCCTAAAATCAAGGACTTTTACTAGGATGTAACGTAAGCTAGGGACATGACTAACAAAGAAGGGATAATAGGAAAAACAAAATATATGCTTGAGAAAAAATAGAGATTTTTTTTTAAATAAAGGTGCTTTTGACATTGCTTTCCTTTTTTTTTTCAATCTTGCATTTTTTTTCTTTTTTGCTTTTCTTTCTTTGGATTTTTCTTTTTCTTTTTTCTCTTTGCTTCATTGCATCACTTTTATGAATAACATAATCATCTATATTTTTCTCAAGCATGAATGGGTGATGGAAAACATAAAAACAAAGGGTAATACTCTAAATTGGAGTGGGATAAGATGATAAGTTAACAAAGAAAAATAGTTTTTTTTTAATAGGCTCAAAAGGGCTAATGGATACTTAACAATTGGGATGACTAGAAAAGGCTCAAACGAATTAAAGAAGGCTTTTCTGTCATCTTTTAGAGTACTAAATAGTCTTCCATATCTACTAGTTTAATGAACTTTAGATGCAACAACACATAATTTTTAATTTTTTTTAATTTTAATTTTTTCAATGGTTGACTCTAAAGAAAATTTGGAGATCATGTATAAAATAACAAACTGTTAAGCTGTATAAATGAAAAATGGGCAAAAAAGATTACTCTCTAAGAAAAAATAATAAGCTCAAAAACTCACTTAGAACTTATTATGACATTTACATTCCTTCAAATAACTCAATCAATTTCACTTATCAAATCTCTCAATTCACACTCGTCACCAACATCAATATGCAAAGTGGCAAATATGGTGTAACATAACTCAAAGTCAAAGATAATACGAACACTAAAATTTAAAAGTCATCATGTCATCCAATATCAAAAGATTATACAAAATACCTTAACAGTTTTTACTTTTTTTAATTTTTTAATTTTGATTTTTTTTATTAAGACATCTCACCCACAAACCTATTCTGATTGTCCTAAATGTTCCCTATACTAAAGAAATGCATGTCAATGTGAAAAAATATAAAGAGAAAATGAATGCTAATAGTAAGAGAAATAAGTAGGAGAGACCACACCTGAACTGACTGCAAAATATGTTAGAGAGAGAAAAAAAATCTAAAGAAAATGTTAGAATAAATATAAATAATAAAATAAAATAAAGAAAAATACGTAAAATCCTACTAAACTAACTAATTAATGTAAACAATAAATCAACTAGGATCAATAAGAATGTGGTGATAATCAAAGCAATTATAAAGAAAATAACAAAAAGCATAATTGGTCAAACATTGGAGCATTTTATCTATAAAAGGACGATGAAATTGATACTCCCTAAAATCATACTGCTTTGGTCTCATCTGGTTTAAGCTTATTTGAGAGCTATCTAAAATGTTATAAAATTTTAACAATTTAAGCACAACAGATCTTACCACCTTTTTCATGTCAGAATGTGACCTATGTTGCATTTCTTCAAGAAGTAGCTCCAACTAGAATTGTTCAATTTTCTGTTCAGGAGGAAGTGGATCAATCTTTTCCTTCCACTTAGTTAGATCCATGATAGGTGCAGAATCAAGTAAAGCATTAACTTCTAAAATAACACTATCAACATCAAAAGATAAACAAAGGAAGTTAAGCATGTCTTTAATGGATCATCACAATAGTTAGAAATAAATGAATAATCAACTAGTGCTTCTATCATATCTACTTTAGCAACTTCATCATCTTCTTGTGCCTACTTGGGAACATTAAAAATATTCAATTCCATATTCATGTTACCAAAAGATAATTGCATGTTTCCAGTCCTGCAACTAATATGAGCATCAGCTGTCGCCAAGAAAGGACGACCTAAAATAACAGGAGTGTGTTTTGTGGGATCCTGTACTGGCTGAGTATCAATAACAATAAAATCAACAAGATAATAAAATTTATCAATCTGTATCAACACATCCTTAATAATACCAAGAGGCATTTTCATTGACTTATCAGCAAGTTGCAAAACAATAAAAGTTGGATGTAATTGACCTAGCCCAAGTTGCTTATACACAGAAAATGGCAAAATATTAACATTAGCTCCTAGATCCAATAAAGCTTCGTCAAATAATTGGGTCCCTATAACACATGAGATAGTAGGAGAATCTGGATCCTTAAATTTTGGTGGCATTTTACATGACTGTAACCTATTACCTCTCATATCATTTCTTCGAGCACTCCAAATTTATTAGCAATTAAATCCGTGTGATCATTCTGAATAACTGGATATGTAACAAGGTACTCCACACAATTGCTTCTATCACTTTCATTAGGACAAGCACATCGAATAGTCACCTTGATTGGACCTCCACCTTCAAAATTAGGATTCTCATGAAAGAGACTTCGTGCTTTCACCAGCTCTTGAAACTCCACATGCGACCGAAGCAAGAGAATCTGAGCTGGAGAAGTTGTACTGGCCTGAGAGAACCGGCCGGTGCAATAGCAGTGAATGGGAATGATGATCTCTCGACCAAATGATAAGTTGGTGGAATAAGCTTCAATCATTTTGTTGATGTAAATGAGTTTTTTTAGGCTTAAATCAAAGAGAGATGATACATTGGATAGTGACTGGAAATTGTTTTGGGCTCTGTAGACAATGTAAGTGTCATAAGAGAAATTTGTTGAGCTGCAGAGGTAGTTGGACTCGGGAACTTGCCACTAAAACCTGAAATGGCCAGAATTATATATTTAAAACAATGATAGACCAGGCCATTTATTTGATTCGTTACAAATGATAAGATAGATAGATAGTCCCTACAAATGAAGCTACAAGAAATGGAAAACTGGGCAACCTATTACTTTCATAGAACATACTCAAAATTGGATAACTTACAGATTAAGTAGGAATCACTGGTACAAGCCAAAGGGGTATTTTCTTACGAATTACAAGAACAAAAACATCGCTTATATCCAGGTCCTCACATCTTGCATCATCCGGCAATTTCCAATCAAACCAGCACAGGAGATTTGCCAACACAAATTCACTCTCTATAGTCGCAAATGAGATCCCAGGGAAACCCCTTTTCCCAGCACCAAATGGAATGTACTGGTTATGCTAGCCTATAAAATCAACCGAAGTATTTGCAAATCTCTCTGGGATAAACTCTTCAGAATTGTCCTAGAATTTGGGATCCCTATGAACTGCCCAGGAATTGATAAAGATTGTTGTATTCAGAGGAATGTCACAACCTTCCAGTTTAGCACTAGCAAATGTAACATTAAGCATACGAATACCTCACAAGTACTTTTTAAATTTGCGTTCAATCCAGTTAGAAAATCCATCCATCCGAAAAGTGGAATCATATCTTTAAAGCAAAAGGCTCCCATAAGATCCATTGCACATTTTGACAATTCTGAAAAACTTTTACCACCTTCACTTTCATATACTCGACCAAGAGCAGATCTTAAAATTATAGTAATTGATATGGTAGTTAACATGTCAGTTAGATAAACTCCAGCTCCATTCAGATTCGAAAGTCGAATCTTTTGAACATGTTTGCAACTTCTTGTTCTCTTGCAAAATTGAAATGCTTGAACCACCCTTCTTTGGCTCAATATTTCCTGAACAAAAATCTTCTTTGCTTGTCTTCAGTAATCATCGAAGGGACAAAATGCTATGTCACAGCATCCGTAGAACAAAGCATCACCAGTTTTTGTTTGGGGCCTGTAAGAGAAAGCATCTTGGTCTTCAATTTCTTCTCAGAGGAAATTGAAAACCAATTCCTATAAGATAAAACCAATTAGTATTACCTATCGAAAACGTTGAATATAAATATTTAACAAATATTAAGCCCACACCATGTTTTTTTTTCTTAATATGTGTATATATATATATATATATATACACACACATACACACACTCATATATATATTAAATTCTTGTTTGGTATGACTTATCTAATGGTCGTAAGTGCTTATTTAATCCTATAAGCTCTTTTAAAATTTTTTTTTTTATTGTTTGGTTGTTTTTTAAGTAGAATTTTTGAAGATTAAATAAGCTATTTTGCCTCTACTAGCAAAAGCTCAAAATTTGGGCTTTTGGGAGTAGAGGTTGAAAAGTTTTTTTAAAATATTAAAATGTCTAAAATATCCTTTACTTATTTCATAATTTTATTTCATTTCTTTCATAACATAACTTTAAATAACTTGCTATTAAGTAATTTTACAATTTTTTATAAAAGCTCTCATGGACAATCAAACAACTAAAATTTTTTTATTGAAAGCTCTACTAATAAAAGCTCTACTAACAAAAACTCTACTTTAATAAGCTCTATTTGAAAAATTATAAGTCCCAATCTAGCAGCGGTTTTAAAGCTTTCTCGGACTTTCTTGTACTTTAAAATTCTAGATTGGTATACACACACGCACACACACACACACACACACACACACACACACACACACATGTATGTATATTCTTAGATTCTTGAAGTTTATCAATCTTTATTTATATAAGCAAATAATTAAAAAATGGCCAGAAGAGGAAAGTGATTATGTAGATATTTTTATGCTTACTTCAATTACGTACTAATAATATTTTGTCCAAATTAACCAAGTCATAGAATCCCATTATTATCGAAGGCCTTATAATGGCTCAAGCAGAGTACGTGACTGGTACAAGATAAAGCGGAATTTTCTTAAAAACAGTGAGCCCAAAAGTTTCAGTCATGTCCAAGTCTTCCCCAATTGTATCACCAGGCAACTTCCAATCAAACCAGTACAAAAGATTAGCAACCACACCTTCAGCGCTTGTAACCCCAAACAATGTCCCAGGGCAACCCCTCCTTCCAGCACCAAATGGAATATAGTGGAAGTCTTCACCCATGAAATTAACAGGATTGTTATAAAATCTCTCTGGGATAAACTCTTCAGGATTATCCCATAATTTGGAGTCCCTCTGAATTGCCCAAGCATTTACAAACACTCTTGTTTTTGCAGGAATTTCATATCCTCCCATTTTTACACTTGAAGAAGTTTCTCGGTGAACCAAAAGTGGAGCTGGTGCATGTAGCCTCAGAGATTCTTTGATGACACACTTCAAGTACTCCATTTGATTTATATCGCTCGCTTCTACCTTCAATTTCTTCCCCACCACTCTTCTTACCTCTTCTTGGGCCTTCTTCATCATGCTTGGATGCTTCACAAGCTCTGCCATTGCCCATTCCATTGTTGTTGAAGTAGAATCAGTTCCTCCGACGAACATATCCTGCAAAAAGAAAATTAAAATGCACTTCTAGAACCAAGATTTTAGATCACTCAAATTCAAATGTGCCTAGAATGAAAAGACTACAAACTTATCTCAGTAGAATCAAAATTATGTAGTTTAAGAGGGGTCTAAAGGCATGACTTTTTGGAAGGGGCTAAATTTTAATTTGTACCCTTATCTTATCTAAATTTCTTTTATTATACATGGGGTACACCCACCAACATAATTCCGCCCCTGTGTAGATATGTATATATGAGAATTAGAGGGAGAACGAGACCAGTAAAATTGCTTTGAGATTCTCTTGAGTGAGCTCGAGCTTCGTGGTTACGTCCTTTTGAACTTGAAGGAGAATGTCAACAAAGTCTTTGGCCACCGACACGTCATCCGTACGCTCCAAATTCCTGTGCTCTGCTATAACTTCATCAAAAAAGGCATCCAATGCTCTGAATGTTGCTTTCACGCCTGGTATCAACCCAGTAAGATGATCCATCCAGCCCAGAGCAGGAAACACATCACCGAAGCTAAAAGCTTGCAATTGGGTCGTCAGTCTTCTCGATATCATCCCAAACTTGCTTTCCTCGTTGGCCTTCTTACCGAAGACACATCGACCAACTGTATCATTTGTGACGGTGAGCAACATCTCGCTTAGATTGACAGAAGCTCCTTTCAGAGAAGCACGTCGAAGCTTATTGATCATGTCCGCAGTTTCCTCGTCCCTTACAAATTGAAAATATTGCACTCTTTTGGGACTCAAAAGCTCATGAACCCCAATCCGCCTAATTTCTCTCCAATATTCTCCGTAGGGAGAAAACGCGATGTCTATGCATCCATAGAGAAAGATATCTGCTGCTGTAGTTTTGGGTCGATTTGAGAAAATGATATCATGTGTCTTCATCATTTCTTTCGCCATATCTGCTGATGACACTATGACTGTTGGAGTTTGGCCCCAATGGATGAGTATTAAGGGGCCATATTTCTTTGAGAGAGCTCGAAGAGAGCGATGGGGAAGATTGCCTAGCTGGTGAAGGTTTCCAATTATTGGTAATTTTGGTGGGCATGGTGGCAAATTATGGTTGCCACCTTTGAAGAACTTGAACAAAATCAGTAAGGAGAGAAGGAGGAGAGACAAAGGAACGGGCTTCAACAGTGTGGCAAAGCGCAGTTCTTGCATTAGTTGCACCAACAATGTTACAAAAGTCATTTTCACTTGAAGTTCTACACACACAACTACTCGCCCTGCTCCTGGGTCTTTTATGAGCAAATACCGGAATGTATGTATTGAAAACCATTTGCTATAATATATATACAGCTAAGAAATAATTATTTTCTGTTAAAATATAACTACAGTTTGGTGGAATCTTAATACGGCTTAATGAACTATATCTTGCATAACCATAATTGGAATGAGTTACTGAACTTGGCTAGATATTCTTTCAATGAAATACAAGTGCATTATAATTGATAGCACTTGGTGCATGAACTACAATTAATTATGTTGGATAACATTCCATTTCAGTGGGCAAATAATACTAAGAATACAAATTCTACTTTTATAGACTAATGTAGCATGTATCAAGTGAGGACGTCGCTCGTGGCTGAACAATGATTTTTCTGAATTTTTTTAGCTTGTGAGTCTGCACATCCCTAAAAGACAAAAACATATGAACTTGAACGAATTTATTGTTAGTAGCACTAAATATCCCAAAATTTCATCTCAAATAATAAGACATTCATCAAGTGGATGGTCTAATTTGTGAAAATCTATCAACTATTAGATGAATGACACATCAGATACCACATCTTTTAAGATAAAATATTAAGATGTCTATTATTAGTTATTTTTTTGCTAAGTGCATTTGATTTTTGTTTCTTTTTAACTTCTAGTAATATCCATATTTTAAAATCGTGAAGAAGTCCATTACAGCATATCATGTCAAGAGAAAATGGCACTTTGATGTTTCATCCCTCTTAGAAATTTATACCCCATTTCATTAAAATGGGGTATAAATTTTTAATACCCCATTTTATATACAGCATTTAAACAAAAACAAAAAGAAATACATTGTTGGAAGGTAAAATGTGATTTAAACAAATAAATTAACTAGTTTTAATTTGTAGTGGGATTATTAATTTGTATGTGAAGACGTCACATTTATCCTTTGACAATGTGTATTTTATAATCATTGTTTTAACACTATGTACGAAATTAGATATTAAAAATTAATCAAGAATCCAAATAATAAAATTAAGTTTTAAAGGAGATGAAAATGTCGTTCTCATATTGTTTTATTACTGTATTGTTGCAATTGATCAATGATTTGTATATTTCAATTAACATTATTGCTAGTTATAAGTGACAGGTTTACATATGCGTGCTTCAATTAATATTTTCTTCTCCTTTCTCCTTTCTGTAGTATGTTGCAGCTGGAATCTACTCAACTTCGAGAATAACAAAAGCAAAATATTAATTATGTTAAAAAATTACGCGCCATTGATTCATAAAATCACAATTGTATAGTTGGAATTTCGTAGAAGATAATCATAAGCAACAAAAAATGAGTTAAAAATACTTCAATTTTTTATCAGTAGGATTCAGTAAATCACAATTCTATAGTTGGAATCATTTAGAAGTGCACACTAAAGAAAATTAAAATAGTGATGAAGGGTAATGTGATCTTTTTAACAAGCAAATTAATTAATTTTACTACATTGAAATCTTAGAATATTAATTCTGTTGTAAGGAGAAATGTGACAAGTCAAATAATGTGAGCATGAGAGCATGCAAGTTCAGTAGTAAGCTTAATAAGTCAATTAAGCAAAGTTAGAGCATAATCAAAAGACTTTTCAAATAAGATTTTACTACTTATTTGAAGAGCCACATCAACATTTATGACTCCAAAAGACATTTCAATTAAGATTTTTCAAATAAGAAATGGTTCTCTCTCTTCAATTTTGTAGAGTAGCTTTCTCCCTTTTCAATTTATATTTTATTACTTTTGATTGGAGAGAAAGAGATAAATGCTTTAATTACCATTTATTTTTCTTTAAAAAAATAGTTATTTGATTAAAATAATATTAATTTATTTTTATTTGAAGAGTATTTTGGAGGATAACATATTTTTTCACTTTTCTATTTGCCACATAGTAAACAAATAGATATTTGAAGAGTAAAATTAGTAGAGTCTTTTAGAGATACTCTTACATGAGAGTAAGAGAGCATGTGAGCGTGCATGAGAGCATGAGAACATGCATGAGAGCATGAGAACATGCATGAGAGCATGTGAGCATGCATGAGAGCATGAGAACATGCATGAGAGCATGAGAGCATGCAAGCTCAGTAAGAAGTTTAATAAGTCAATTAAGCACAGCTATATAAGAACATGAGAGTATGAGAGCTACATGAGCATGAGACTATGAGAGTGAAAATACAGTGGTACTTATGCGCGATAGGCACATGTCCTACTACTTGTCGCACATAAGCTTGCATGTCTCACTTGAATAAAATGTATCGCGTAAGCTACATGTGTCGGTTTTAGGTACCATTTCGAAGCTTGCGACGAGACGAATCAAATCCAGAATAGCTTATGCCATTATGCTCTGCAATCAAACCAGAAATTTAACTGTATTTAAGTGCAACAGGCACCTGTCCCACTGCTGCATGTTACACATAAATACAGTTAAATTTCTAGTTTGATTGCAGAGCATAGTGGCGTAAGCGATTATGGGTTTAATCCTTCTCATCGTAAGCTTTGAAATAGTATATTATACTCCTAAAACAAACACATGTAGCCTAAGTTGTGACATCCGGAAGTTACCCAACATATTTTATTCAAGTGAGACAGGTTGTGGGACATGTGCCTGTCGCACATAAATACTGTAGTAATTATGTGTGACAGGCACCTGTCCCACTACCTGTTGCACTAAGTTTGCCTGTCTCACTTGATCTGGGCTTCATTTTTAGCTCAAGTTTTTATTGTTTTTAATGATTTTTTTTTATTTCTCAACTCAAACTAAGTACTTTAACAAATCACATTGTTTTATAATGGAAAATAACAACATTTGCAACAAAACCCACATTAATTTTGAACCTAAAACCTAAACTTAATACATTAAAAGTTTATCTTGTGTAAGAACAAACACTAACCTTTTCAAGTTCTACAATTGATTATTATATCAATTGTTATGCAATTCTTGTTGATGAGATTTGTTGATTTGTTGAGAGTGATAAAGGTTTGATGATTTGTTAGTGTTGAGAGTGCTGATTTTTGCTGGAATTCTTAGGAGGGCATAAGTTGTCGTAGATTTGTTGAAGATGATGAGGACACTTTGGTCTAAAAATTGGGTATTTAGCTAGCTATGATAAGAAAAGGTTAGAAGGGTTAAATTTGAAAAACCCAAAAGCTTTGTGGTTATTTTTTGTAAATTTCCCAATAAAATTATACGACAAAGAACATAGATATGGTAGAGATGCATGAATGTTCCATATATATAAAGAGCACGATAGAATAACTCATTTCCTAAAATCTGCAGATATATATAATCCCATAACTACTTCTCTAGATTTGCAATTAATTATTTTTGGCTCAAAGTGCATTATTTTTCAACTTTCCTTCCAAAAAAGCAAAACATATACTTTTAGTTTATTATACGACAAAGAACATGGATATTGTAGAGATGCATAAATGTTCCATATATATAAAGAGCATGATAGAATAACTCATTTCCTAAAATCTGCTGATATATATAATCCCATTTCTACTTCTCTAGATTTGCAATTAAATATATTTGGCTCAAAGTGCATTATTTTCAACTTTCCTTCCAAAAAAGCAAAACATATACTTTTAGTCCATGTCCATACATATAAATATTAGTTTGTGCAAGCCATATGCTTGAAACAAGTAATTAAGAGAAAAATTGCACTCTATTTATCATTAATTTGAAGTGCCTTTACCTTGCAGCAGACAACATGTCTATTCAAGGTTCTCAGATTCCGTCCCAAAATGGTAAAGACCAGGTTATGCGACGGACAGCAAATTTTCACCCTAGCGTTTGGGGTGATCGCTTCACCAACTACACAGCAGAGGACAAGGTATGCTTTTCTAATTAAGTGGTGGAACTATAGGGCAAATTAGTTATTATGATTTTCTTTTTTCATTTTTCAGATTATAATTAGTAGTATTAACAAAATGCACTGTTTAATTTGGTATATGTGCATAGATGAATCATGCCGGTGACTTACAAGAACTCAAAGCACTGAAGGAGGAAGTGGGAAGAAAGCTATTAGCCACTGCTGGTCCTATGCAGCTGAACCTTATTGATGCAATTCAGCGCCTGGGCGTGGGATATCACTTTGAAAGAGAGTTAGAGCAAGCATTACAGCATTTATACAATAAAAAATATTACCACGACGATACCGAAGATGATCTCTACAGGATTTCCCTTCAATTTCGCCTTTTAAGGCAGCATGGCTACAATGTTTCATGTGGTATATATATGACGAGTTCACGGCACATGCATGTTATACTCTCTCCAAATTAAACATGATATATTCTCAAATTGTATATACAGTACTGGTGATGTTATGTGTCTTCATATAATATAATTAACCCGCCTATTTATTTGGTCATGATATATATCAGATAAATTCAACATGTTCAAAGATGACAACGGTAATTTCAAGGAGTCATTGACAAGTGATGTGCTAGGAATGTTGAGCCTGTACGAAGCAGCGCATCTTGGAGTGCATGGAGAAGATATACTTGACGAGGCCATTGCTTTTACAACCACTCACCTTAAGTCCGTAGCAACCCATTTAAGCAATCCTCTGAGAGCACAAGTTATATATGCACTGCGGCAGCCGCTGCACAGGGGCCTGCCCAGGCTAGAACACAGGCGTTACCTTTCTATATACCAAGACGATGCTTCTCATTACAAAGCTTTATTAACACTTGCAAAGTTGGATTTCAATCTAGTGCAATCTTTGCACAAGAAGGAACTTTGTGAAATCTCTAGGCGAGTTCTTGGATTTATAAACATTTCTTTTTTTTTTGTCTTGAGATGATAATTAACTATAATTAAGTTTTATTAATTAATAATTACTACATTTCAGATGGTGGAAGGATTTGAACTTTGCCAAAAAGCTACCTTTTGCAAGAGACCGAATGGTTGAGTGCTACTTTTGGATATTGGGAGTGTATTTCGAGCCAAAGTATTCTCTTGCTAGAAGAATATTAACCAAAGTAATTGCCATGACGTCAATTATAGATGATATCTACGATGTATATGGCACTCCTGAAGAGCTCAAGCTCTTTACAGAAGTAATTGAGAGGTTTGAACTTTTGAATATTGGTCATTTATATATATTTCCTTTGAATTTTTTTGTAAAGATAATCACGTCTTTAATTAATTGAACCTTGAAGAAAATGGGATTATATACTTTTGTTTTTTAGGTGGGATAAAAGTAGCATGGATCAACTCCCTGAATATATGCAAATATTTTTTGAGGCATTATTGGATCTTTACAATGAAATTGAGAAAGAGATTGCCAATGAAGGATGGTCATATAGAGTTCAATATGCAAAGGAAGCAGTATGTCACTCTTAGCACTCTTTGCCATCTTCCATTTTTTGGGAGATTTACACCTTTTTTTCATCCCTCTTAGAGTTTTTTTTTTTAACTATTACTTGGGCATCTGAACATTTTTTAATACTTCATTTTTTAATAGAGTTAATTTTTTAATAGAAAAACCAAACTATTAAAAGGTAAATATGACTGTTAACAAACAAATTAACTAGTTTTAATTTGTAAATGTCTCAATTATTAAACAATTTGCAGGTAAAAATATAACATTTATCATTCAAAAAAGTACTTTTCTGTTATTGTTTTAAGACCAAGGATAAAAATAAGGTATTAAAATTTTATCAAAGACCGAAGTGGTAAAAACAATTTATGAAAAACCAAAGTGTAAAAAAGATTTTTTTTTTCTTTTAACATATATGTATGCATATGGCAGATGAAAATTCTTGTTGGAGGCTACTATGATGAATCTAAATGGTTCCATAAGAATTACATTCCTAAAATGGAGGAGTATATGCGTGTGGCATTAGTGACCTCCGGTTACACCATGCTAACAACTGTATCCTTTTTGGGCATGGACAAGATAGTAACAAGGGAGACTTTTGATTGGGTGTTCAGTCGACCTAAGATAATTCGAGCTTCTGAAATAATTGGAAGACTCATGGATGACATAAAATCACACAAGGTATCAAATTGAATTTGAATTTTCTTATGCGCATAATAATTAAAATTTTTCGGGTTATATGCATAATAAGCGCGCGCGCGCGTGTGTGTGTGCAGTTTGAGCAAGAAAGAGGGCACGCTGCCTCGGCTGTTGAATGTTATATGAAGCAGCATGGACTCTCAGAGCAAGAGGTTTGTGAGGAGTTGTATAAGCAAGTTGGTAATGCTTGGAAGGATATAAACGAAGAGTGCCTCAATCCTACTGAAGTTCCAATGCCTCTGCTTATGCGTGCTTTCAATCTTGCGAGGGTTATAGATGTGGTTTACAAGGATGGCGATGGATACACCCATGTGGGGAATGTGATGAAACTAAATGTTGCAGCATTGCTGATAGATCCAGTTCCAATGTAATAATGGATCGTGATCAATCTGGTCTCATTAGCTCTTTTGCTGTTGTAATAATCGAATTCCTTTGAATTAATGTATTGATTTTCTATCTTGATTAGTTCGGAGCATTAATCTAAAACCTTTTTGGGCATGGAATTTTATAGTTGGTAGAACTAATGTAATTGGAGAAATTGTTTTTACTAGTTAAGTCTTTTATAAATTTTTAGTATCTCATGTAATCTACTAGTGTTAAAAACTGAAAAACCTCGTCACTTTTAGCTGCCTTAAGCTGCAAATTATCTCTATAGCGTAAATAAGATTAAACTTCCTAAAATATGGTTGGTTCACTTGGTTGTGAAGCAAAGAAATGCCAAGGCAAAAGGGAGTACTCTTGCAGTCAATTGTTCTTTGAATACTTGGGGCTAGGGTGGGTAAATTAGGGTTGGATTAAAATACATTGCATTAGAGTGTATGTCTTTTTTTTTTTTAATCTTTAACTTGTTCCTTGCTTTATTAAAGTAAAGGATTCCTTATTGTAAAATTACTTGTATATATACATAAGGAGCTATTCTAGTGGGCACAAAATAAAAGATCCCATATTGGAAAATTATGCTTTATATATACGTATAGTTAGCTTCTAGTCTGGGATTTTATTAATATCCAAGACGAGTTTATAACATTTTTATAACATTGTATACCAGTTTATAACATTGTAAATATGTCCCAAATTTTAATAAAATCCGGAATTCTCGAAATAGAAAATTTTGCATATATATATCACAAGGCATGTTACATATTCTGAGGGATTAGAATCCTCTCCTAGTGTTTTTCTATCCTAGTCTCTCACTACTAGAAAAATGACATTTACTGACAACTAATTTACTGATACTTTGCAAAAAGTGTCAATAATAGTGTACAGATGCACCTTTTCGTGCTTTTAACAAGTAGGTATCAGAGGTTATTGATACTAGTATGTCAGTAAATTAAACATCAATGATCACTGACACTCAGGTATCAGAGATAAAAAAAAATTCATTAAAACTTGTTTTAGTTCCAACTCGAACTCAAGACTTCTTAGATTTAAAAGTTAAAAAATTATTGTTTGATGCACATGCCATGAAACGCTATTGAATCAAGTTACAAATAATATTTTAAAGATTTAAAAAAAAGTATAATAAGTAAAGCAAAACATATCCTAAATGCCTCACGCTATCACACTAAACCCTAACTCTCTAGTCTCTATCGCAACCATCTCTTGCCTTTCTCTTTCACTTTTCTGTTCTCAATCTCTTCTGTTCTCAGTTGTCCAAATTGAATTCAATTAATTCAAATAGATAATGAAAATCTTACACTCTGTTTCCTTTTTTCATTTTTCCCCAAATTAAAAAACGAATCAAAACTCTGCTTGCTTGTTACATAAAAGGGCTTCTTCTAAATTAGTTCTGAGAAGTTTCTGCTCAGGTACGCTTATTGTTCATTCAGATGTTCGTTTCTTTCTTTTTTAATGAATTTTACATGGATTTTCGTTCAAATTTTTGCTGCCTATAGCAATTTTCATCATTTATGTCAGCTCTCGGTTTACTCTTTGAGTTATACAGCCGACCCGCTATCCTGCACATTTCATTTTAACTTGTTTCAACTCTTCGGTTATTTTATTTTATTAGATGTTGTGTTGCATTGATCTCTAATCGGTCAATGGTTTAACTGTATGTTAATTGTCTGTTGAATTTTAGTTTAACTCATTTTCCATTTTCGCTTTTCTCAAAATATCAATAAATAAACAAGGAAATAAAGATAACTATAGGTTACAAAATCCCCAAAAACCCTTCGTTATCCTCATTTCTAATTTCAAAAACCATCGTTTCTTTCTTCTTTCATCTTCTTCTTCGCTCTCCCATAAATTTCCATCACAAAAAGCAATAGCTCAAACCATAACACGGGCCATGACGGCTCTCTCCATCCACAGCTCAAGACTATCCCTAACGCAGGCCATTACTAAATTTCGATATCTTGTAGCTGCCTGCTGTTACATTTTTTTAAAATTTATTTTTGTGGTAGAAAATTGCCTTTTTCTTATTTCAGTTAGCCAGACTTTTATCTGACTTTGTTATATTGTTTATAGCCAGATGCATTTTTGTGCTCCGTCAATGATGTGAAAGACAATAATACTCTTGATTAGTGGGCACGAAATGTCATTGGTGGTATAGAGGTAATACGAGAATAAGTGTAAGTATTCCTCTCTCTTTCTCTCTGTGTGTGTATTCACATGCCATGTGTGTGCTATTTGATTGCCTTCTGTGCTCCTCTAAGTGAACTGTTTTGCCGATTTCAATTTTCTCCCTTTTATTTTCTACTTTCAAGTCTTAATATATATTAACTCACTTTAATGGGATTGCAGGGATTTTTGAGACAGAAGCTAACTGGCTAGGGGCTTGCATTCATTATTGCTGGCTGATCTGGTATGTGTCTTCTGTGTTTACACTTGAAGATAAATTTATGGCCAAGAATGAAGTGGAACTGAACATAAATCAACTTTTAGGCATGTTCTTGCAAGGAATATGTATTGGCCACTTGTTTATAGGCAATGCTTGTGTACCTGGCTCCGTGTATTTATAACTCAATCACTAAAATTCAATTCTCCAACTCATTTCTTGCCCAAATAAGAGAGTTTTCTATTTCCCCTCTATCATACTTCTCCTTCTAACTGTTTAATTATATAATAATGTACTCTTTGACTATGGGTTGCCACTCCTGCTATGATAATTTGCTAACATTCCTAGATTTATTACCATGTAGACTAATCATAGAAGCATTATATGTTTCCAATTTGCTAGTTGTGCAGAAAAATCTAGAGGTGGGTGAGGTACTTACTGTTGACGTGTCTTGCATTGTTGCTGTTACTTCCTTAGTCAATGTTCAAATCAAATACAATGGACCCATGCGAAGGGCGGTCTTTGGCGTAAGTTGCTCCTATTATCATGTTTCCCTGTCTCTGTTAACCTTGTTAAAGATTCTCGATACTTGTGGATCGAAACCAATTAATTCTGATGAGACTGTTGGCTAAACAGTGAGTCTAGTGTTCGTAGGATATTGTGAGCTATGTGTGTTGAGCTCTTAACACTTGTGGCTACTTTTAAAGGAACAAATATTTAGTTTTGTGTAAGGACTTTGAAGATGAGTGCAACCTATTCCAGCTTTATAAGACATTTCATTGTACCCTGTTCATTAGAGCCACTTGTCTTTTGGGGGTCCTACATTCATGATTTTGTGTATACATTGTTGTTTCTCAGATCCTTATGTTTACAACTATGGTGAAATTGTAGGGTGACAATTTAGTGACGGCAGTTGTAATAGGACCAGGCATTGTCTTCATCCAGAGTTTGCCTTTTCACCGACTTTCTCAGTGCATTGCTAGGTAATTTCTTTTTACAGCATAGTAAAGGATTTCCTTCCATCTTTGAATTAGATTTTTGCTTCCTTCCTTTCTTTTGCTTGCCAAATAGTAATTTCGTCTATATAAAGGTGTTAGTAAAATGAATGGTTTTATGCTTTGCAGGGCAGTTACATCTCCAAACATGAGAGAAAATCCAAAATTCTTCGTTCAAATTGCTATTTTCCTTTTTCTTGCATATGTGGTAATTGTATCTTCATTAATCTTGACCGATGTATGAACCATAATTTTCTTTTACCCCTTTTGAGAAACCCATTATATTTTGTGTCATTAGTTGTTGAGTTGCGATGCAAATTAACCTTAATATTTTCAATTAAATGGAAACAAATGGTTTCGAATCGGTTTACCAGATTTTAATCATCTGCTGATATTTTATCATCCAATAAAGTACTGAAGATGATGAAATTGTTTCGTTTGTGCTTCCAGATTCATATGTTGATCCTGAAAACAAAAGACTATAGGGGTAAGCCATTGTTGGCTTCATGCATTTAGATTTTTGACTTGCTATGATAGTGTTGACGATCATGAGAATAATTGTGTTCATTATTTGTCTGGTAGTGTCCTCCCACACAATGTGCCAACTCCTATAGTGAAATATTGTTTTACTGATGAGAGTTTATCATCTAAATTTTAGCTCTGAAAATATTGATTGTCCATCTTAAAACTGTATTTAAATAATTTGTTAAGATTTATTTAAATAATTTTGTTATAATTATTATTTAGACAGGATCAAATTTTTATTATGATTTATGATTTATGACTCTCAGGCTGGAGCTTCTAGAACAGCGGAGAAATGAAAAAAGCTGCTTCTCAATCTAGGAGTTATTTATAAAGACCGAGACAAACCTGACAAAGCCGTAGAGTGTTATCAGGCAATTTTCACTGCTTTTGCAGGATTTGAAGTTTTTATTTGTTGGATATTTGGGTTTGTATATCATGCTCTTATGATTGTCATCATGTTTTTCATGTTGCAGATGGCTTTATCTAAAAACCCAACTTTTCCCAGTCGTTGAACAACCTTGGTGTTGTCTATACTGTCCAAGTCCGCATTTGAATCATTTTTTACATTAGATAAAAGAACAGTCATATGTTGAGAGAATTGCTGATTATTGATTTACTATTAACAGGGCAAAATGGATGCAGTACAGAGATGATTCAGAAAGCTATTGCTGCTAATCCTACTTATGCTGAAGCATATAATAACTTAGGTCAGTCTCTCTTGACTTTCTTTCTAGCAGAATCACTTTACGTTGATATTATATCGAAAATGATTAATTCTTCCACTCAAAACTTGAGGATACAATAATCCAATTTCAAGACTGATTAACAGAAGTTTTAAAAGTAAAAGAATCACTTTCAGCCAGGATATTCTCAATCCCAAGTTGGTTTGCTGCCTCTATCCATCACTTATCCACACAGCCATGAGCTAAGCTTAAGTTGGTATAGGCTGAGCAATAGGTTTGGAGAAGTTAGATAACATATTTTTAGATTAGTATATGCCTTGGTGGGAATGTCTCTGCTCAGTTCCAGGAATTGTCTGCTAATGGTGGAGAATCCAGTGTTTGATACTTTATGAACTAATTGGAAAAAGATGAAAGTGTTGATAATTTGGATAACTTCATTAGGCAGTAATGATGAACCAAAGGACTTCTATGAAAGTCTAATAGTAAAAGCACTATCCCTTGTTTCCCCTCAAATCTCTGAAATAAAGATACAATATAAGAGGTGTACTGGAACTTGCAATAGCCTAATAGAGAATAAGTGAAACTGTAATTTTTAAGTTGTGCAGATTAATTTGAGCTCCTAGAGTTTCAAGAACATTATTAATTTATCATAAATTTCTTGTTGTGCAAGTTTATGCATGATTGTAAATTTTCAAAGGAAGAGTGGGTTTGTTAATTACTTTCATGGTTACATAGCTCTAACGTCTCCAAAGTGGGTTTGTATATGATGTTGCTATTTGATCTCTCTCTGTTTCTGTTTTCAAATTGTTTTACAATAGTAATTTTCATCTAGAGTTTAAGGTTGTGATATAAAATTTTCCTTAATATCTTTCATTTGTAAGGGTTCTCTACAGAGATGCTGGCAGCATATCTCTGGCTATTGATGCATATAGCAATGCCTTAAGATTGACCCTGATTCTCGCAATGCAGGCCAGGTACTACCACTAGTTGGCCTTTGGTATGCTTATATATAAAATATGAAGTGCATCTAAGTTTCTGGTCGTCAAAATGGTTGCATGTCTTCTGTCTGTTGTTGTTTTAAATATGATCTTTTAAAGTGGTAGCTGATGGATTGATTACCTTGCAGCATTTCAGCGGATAGCAATTTGAGATTGGTCTTTACAATATTGTTGACTCCTCTAGGTTATGTTCTCATATTATGTGTGGACTTGGATAAAGTTTATGAATTTGGAGAAATTTTAAGCTCTGTTGTGCTGGTATCTGCTATGTGTGAATCTTTATGTCCTACTCATCAGTGTGCTTGGAATGTGTGATAGTGAATATTAGTGAATGAAGATAGGGATGTCTTTGGTGTTGATTGTTTGACAAGTGTTTTGTTCTATATTTGTTGACTATTATTATTTACCCATTTAGGTTTGTGTCATACCTTTAGATTGTTGACCATTGTTTATAGAATCGATTCTAATTTGTGAATGTGATGACGTTTTGGAAAGCCTTTGTTTTATTGTTGTTTTTTTATTGTGTCAGCTTCGGGAAGTGGGGTTTTTTTGTTTTATTGACTGGAGAATTGTGTTTTTTCAAATGAGGGATTTTTTTCTTGTCGGATTTGATAATTGTTTTGGAAAGTTCGGTTGAATGGCTTTTTGCATCGACTATAAAGTCATTATGATTTAATTATCTAACTGTTGGTTACTTTGGGTAGTTTAACCAGTAAGCATTTACTGTGCTGCTTGTTAACTTCTTGTTTTGTAATTTGCACTCTGGGATAAGCCTTTATGTTGGTTATGGAATTAATTACGCTACGGGTTGAGGGCTGTGACTAACCTTTAAGCAGATACTCGTAATTCACATTTTTTTTTTTTGAAAATATATACATTTTTAGTTTCTAGAACATGGTTATGTTATTTAATCTTCTTTCACTTTTATATTTCTTGCAGGACCTGTCAATGACTCATTCACATTCACAGGTCTGTTTATCTATCTTACATCTCTTTTTACTGTTTGTTTTTGTTTGTGCTCCATGCGAATTGGATGTAGTGGTACTATGGTTCTAGCAATTTAGTCCTTGAAAATAGGGAAATTTGCATCCCTCAGAAGAAAATAGGTTATAGTAATGTGTCTATAAGTATGGAAAGTAATGTCATTTAGGTATAACTTGTCACTGTTTGTAGAATTCAAATGAATGCAATAAAGAATGCGAGAAGGTTGAATATCTAAAAGGAGATGACAATTAGGAAATCTATATATCAAACTTAGAGGCACGTGATACTATTGAGGTAATATATGAGTAATTTATGATTGTTTTTCCTTTCAAATACACAAGACATATTTTTTGTGGTGTACTAATTGATTTTATGTACTTGTAGGTTAAAAAAAAAATAAAGGCACGTGTGGATAATCAGCGACATTATTGTGCTTCTTGTTGATTAATGTTTTGTTCAAACTTAATTTAATACTTTGTTGTTCAAAACTTGTCCAAAACTTTCACTGTAGTTGGTACTTATATTTTTCTTTTTCAAATAGTGTAGTTGAATTACGTTACTTTAAGTAATATATTTGAGATGTTTATTATGTGAATTGTGTTGTGAGATTTGGTATATTTAATATATTTTAAGCTTTTCTTTAATTGAAAAACAAACATGAAAAAAATAATTAAAACAAAAATATATTACTAATCAAAAGCAGCATAACATCACTAAATACTAACATTAAATATTTAAAATGACGTTAATAATCTTTGATGCTATTGAGTCTGTGTGATTTTGATATTGTAGTAACATAAATCACTGACGTATAAATAGTATCATTAAATGCTAATACCATGGTGTCATTATTTTGGTGATACTATAGTGACACAAATTAGTGACATTTAAATAGTATCAAAAGATACTAACAGAACCGTGTCACTATTATGGTGATACTATAGTGACATGAATTATTGACACCAAAATTACTGACACCAAATTTTAGTGTCGGTATATTATGGCTAGAGCAATACTAACACAATTAACAAGTGTCAGTAAAAGTAATTACTGACATTAAATTGGTGTCAATAAAACCCTTTTTTCTTATACTGTTTCCTAGTCTTTTAAATTTAGTGAAAAAATGGCTTAATTATAAATAAGTGGCTTGATTATTCAATCTTAGCCACTTATTTCACACTAGAAGAGACTAGGATAAAAAAACACTAGGAGAGGATCCTAGTCCTATTCTGAGTACATGCTTAAGCGCAAAAATAGTAAATAACCCTATCTCTCTGATGCATTACGTACATTGACATCAGTAGTTGATGAACTACGTACACGTACAAGACAAAGCATAAGGAATACAACTTTTATTAAAAGACAAAATTATGAGAAACTAAAGCTTGAGCACAAACTGACTGAACAAGACACAGACACTAAGAAAACAAAGACATAGCTATAGGAACATGACTAGCTTTGACACACAACAAAGACTTGAAATGAATGATCTTGACTTCCACTTGATAGCGACCACCTTCCGCAAACCTCTTGAGCAAACCGATTCCTGCAATATTAAGGTAAGTACAATGTGTTGGAAAATATAGCTTTGTGCTAGCTATGGGCCACATTTTGAGTGGGACCCACATAGCATAAGTGAAAGGTCGTGGAGGTTTCGAAAAATACTCCGTCAACACTTCGATTCGGTATATCATATGGTCAAAATGATGGTCATGTGAATGAGAAATTGTCTCACAAATATGCACCCTTGATGTTGGAAAAATTAAGAGGAAGTGGATTTATCCCACATGGGAAAATTAAGTCATTGAATTTGGGTTTATATATGTTTACACATACATGGGTATTCAAGAATACCAAGGATAGAGGCTCTCTCCACGTGCGCCTGCGCATGGGGGGTGCAAATCATGGACCCAAAATCGGTCCGATTTGGCTGAACTCGTGTGCGCTCGCACGTCCTGCGTACACGAATGTTGGCCCAAATCACTCGGGCTCGTGTGGACTGATTTTTACTCCTTTTAATTTTAATTACGAATTTTATTTTTGGCAAGCTAGGGTTACAGAATCCTTCACTATAAAAAGGCAGCTTTCCCATTCATTTTAACGAGAAAAAAGACACAGCCGCACAACTCACAAATTTCTCCTTTGGTATTGTCATCTTTTGAGAGAGTTCAACACTGTTGTGGTTGGCTAGAATTTCGCGTTTGTGCTAACGACGAAATTCGTTCCCGTTGTATCCTGGGAAACAGAGACCAATTAATCCTAAAGCACCAAATAGGCGGTCAATCTGTTTTAAGGACACTGCTGTCATAGGCCTCGGGTTCTTTTACTGATTGCTGTTCGCTATTTTGCTAGTCGTTGGTTTGCTGATTTGCTGTCTGCTGTTCACTTGCACTGTTCACGATTCGCCGCACTGTTCACGGTTTGTGACACTATTCATCAATCACTGTTCACTGTTGCGGTACTGTTCACTAATCCCTATTCCGACTTTCAATCGTTGTTCCGGGTTTGCTCGCTGTTTCCTTAATTGGTTAAATTTAATATATTTATTAAATTTTCTGTTTATTATTGAATTATCTATTTTACTGTAATTGTGGTTTGTCCGCAATTTAATTTATTTTATTATTATTTATATATTGTTTACTGGTTGCGTTATTAATCTGTTTCGTACAGATTTGTAATATACAGTATTGTGTTTACTGTATTGAATTTATATCATCTATATTTGCTATCTCATAATTAATTAAATATTTTAACATTCTTAAAACAGACTGATTGTTTTGTTGCGATGGCATCTGATGGACCTCCAACTGTACCCAGCACCGTCGTTGGCACCTCTGTGGTGACTCCAACTTCTGCTGCTGTCACCTTTGTGGTGAATAGGGCAATAACGACCCCTGCTGCTGTCACCTCTGTGGTGAGTGCGCCAATCCCTTTGAGTCATGCGAAAAGGCCAGAGAAATTGAATGGGCAGAATTTCAAGCGTTGGCAGCAGAAGATGTTCTTCTACCTCACTACACTTAACCTTGCGAGATTCTTGAAAGAGAACGGTCCAAAACCCAATGAGGGTGAGGCTGACTTTCAGATGGCTAGTGCAATTGATGCATGGAACCATTGGGATTTCTTGTGTAGAAATTAAGTGTTGAATGGATTAAGTGATACGCTTTATAGTGTATAGCAAGAGAAGAAAACAACCAAGGAGTTGTGGGAGTCTTTGGAGCACAAATATAGAACTGAGGATGCTGGCAGAAAGAAATTCATAGTTGGCCGTTTCCTAGACTATAAAATGGTGGACTCCAAGACTGTTATGAGTCAAGTTCAAGAGTTTCAACTCATATTGTCTGAACTCCAGGCTGAAGGAATGCTGCTTTTTGAAACTTTCAAAGTGGCTGTTACTATTGAAAAACTGCCTTCGGGTTGGAAAGATTTCAAGAGCTATCTAAAGCATAAGCACAAAGAAATGGCCATGGAAGGGCTGATTTTTAAGCTTCACGTTGAGCAAGGTAACAGAACAGCTGAGAAAAAGGGTGCAGCCTATGAGGCTAAAGCACATGTTGTAGAGCATGGCCAAAATAATAAAAGCAAAAGGAACAAAGGTTCTAATCTGGGTCCTAAAGGAGGAGTCTCCAAGAAGCAGACTAAGTTCCAAGGGAAGTGCTACAATTGTGGCAAATCTGGCCATAAAGCTTCAGACTGTAGATTGCCAAAGAAGAAGAGAGAGGCTAATGTGGTGGAAAACATCACTCAAGATGTATATGATATAAGCCTCTCAGCTGTGGTATCGAAGGTGAATCTGGTGGGCTCAAATCCGAGGGAATGGTGGATTGACACAGGAGCTACCAGACATGTGTGCTCAGACAGAGAGATGTTCTCTTCATTTGAAGCTGCTAGTAATGGTGAGAAACTATTTATGGCGAATTCAGCAACGTCTAAGATTGAGGGTCAAGGAAATGTGATTCTAAAGATGACTTCTAGCAAGGAGCTGACTCTGAACAATGTGCTGTATGTACCTGAGATTCGGAAAAACTTGGTATCTGGATCGCTCTTGAACAAGCATGGTTTCAAGATGGTATTTGAGTCAGACAGGGTAGTTTTGTCTAAGAATGGAATGTATGTAGGAAAAGGTTATGTCAGTGATGGGCTTTTTAAGCTTAATGTAAACTGTTAAACCAAAGATTAATAAAGCTAGTTCTTATGCTTATTTGCTTGAGTCTCCTAATCTGTGGCATGGTAGATTATGACATGTTAATTATAATTCTTTGCGTAAATTGATTAACATGAAGCATATCCCTAAATTCTAAATCGATTCAAAACATAAGTGTGAAACTTGTGTTGAGGCAAAATTAACAAGGACGCCATTTCAGTCAATTGAAAGAGTCACCGAACCACTTGATTTAATCCATACAGATATATGTGATTTGAAATCCATTCAAACAAGAAGTAGTAATAAATATTTTATTACATTTATCGATGATTGCACAAAATATTGTTATTTATTGAAAAGTATGGACGAAGCTATAAAGAAGTTTGTTCTCTATAAAAATGAAGTTGAGAATCAACTCAACATAAAGATCAAAGAACTAAGGAGTGACCGTGGTGGTGAGTATGTTGTTCCATTTGAAGCGCTATGAGAACAAAATGGAATCATACATCAAATAACGGCTCCTTATTCTCCTCAATCTAATGGGATTGCAGAGAGGAAAAATCGTACCTTAAAAGAAATTATGAATGCAATGCTAATAAGTTCTGGGTTATCTCAAAATATGTGGGGAGAGGCTGTATTGTCAGCCAATTATCTTTTAAATAAGATACCCCAAAAGAAAGAAGGCAAAACCCCTTATGAATTATGGAAAGGAAGAGTACCTTCCTATAAATACTTACGAGTGTGGGGGTGTCTTGCAAAAGTTGCGGTCCTTCCACTTAAAAAGGTGAAAGTATGACCTAAAACTGTAGATTGCATTTTCATTGGATATACATATAATAATAGTGCTTATCGATTTCTTGTGCATGAGTCTAAAATACCAGATATTCATAAGAATATGGTAATAGAATCAAGGAATGCTTCATTCTTTGAGAATGCGTTTCCATGCAATTCTAATTCAAGTGCGTTGAAACGATCTCATGAGGGTATCAATGAAGATAGTCTAGATGAAGAACAAGAAAACGTACAAGAAAAAGAAATAGAAGAGCAAGAAGAAAAAGCGCAAGAAGAAGAACAAGACGTTGAGGTCAGACGTAGTAAAAGAGCAAGAGTCAAAAAATCTTTTGGTTCAGATTTTATGACTTATTTACTAGAAGGTGAACCTCAAAGCTTCAAGGAAGCAATAACTTCACCAAAAGGAGCTTTATGGAAAGAAGCCATTAATGTAAAGTTGAATCCATTTTGCAAAATCATACCTAGGAGTTAGTAGACCTTCTTCCAGGATGTAAACCTTTAGGGTATAAATGGATTTTCAAAAGGAAAATGAAAGCGGATGGTACTATAGATAAGTACAAGGCTAGACTCGTAATTAAAGGTTACAGACAACGAGAAGGCCTTGATTACTTTGATACTTATTCTCCTGTCACAAGAATAAATTCCATTCGCATGATAATAGCGATTGCTACTTTGCGCAATCTTGAGATACATCAAATGGATGTAAAAACAGACCTTCTTAATGGAGATTTAAATGATGAAATCTACATGGAGCAGCCAGAGGGCTTTACAGCTCAAGGACAAGAAAAGAAAGTCTGTAAGTTGGTGAAGTTACTATATGGCTTGAAACAAGCACCAAAGCAATGGCATGAAAAATTTGATCACACAATGATCTCATGTGGTTTTAAGATCAACGAGTGTGACTATGTCATTTTATGTCTATATGTGGATGACATGCTTATTGTTGGAAGCAACGATAACATGATTAAATATGCCAAGAATTTATTGAAGTCTAAATTTGACATGAAAGACATGGGTCTTGCTGATGTCATTTTGGGAATTAAAATCTCAAAGACTTCAAAAGGACTTATTTTAAGTCAAGCTCATTATGTAGAAAACATTTTTGGGAAATTTAGTAAAGAAGATACTGCTGAGTCAAAGAATCCTCTTGATATAAATTTACATCTGCCGAAAAATAAAGGAGATGGCATTTCTCAGGTAGAATATGCTAGAGGTATAGGAAGTCTAATGTACTTAACGAGTTGTACAAGACTAGACTTAGCCTATACAGTTAGTAAACTCAGCAGATATACGAGTAATCCAGGAACTGATCACTGGAAAGCTATCGTAAGAGTACTTAGGTATCTTCGTTACACTCGTAATTACGGACTGCACTACACAGGATATCTAGTAGTGTTAGAAGGATACATTGATGCCAATTAGATATTAGACATGAAAGATTCTAAATCTACGAGTGGCTATATGTTTGCACTAGTAGGTGCAGCAGTGCCATGGAAATCCTCTAAACAAACAGTAATCGCTAGATCTACAATGGAATATGAATTCATTGCTTTAGATAAATGCGGTGAAGAAGCAGAATGGCTTCGGAATTTCTTGGAGGGTATTCCAAAGTGGCCAAGGCCAGTGCCTACAACATGCATACATTGCGATAGTCAATCTGCTATTGGAAGAGCACAGAGCAACATCTACAATGGTAAGTCTAGACACATTCATCGTAGACACAACTAATCTCTACTGGAGTTATATCTAATGACTATATAAGGTCAAAAGATAACATTGTGGATCCGTTAACCAAAGGGTTAAATCAAGAATTAGAAGAGAAGTCATCAACGGGAATGGGACTAATGCACATGAATTAAACGTTAGTATAAAGGAAAACCCAACCTAGTTGACTGGAGATCCCAAGATTTAGGTTCAAAGGGACAACCTAATTGTATAATACCTAGTTTGAATCACTGTGGGGGTCACCCTTCTGTGTGGGTTTACCCTCAAGTCCATTCTTATGATAAAACAGTGATATTATAAAAGGGTAAGGTTGAGCTACGCTCTTAATGATTCTTATGCGTCGGAAATTCAAGCGGAGTAATGTGGTTTACTCTTAATTAAGAAATCACCTATGTGAGAGAGAAGGGGCCGCTTCAAAGGGAATTGTTAAGGGCACAATTCTTTGAAACTCTTGCAGAACCAGGCAGATGTTCAAGGCCGAAATGAACATACTAATGAGAACTCAACAGTGTTAGGAAAGATTCCTATGTGTAATATATCGTCATTTACACCAACGGCAGAACAGTTCAAAGACATAGTGTCTACTGATCAGCTAGTAAAGTAAATATATTTTCACAAGGGAAGGTTCAAAGGGTAACACCTACCTATCCTATGTAGGTTTTGATCCGATGAACTCGATTAACGTCAAAAATGATTTTGGTGTCAAAACTTAGCGGTTTTCTATTTTGCTGCCAATTTTATTCATGTGGGGGATTGTTGGAAAATATAGCTTTGTGCTAGCTATATTTGGGCCACATTTTGAGTAGGACCCACTTAGCATAAGTGAAAGGTCGTGGAGGTTTCGGAAAGTACTCTGTGAACACTTCGATTCGGTATATCATATGCTCAAAATGATGGTCATGTGAATGAGAAATTGTCTCACAAATATGCACCCTTGATGTTGGAAAAATTAAGAGGAAGTGGACTTATCCCACATAGGAAAATTAAGTCATTGGATTTGGGTTTATATATGTTTACACATATAGGGGTATTCAAGAATACCAAGGATAGAGGCTCTCTCCACGCGCGCCTGCGCAGGGGGGTGCAAATCATGGACCTAAAATCGGCTCGATTTCGCTGAACTCGTATGCGCCCGCACGTCTTGCGTACACGAATGTCGGCCCAAATCACTCGGGCTCGCGTGGGCCGATTTTTACTCATTTTAATTTTAATTGCGAATTTTATTTTTGGCAAGCTAGGGTTACAGAATCCTTCACTATAAAAAGGCAGCTTTCCCATTCGTTTTAACGTGAGAAAAGACACAGCCGCACAACTCACAAATTTCTCCTTTGGTGTTGTCATCTTTTGAGAGAGTTCAACACTGTTGTGGTTCGCCGGAATTTCGTGTTCGTTCTAACAACGAAATTCGTTCCCGTTGTATCTTGGGAAACAGAGACCAATTAATCCTAAAGCACCAAATAGGCGGTCAATCTATTTTAAGGACACTGCTGTCGCAGGCCTCGGGTTCTTTTACTGATTGCTGTTCTCTAGTTTTCTGATTTGCTGTCTGCTGTTCACGCGTACTGTTCACTGATCACTGTTCACTATCGCGGTACTGTTCACCGATCCCTATTCTAACTTTCAATCGCTGTTACGGTTTGCTCGCTGTTTCCTTAATTGGATAAATTTAATATATTTATTAAATTTTCTATTTTTTATTGAATTATCTGTTTTACTGTAATTGTGGTTTGTCCGTAATTTAATTTATTTTATTATTATTTATATATTGTTTACTGGTTGCGTTATTAATCTGTTTCGTACAGATTTGTGATATACAGTATTGTGTTTACTGTATTGAATTTATATCATCTATATTTACTATCTCATAATTAATTAAATATTTTAACACAATGTTGGCATAAGAATAAGAGGGAATTTCTTACTAACAGTCAACCCGAAAACTTCAATCATATCTAAGTTCTCATTAACGACACCACCAGGAAGCTTCCAGTCAAACCAATATAAAAGGTTGGCCAACAGATACTCAGCTGAAACTTTTCCAAACAACATGCCAGGGCAAATTCTTCTTCCTACACCAAACAGAAAGAATTAAAAGTTTTGGCTATTAAAATCAATCGTGCTGTTAATAAATTAAACCTCTCTGGCAAAAACTCTTCTGCTCTATTCCACACCTTTGGGTCCCTCTGAACGGCCCATACATTTATATACGTAGTTGTTTTGGCAGGAATAACATAACCTCTTAGATTGACCTTGTTGAAGTCTCTCGAGGAAACAAAATAGTACATGCTGGATGTAACCTTAGAGTTTCTTTGATGACACATTTTAAATAGTTCATATGATTAATATCATCCACATTTATACTTGATTTGTATTTCACCACTCTCCTCATCTCTTCTTGGTTTTCTTTATCAACTTTGGATTTTTCACCAGTTCAGCCATTGCCCATTCTATTGTTGTTGAAGTTGTCTCAGTCCGTAACACCTTAGGTAATCCCACATCGACAAAGCACGGGAGAGATGTTGGGTTTATAAGGGGTGATCCACACCTTAATTGGCAAGAGACGCGTTTTGGGATGCATGGACACCTCAGAAACAAAACCGTGCAAGCCTTGTTAAGAGAAGGATTGCGGATGAATAATTAGTTCTCAAATTTCTATTGTTTTATTCTCAAGAATTTGAATATGGATTTGAAAGAAGAAACTAATAAACAAGGGTAATTTTGGAAATAAATGTGGTTCAGTGGAAAGTGGGTGTTAATGAGATAAATGAGAGGACCATTCTAGCTTTATTTAAACAATTAATTATTTAAATATTATTCAATTTTGAATTTGATCGATACGGTCCACATCAACAAAGCATGAGAGAGATGCTGACCCAACCCAGACCTGACAAGATATTGTCCGCTTTGGGCCTTAACAAGGCCCGTACAGTTTTGTTTCTGGGGAGCCCATACACAACAAAGTGCGTCTTGCTAATTAAGGTGTAGATCACTTCTTATAAACCTAGCATCTCTCCCATGCTTTGTCGATGTGGGATTCACCTAGGGTGTTACACAGTTCCTCCCGAAAATATGTCCTAAAAGATGAAATAATTAAAGCTTAATTTACAAACCATGTATTATTATCATGCATGTGTATGTGTAAGTGAGATTGTAGTTGATAATTAACAAATAAATAAATAAATTTTGTTCTTGTATAATATAGAATTTCTACCCTTACATAATACCAGAGGGATATCTATTCTACCTCGAATTAGGGGAGACAATTCTACCTCTACCCAATTTATTGGAAATCCCATACACTCAAACCTTGAGTGCATGGGTTGTGCCAATGGGCTCGATATGTTCTTAAATGTTAGTTGAACTTAGATATGCAGAAACTCTAAATCGAGAGGAGAGAGGTACCAAGAGAAGTGCTTTAAGATTGTCTTGATTGAGCTCTATCCCAAGCCTGCCGTCCTTTTAAAGTTTGAGGAGTGTATGAACCAAATCTTTTTTATCAGACTGGTCATTATCTTCATCACTTATTGCTGATATCTCGTGCTCTTCAATCACCTGATCAAACAAAGCATCAAATTCTCTAGCAGCTGCTTTCAAGCGATCAACGCGTCCCGTAACGACATCCAATCATCCCAAATAAGGAAACAAATCTTTATAACTCAAGGATGCTATTGTGCAAATTTTAATGTACTCGCAAGCGCACGAATCTATTATAATATAGATTAGGAATAACGAGATCAAACCCACAGGGACTGTCAATTTTTAGGAAAGTAAAACTTAATCTAAGCTAATTATAACTCTACCATAATTGGAATACAAATATTTTGTTCGAAGAAATTAAAACTAAAGATGCAACTAAGATTAAAATGAGTAATTCAAAGCAAGAATTCAAGAGATTGAAGCTACCAAGGTTTCAGAATCCACTACTGTTCAACTTAACAATTATCTAATTACCAATTAATTTCCAATTTTAGAGTAACACCTCGAAATCAATCTATGTCTACTCATGAATATAACAATTAAGCCCAATTAAAATTAATCATATGTAGGTTCTTTTTTTTTTTTTTGCTTAATAGTATGATATCTAAACATCCCATGTAAACATATTGAATAACAAAGAGTCAAAGTTTTCCTAAGCACTCTGTGTAAACAATTTAATGAAAGACACAGAATAAAAAGCAATCATTTATAAACTTTATAGATCCAAGCATAAGTTTAGTCAAATATTTATCCTAACAATCAATAATGCATGACAGAATTGGTGAAAAGATTTAACAATATTTAACTAAACATGTGAAATAAATATATAACCCTAGTATATATTTATTTTATTGAATAAATAAAGATTTAAAGCACAAGTAAGAAATTAATTGAATAAAAAGTAATTTATTTCATTGAACAGGGCTTCATCTTTAACCCTAGTATAGAAAATTTAATTAGACATAGAGAGATTGAGAACAATAAAACCGATGGAATTCATGGTTGCTGCCTCTAATTCTTCTTTCTTGGCTTTCGTCTCTTTTGTTTTTTCTCTATTCATTGGTCGCTTCCATCCTCCCTCTTCTCTTCAATTTATTCACTTTTTATAAGGTCCACATTGGCCACCGACCTTGCAAATCCTAAAGCCAAAAGGCTTTACAATTGAAAAGCTCATAGTCTTTAATGCCACCGCACAAAGCCAAAGCTTATATTTAATCTTTAACTGTTTTTCGGTTCTGGCTGTTCATTCCAAAAATATTTAAACCAATAATCCTTTTCCAAAATTAAATCTTCTTGTCTTCACTTGTAAATTGGAGGAAGTTGCTCTCACGTGCATACTTTAATTGGAGAATAAATTGTAATCTTCAATTCTTTAATTCTTTTCCATTATTGCACTTTTGTTTCCTAATCTTTAATTATTTTCCTGGTCAACAAAATAAATTAATTAACTAAAAATAGTAAATAAAAGAAACTAATAAATATAGAATTAAAGGGTAAGATATGTATATATTTTATGCTCATCAAATACCCCCAAACCTAGATTTTGCTAGCCCTCGAGCAAAAATAAAAACTAAAAATAAAAAGAATAAAATAAAATCTAACTAGACCATTTTCGCAGGTAATCGTGATTGCATTTAGCGTATGCAACAAGCCTTTAAACCCTTAGGCGGCCCTAGTGGACGAGTTATAGTCTCGTGAGAATTTCTAGCGATGATAAACATCATCAAGAATAACCTAAAGACAATAAATAAATTTAAAAACAAGGAATCTTTTTTTTTTCAAGGCATTTGCATTCACTTTTTCAATCGGATTAATAACAACAATCAAATAAAAGTATAAGCATTTTCTCCAGCCTAAAGATATCAGTCACACATCAACCACTCATGCAATTAATGAAGAGATATCAGTCACACAATTCAGTCAAGAAAACTCATGCAAAATGATCAGTCATCAAAGCTCCATTAATGAAGCCACTTTCAAGAATGACACGTCAAACCCCAAAATCTCACAGGTTAGGAATGACACTCTCAAAAGAAAACAAACCCAATAAAAACAATCACTCCAAAAAAATCATAAATTGGGAGAAAATAATATCGCCCACTCTCACCAAGATGAAAGAATAATGCCCACAGCTTAGAAATAAAAAAAAATAATGATCTCAAGTTAAATGAATTGCTAGTCAAACCAATAATTTTATTTTTATTCTTTTTTTTTATGTATCACCACACCTTTCAATCCATATCACTAGCTTCTACTTCAGACTGTAGTTCCCTAAAATCAAGAAGGACTTTTACTAGGACGTAACGTAGGCTAGGGACATTGCTAACAAAGAAGGGATAATAGAAAAAACAAAATATATGCTTGAGAAAAACAGAGATCTTCTTTAAAATAAAGTTAAGGTGCTTTTCATATTGCTTTTCTTTTTTTTTTTAATATTGCATTTTTTTTCTTTTTTTTTAATCTTGCGTTTTTTTTCTTTTTTTTTTTTTTGAATTTTTCTATTTTTCTCTCTTTTTTTTCTTTGCTTCATTGCACCACTTTCATGTATAACATAATCGTCTATATTTTTCTCAAGCATGAATGGGTGATGGAAAACATAAAACAAAGGGTAATACTCCAAATTTTGGAGTGGGATAGGATAATAAGTTAACAAAGAAAAAATGTTTTTTTTTAAAATAGGCTCAAAAGGACTAACTATGGATACTTTACAATAGGGATGGCTATAAAAGGCTCAAACAGATCAAAGATGGCCTCTCTGTCATCTTTTAGAGCTCTAAAAAAACTTCCATATCTACTAGTTCAATGGACTTTAATGCAACAACACATAAATTTTCTTTAATTTAATAGTTGACTCTAAAGAAAATTTGGAGATCATATATAAAATAATAAACTGCTAAGCTGGATAAATGAAAAATGGGCAAAAAGGGTTACTTTCCAAGAAAAATAATAAGCTCAAAAACTCACTTGGAACTTATTATGACATGTACATTCCTTTAAATAACTCAATCAATTTCACTCATCAAATCTCTCAATTCACACTTGTCACCAACATCAATATGCAAAGTAGCAAACATGGTGTAACATAACTCAAAGCCAAAGATAATACGAATACTAAAATTTGAAAGTCATTATGTCATCCAATATAAAAAGATCACACAAAATGCCTCAAAAGTTTTTTTCTTTTTTAAATTTTTTTTTGAAATTTTTTTTAAGACATCACCCCCAAACCTATTCTAAACATTGTCCTAAATGTTGCCTATTCTAAAGATGTGCATGTCAATGTGCAAAAAGATAAAGAGAAAATGAATGCCAATAGTAAGAGAAAAAAGTAGCGAGGATCGCACCTGAACTGAATGTCAAATATGCTAGAGAGAGAAATAAAATAAATCTAAAGAAAATGTTAGAATAAATATAAATAATAAAATAAATAAACAAAATAAATAAAATCCTACTAAACTAACTATTATAAACAACAAATTAACTAGGATCAATAAGAATGTGCTGATAATCAAAGCAATTATAAAGAAAATAACAGAAAGCATAATTGGTCAAACATTGGAGCATTTTATCTATAAAAGGACGATGAAATTGATACTCTCCAAAATCATACTGCTTTGGTCTCATCTGGTTTAAGCTTATCTAAGAACTATCTAAAATGCTATAAAATTTTAACAATTCAAACACTTCAGATCTTACCACCTTTTTTATGTCAGAAAGTGACCTATGTTGCATTTCTCTAGGAAGTAGCTCTAACTGGAATGGTTCAATTTTCTCTTCAGGAGGAAGTGGATCAATTTTTTCCTTCGACTTAGTTAGATCCATGATAGGCGCAGAATCAAGTAAAGCATTAACTTCTGAAATAGCACTATCAACATCAAAAGATAAACCAAAGTGAGTTAAGCATGTCTTTAATGGATCATCACAATGGTTAGAAATAAATGAATCATCCGCTAGTGCTTCTATCATATCCATTTCAACAAATTCATCCTCTTCTTGTGCCTACTTGGGAACATTAAAAATATTCAATTTCATAGTCATGTTACCAAAAGATAATTGCATGTTTCCAGTCCTGCAACTAATATGAGCATCAACTGTCGCCAAGAATGGACGATGTAGGATCCTATATAGGCTGAGTATCAATAACAATAAAATCAACAGGATAATAAAATTTATCAATCTGTATCAACACATCCTCAATAATACCACGAGGCATTTTCATTGACTTATCAGCAAGTTGCAAAATAATAGAAGTTGGATGTAATTGACCTAGCCCAAGTTTTTTATAAATAGAATATGGCAAAATATTAACACTAGCTCCTAGATCCAATAAAGCTATATCAAATAATCA
Organism: Clausena lansium; assembly: GCA_030449835.1. Lineage (NCBI taxonomy): Eukaryota > Viridiplantae > Streptophyta > Magnoliopsida > Sapindales > Rutaceae > Clausena > Clausena lansium. The sequence goes on along the minus strand of JASUUF010000351.1, from coordinate 43,070 downwards.
GGTCCCTATAACACATGATATAGTAGGTGAACTTGGATCCTTAAATTTTGGTGGCATTTTACATTGAAGTAAATTGCTAGTTTGTTCAGTTAGAAATGCCTTCTTGGTAACATGCAAATTTCTCTTTATAGTGCATAAATCCTTCAAAAACTTAGCATATGAGGGAACTTTCTTAATTGCTTCAAGTAAAGGGATGTTTATACTTACCTGCTTGAAGATTTCCATAATCTCACCTGTTGAAGTCCCTTTCTTTACCTTTGCTAACCTTTGAGGAAAAGGAGCCTTAGGAATGTAAACTGGTGGGCTGCTTTCTTCTAGATCATTTGGTGATGAATCGTTTGATAGAACTGGATGTGAAGAAGCAGGTTCAGATGTCTTTCTTATTGGAACCTTTACTTTGTTGTCAAATAGTTTTCCTCTTCTGAAAGTCATAATAGATTTTGCCTCTTCATGCTCATAACTTGAACTTGATCCAACTTCATGTACTCCTTTAGGATTAGGAACTAGTTGACTTGGAAATTTTCCTTTTTCTATGGTTGCTGCTATGTTTTTCACTGATGAAGCTAGTTTTCCTATCATCCTCTCACGGTTAGACATGGATTGCGCTTGAGAATTCTGGGTGGTCCTTACCTCATTTCTTAATTCTGTTATAGCATCCTCTGTAGATTTAGATAGCTTTTGGATTGCTTCTTCCCATGGTTTAGGCTGTGAGAAGTTCTGGTTAAATTGTCTAAAGCTAGGTTGAAGAGCTTGAGGAACTTGAGTTGTTATCTCATTCTGCTGAAAACCTTGTGACCATGAAAAATTGGGGTGATCTCTCCATCCTGGATTGTAGGTGTTGGAATAGGGATTATAGGTAGGCTGTCTTCTTAGCATTTTAATGGAGTTGACTTGATCAGGGTAAGAATCCTGTTCAGGTTGGTTATAGGCTTGAGGTGTAATAGGATTAACACCTGTCAATGAGGCTAACTGGCGAGAAATTTCCTCCATGTAGGTTTTAAGTTCTTTGGTACCGGAACTAGATTCACCGCTGTGAACCTCATTCAATCCCTTTATTCTTCCAGTATTCCTTAAAGACTGACTCCTCTGCTGGGAATTATCTGCTTGTCTCAGGAAGAAGTCCCAAATCTTTGTCGCACTCTTGGACATAAGTTCACCTCCACTAGTGGCCATCAACCACTCTTGAATATGTGGCAATAATCCTTCTAGAAAATATTGGCACCGGTGCCATTTTTCAAACCCATGATGAGGACACTTCAATAGTAAGCCATTAAATCTCTCCCATGCTTCAAAGAATTGTTCATCCTTTTTTTGTGTATACTCCGATACCTCCCTGTGAATAGCATTAGTCTTGTGGATAGGAAAATATTTATTCAAAAATTTCTTAACCATTCTCTCCTAAGATGTAATGCTATTAGCTGGCAATGTATTAAACCATGATCTAGCTCTATCTTTCAATGAGAATGGAAACAAATGAAGCTTAACATCATCAACAGAAAAGTTCTCATATTTAAAAGTTTGGCACACAGCATCAAAATCATTCAAATGATTATAGGGATCTTCATTATCTAAGCCATAGAAAGATGGGAGACAATTAAGAACATTAGGCTTTATTTCAAAACTCCTAGCAGCAACATTTGGATATCCAATGCAAGAGGTGCTTAGATTAGGTAATGGACTAAAATAATCTTTAAAAGGCCTTTCTTGTAGTTCTCTAGCCATTTTATCTTCAATTATATTTTCTTCAATTTGGTCAACTTTTTCTTTTGAGGTAGCTTTCTTTCTTTGATGAAAAGTTCTCTCAATTTCACTAGCTATTGGTTCTAAGTCACACAATAGAGATCTACGATCAAGCATGCATTCACACAAGAACAATTAAAATAAAATAAAATATGCAAAAATAAAAGAAAAATAAAGAGAAACTAACCTGATGAGCTGTTATAGAAACTAACTGCTAGGGAGAGAATTAGAAAACTCAAACCTGCAACTTTAGTTTAATTCTTGTGATCGGAAGCCTAAAATTGTAAAAAGAAATAAAGGATAAAATTAAATAACGGTAGAAAAAGAAACTAAAGAAATAATATTAAATCGCAATAATAAAAAGTTACTATTAATAAACCAACAATATTGATTCACGGAAACAAATGGCGGCCAAAGAAAGTCAAACATAAAATAATGAAACTAACGCATGCAACCAGAAAAGTTTAAAAAAAAAATTGTTGTTGTTGTTGTTTTTTTTTTCTTTTTTTAATAAAATAAAATAAATAAACCTAATTAATAACTAGAATAGAAATTAAATTAGCCCAAATCAAACAAACTTTCCAATACAGTCCCTAGCAACGGTGCCAAAAACTTATTGTACAAATTTTAATGTACTCGGAAGCGCACGAATCTATTATAATATAGATTAGGAATAACGAGGTCGAACCCACAGGGACTATTAATTTTTAGGAAAGTAAAACTTAATCTAAGCTAATTATAACTCTACCATAATTTGAATAAAAATATTTTGTTCGAAGAAATTAAAACTAAAGATGCAATTCAAATTACAACGAGTAATTCAAAGCAAGAATTCAAAAGATTGAAGCTACCAAGGTTTCAGAATCCACCACTGTTCAACTTAATAATTATCTAATTACCAATTAATTCCCAATTTTAGAGTGACAACTCGAAATCAATCTATATCTACTCATGAATATAACAATTAAGCCTAATTAAAATTAATCTTATGTTGGTTCTTTTTTTTTTTGCTTAATAGTATGATATCTAAGCATCCTATGTAAATATATTGAATAAGAAAGAGTCAAAGTTTTCCTAAGCACTCTGTGTAAACAATTTAATGAAAGACACAGAATCAAAGATAATCATATATAAACTTTATAGATCCAAGCATAAGTTTAGTCAAATATTTATCCTAACAATCAATAATGCATGACAGAATTGGTGAAAAGATTTAACAATATTCAACCAAACATGTGAAATAAAAACCATAAACATTACAGCACAAGTAGGAAATTAATTGAATAAAAAGTAATTTATTTCGTTGAACAGGGCTTCATCCTTAACTCTAGTATAGAAAATTTAGTTACACATAGAGAGATTGAAAACAATAAAACTGATGAAATTCATGGTTGCTGCCTTTAATTCTTCTTTCTTGGCTTCCGTCTCCTCTGTTTTTTCTCTATTCGCTGGCGGCTTCCATCCTCCTTCTTCTCTTCAACTTATTCGCTTTTTATAAGGTCCACATTGGCCACCGACCTTGCAAATCCTAAAGCCAAAAGGCTTTACAATTGAAAAGCCCATAGTCTTTAATGCCACCGCATAAAGCCAAAGCTTATATTTAATCTTTAACTGCTTTTTGGATCTGGCTGTTAATTCCAAAAATATTTAAACCAATAATCCTTTTCCAAAATTAAATCTTCTAGTCTTCACTTGTAAATTGGAGGAAGTTGCTCTCACGTGCATACTTTAATTGGAGAAAAAATTGTAATCTTCAATTCTTTAATTCTTTTCCATTATTGCACTTTTGTTTCCTAATCTTTAATTATTTTCCTGGTCAACAAAATAAATTAATTAAATAAAAATAGTAAATAAAAGAAACTAATAAATATAGAATTAAAGGATAAGATATGTATATATTTTATGCTCATCAGATGCTAATTGAATCATCATCCTTCTTGATATCTCCCCGAACTTATTGTTATTACCTTCAGCAGTTTCTTCTTCAATCCTCCGACCAAGAACGGAATGGGCTATTATGTTGTTGGCAACAGTTTGTAGCATCTCAGCTAAATTAACGGAACCTCTATTGAAACACGAGGAACGAATTTTATTGGTCATGATCGCAACCTCCACTTCATTTACATGCTGCAATGATTCCACTTTATAATGAAATAGGGACATATATGAAAAAGAATAAAAACTCTATTATTATATAAAATTAATGAAGACATAAGGGATATAAGTGATTTTTTCCCTTAAATAAACCAGGCTACAGCCCGATCTATCCCAACTGTAGGTCCGCCACTGCACCCGCACTATATATATATACAACAATGATATTCTCACCAAGCTTTGTACAAAGCTTTGCACAAATGGGACCTTTTTGCAAATTTTATCAAACTTTATGATATTATTAATTTTGGATAATTGGAAAATTTGTCCTTCCATCTCTTGTATATCTTTCTTTAAAATTTTTTTAAACTTTTAACTATAATTTTATACAGGTTTAGATGATTATCATATTCATAAAGATCTATGGGTTCCAAATTAGGACCTGCATTAATAATTATTTCTCTCTTGTGACAGAGACTAAATTTTTTCTTCTAACATATCTATGTATATTCCTAGACTATTATTCTAACTCCAATACATTCCATCCAAGCTTTCACATAAAGATTGTAATCTAAATTCGGCATTTTGAATTAAAAAGTTCATATTATTGTTATTCATTATTGGCGATTTTGAGTCCTGTTATTAGCTCTACACCTATCTTGAATTACTTCAAGACTTGTTAAAATAGATTCTATTAATGCTATTACATTTTCTTCTTCAAAGGCATCAAATATGTCATATTCATCATCACCATTTATTCTAGTCATATTTATGTATTGAATTTTCTTGAGATTTAAATGATCTTTAATCATATTAATTGTATAACTAATTTGGTATTCTTGACTAAAATCCAGATTATCTAAGCATTTAAAAACTTAATAACAGATCGTTCCATGTTTTAAGAATTAGAGCTACTTTTATCACTTCCAAGCTTATATCATCCAAGAACACAACCAAAGTCCAACATGCTTCCGTTTGTTGCTAAAATTTAATAAGATAGTTCAGGACTACTAACCAGTGTACTATCTTTCGGAATTCTGAGACAGACTAGCTAATAGCCTTCAACCATAGAGAGGTCCATGGTCAGTACCGTCATAGCTCCACACGTCCAGCAATATCACCTCAGCGACTGTTCCACACGGCCTCATGCAACACACTGCTCTACGGCCTAAAAGGATCTGTCTGAGTGCTTTCCTTGCAAACGTCTCTGGAAGAGTGCTTAGTAATAAGAAGTCTTCTTCGATTAGCACAAGTGCTGGCATGTAAAGTACTTGATCTATTTCTTAAAATATATAAGGTAGAAGATGATAATTTTACTCAAAATATTTATTTATTTCGTAACTGGAGATGGTTACAGAGAAAGGATTACATTAGCTTTGAAGGTTAGAGATGGCTATAGGGTTGATTGCCTCTCTCCTTCTTACATGATTTATTTATATCTTTGAAAAGATAAGAGTAGATGATAGGATTACATCACACGTGTCGTCTTTTTTGAAAGCTTGAAGATTTCCTTCAGACAAGGTGTCCCTTAATCTTTTATACTTGATGACTTCTGTCTTGTGTAGCAGATAGCTACTGTATGGCTAAGATAAGAATTCTAAGTTTTATCATTTTGGCTTTTTATTTCGAATTATTGAGCTTAGTCAAGCTGGCATCTTTTACTAATCTTGTGGACCTACTACATGCCTATTATGAGCTCTTCATCTATTGACATGTTTTCTTCACTGGACACATCTTTAGATTTCCCGTAACAAAAGCCACAATCATTCTAGTGTTTTAACACCTTGCATATCTCATGGTGTATTGGCACACTGGACTCTATGTGATTTTTGTATATTGCTTTTTTCTTTTTAATAATGGCCTGTTTGGCTAGAATTTTGTCCTTTCTGCTCATCGAAAACATTAAATGCTCTTTGATAGTCTCATAGAGCCATACACTTCCTTTGCTTATCCTCTCAAGTTGTTCGTTGAGGACTTTCATCCCTATGGCACGTTTGGTGGTGAGTGCGTTGGGCTCAAATAATTCTGGATCATAGTCATTATAGACCTGATCTAAATCAATTATGGGACTAATCTTTTTGCTGCTGACTCCAACCTGTATCATGTGTTGGGCTGGGTACCATTTGCTATCACAATATTCAGGACAAGCATTAAGGAATTTGACAAAAATGGCTTCTTTTATCCTACTTATCTTTTTTAGTTCAATGGCGGCTTCTTTGATCTTTTTGAGGAGTAATTCTAATTCCCTGAAATATTCATCAGTATAAATGAGATTAAGAAAACCATAATCAAACATATCTTTTATCATTTTAGGATTACCTCCTAAAACGAAATTAATCCTTGGGTATAACCCTGAATGATCTGGTATTATAGCCTAGCTAGGACGAATCCCATAGGCTATTTTACCAATTCTTCTATATTCAAAAGCGTAGTCATTTTCACATGGGATTTTAACCATTGAAATTGACTGTCCGCTTTTAATATATTGGGGCTTTAAACTCTGTGAAGAGCTTTGGGAACCCTCTCCGTTCATATACTGTTCTTTAAGATCGTGGATTGAAAGGAACCTCTCTTGAATTGGGATCTTTGTATTTTGTGAAGAACACTGGGCGATCTGACCCTCATTTTGGTTCTTAAAATGGACCTTTTTAGCATTTTGCTAATAAAATCTTCTGAAGTTTGTACTTCTGGATTATTTTGCAAACTTTTATCTGGGCAAAGTTTGCTCAATTCTTCTTGGGCAACATCAATCATAGCAAGCCCATCTTAAATCATTTCATTGCCCTTGAGAAGCAATTCTTGACCATCAGCGCACATCATTATGCGTTTTATTATTCTGGAAAGACTTTTATCCATTGTATTTTCTGCTGAGAAAAGCTGCAATACAATTGTTAAATCCTTTAATATACTCAATTTCAAAATCATATTCTGCAAAGAATTGCTGCCATTTAATTAATCTCTTATATTGAGGGAGATTAGGCAATTTATTAAATATAAATCCTTTAACCTAAGTGTTATCAGATCGAAGAAAGTAAATTTAGCTATTCCATTTTTAATAGCCAATAATTCCTTTTCATTACTATGATAATTCTTTTCAGCGTGCTTAAATGTTCCGCTAGTATATCTACAAATCTTTTCTAGATCTATTTTTAATACAGCACCCCAGTGAGTATCAGAAGCATCAGTTTCAAGAATTAAATTATCACTGGTAGTAGAGAATCCTAATCTTGGGAGATTTTTACATTTTTCTTTTAATCTTTTAACTACTTGAGTATGAAATTCTTCCCAAGATTTTGTATTATTCTTTTTCAATAGTCCTTGTAAAGGTTGTCTTTCTTTTGCTAAATTTTCTATGAAACCTTCAGCATAATTAAGACATCCTAAAAATCTTTGAATTTGTTCTTTAGATTCTAATTTATCGCGGAACAAATATATTTTTTCAGAAATATGAGGTTGCATCTCTATTCCTGTTTCATCTATTATTAATCCTAAAAATTCAATCTTAGGTTTCATTTTCTCAGCTTTCTTTTTAGAAAGTAATATCCCATGTTTCTTACATTTTCTGCAAAAGAAACTAAATGAATAATATGATCAACTTCATTATTAGAGAATATTAATATATCATCCATATAAACAATGCAAAATTCATGAAAATCTTTAAAAATCTTATCCATTCTTCTTTGAAATATTTGCGGTGCATTTTTTAATCCAAATGGCATTACAATCTATTCATACTGTCTCTGAGGTGTACTAAAGACAGTAAGTGGTATACTATCTTCTTCAAGCTTAATTTGCCAAAAGCCAGATTTACAATCAAATTTGCTGAATATTCTTTTATTAATTACAGAGGTAATTAATGTATCTTTGTGAGGTAAAAAGTATCCATTAAATTTAGTATATTTATTTAATTCGTTGTAATTAATAACCATACGAGCTTTTCCTCGTTTAATTTCCGCATAATTCCTAACCATAAAAGCAAGGCTACTATGTGGACTTTTAGATTCTCAGATAAGTTTGAGATCTAAGAGTTCTTTAATTTGTTTATCAAATTCTATTCTATCTTCTTTCCCATATCTCATAGGCTTAACTCTTTTGATAACATTTGGGTCTTTTAATTCTATTTTAGCATAAGTTTTATCAATTTCCCATAATTGAATTGGATTTTCGCCAAAATTTTTATCAAGTTTTTCTAAAATTTTTTCATAATCAGATATAATTTGATTAATTTTTATATTGAAATCACCACGTTGGCTGCGGCGAAAATGAAATTTTTGGGTAGTGCGCCAGACGGGATTATAAATTCGTGGTGTGGTAAGTGTATGATTACAAGGGGTTTTAAGAGTAATTACTTCGTTAGTCATTATATAAATGAATTGACGAAGGAAATTAACTCATAAAAGTATATCAGTACCCATATAATCATAAGACCATAATATTGGTATGCTTAGTATATAATCGCTGATTTGGATTAAGGCTTTTATTCTACATGTTCTTAGAGAAATTTGTTCTCTATTAATTCCTTTTCCTGTTAAAGGTTCATAATCTTTCCAATATGACCTTGGATAAATTCTTGAATTAGTAGGCTAACTCCAGAACCCGTATCAATTAAAGCATAAAACCATTCGGGTTTATGCTTATAATATGGTACTATCACTTTTATATATACTATAAAAGGATTAGACATATCTTGATAGGGTTTGTTTAATCCCTTCAATTGTTATTGATATTTCTCTATCTCCTATGCAGTAGGGAAAGAAACTTTCAAGGAAGTTCATTCCTAACAATAAAGGACTTATATCTGATTCATATTCTGGTTCTATAATGAAAGAAAAGATAAGTTCTATTCCTTTAATTTTTAATGGTATTTCATTGTATTGGGTCAATGTTTTTCTTTCTCCATTATACCCTATATAAGTATGTGGTTCAATTAAATTCTTTCTATTTAAGTATTTAATCATCTTAACATCTACATAAGATTTTGCAGCTCCAGTATCTAGGATGGCAAAAGTCTCATGCAATGACTTTCTATTATTATATTCAATTTTAATTTTTAAATTTTGATTATTTTTTCTTATTGTTGTTAATATTTCTTGTGATGATGGTATCACAGGAGGGCTACATCTTATAGAACTTTGCGTTCCACTTAAATTTCTTGGCATGGAGATTGATTCTCCACTCCATATTATTATTCTACCTTCCAATGTATATTCTATGGTCCTAGAGGTATTCCCTCTAATTAAAGTAGGTTGACTCCTTAAATCCATATCCCATTCCTCGGGTAGATCAATTTCTCTTAATAATTCAGGGGATTGTATTTTTCCAACTTTATTAAAGAGTTTTTCTATTTCTATAAATTCTTTATCAGCAAACATTTCACTGTTAGCTGAATTTGTTAATGCATATTCTATGGCATAGGTTATGCTATATGGATTTGATCGATCATGCATTATATCAAAGTATTTGAAATCATGACATAAAGTTAAAGTTTTGTTTATATTTCTATCTCTTAGACTTATAGAATATTTAGGATATATCTTAAATATCAGTTTCTTATAATTAAAATTTCCTTGGATTACTCCAAGAAGTGCATGCTTTCTATCTTTTATTCTATTATCTAGTACAGCAAGATTTACCGGACTAATAATTCCTTCTCTGAAATGAGATGTTATTATAATTTGGATTCCTCCAATATAAATATATCTAATTTTATGCCTATCACTAGGTCTAATTTTATTGATTTTTTCTTCTATATCAGATTTTAAAAATAATGGTATATTTGTATTTCCTCGTGCATGCCTAATGTCAATTGGTTCTTCTCGTACAGTGGCATCAAAATACAATATATTTTTTCTTTTAATTATGTTAGCTATTCCTTGTGCTAACTTATTAACTGAAGTCATAGATGTTTCTAATCCATTTTTATTGATCTTTAGATATTATTTTTATCAAAGATTAATTTTTTTATTAGAAGAACCTTGTTCTTCTATTTTTTCATCCTGGTATAAATCTTTATTATCTATTTCTTCTATACTCATTCTGATTCTGAAGTACTTAAAATTTCATCAGACAGATAGTATATGCTATCATTTTCACTAACAACTTCACTATCAGTGATTAATTCTAATTCTTCAAAATTTTCAAACATTTTAATGTTTAATTTCTTTTTCTTAGGACACTCATTTGCATAATATCCTTCTTCATTACATAACAAGCATTTACATTTTTTAGGCGTTTTTGCCTTGGATTTTCTATATTTGTTCCATTTAAAGAACTTTCTTTTATATTTATTTTTCTTGTAATAATTTTTATTAGTCTTGAAAAATTTCTTCTTTTTAAATATTTTCTTATGTTTATAAACTTTTTCTGAAAATCCAAATCTTGGAGGTTCTTCTAATCTTGAGCAACATAATCCGCGATTTTGTTTTTTCATTAATCGTCTATCTCCTATTTCATAACACCATTGATTTACTCTATTTCGAGCAAACCTAATTCTACTTCCAAGGGTATCAGTATTGGTAGTATCATCATATTCTTGGCTACATTCTTCCATAATCTTTTTACCCCAGGGATCCGGTATTTTCATAAAATATAAATTATTATAGTACATTTTTGTATTATCTTCTTCTCTAAATTCACATTTATAATATAGTTCTTCGAAGCTACATGTGAATGCTTCTAAGTAACATATATCACATATTTCAAGCCTAGTCAGCTTTCTCATATTTTCCATTCTTTTTCTTACTAATTCTTGCTGATAATCGGCTTCCCAATCTTCTCTTAAGAATTCTCTTCTTATTTCACTTTCAAATCTCGTTAAGATTTGTTCTTGGGATTCATTTTCATTAGGGTTTTCCTCATATAATACTTTATTTTTATTATTTACACTTAATCCCATAAACCATTGTGCAGCAATTTCTACAAACGAAGTTTTAAGGAATTCAATGCTATTATATCTATTTAAATTATATAATGCTAATGCAATCTTCATGGATTTTACCCAAGCAGTTATCATTTTATCTCCATCTTTAACACAATCTGAGTCTAACCATATACCCTCATGACTGATGGGTCTTTCTTGATATTCTCCTAGTGTTTTATATTCTCTCTTAGGTCTTTTACTCGGCCTAAAATATTGACTTTGTGATCTTTCATTTTCGTATGTTAGTATTTCTTCTCTAGCATAGGAAGCTCTATTACTAGATTCACCTCGTTCAAAGACTCGTGGTTTTGATTCATTCATTTTTCAATATCTTCTAAATTTATAAAGACATTATCATCTTTTTCATCTGTTTCAGATTCTCATTATTATTAGATAGTTCTTTAATCCATTATCAGTGTCTGTTCTTAACATTCTTAAACTTATTAATTTTTCATTTCCTTTTATTTTGTTAAATATTGGCCTTATCATAGGCTGCATTTCATTGCTTTTCTTTTCATTAAAATTAATTATTGTATCTTGTAAATTTTATTTTGTTATTGAATTATCATAAGTAATTCTTCCATATTATTATCAGTTCTTTGTACTTCAATTTTCTTGTAATTTTTCATGTATGTTTATAGCAAATTTATTACCAAGTTGTTCAACAATTTTTTCTATTTTATTTAGTTGGCATTCTATCTTATTCAACTTATTTCTATAGAATTCTTATTTATTATATCTATAATTTTTTGTTTCAATAATTCCAAATCTTCAATTTTGTATTCATTTATTATTTGTTTAATATGTTCAAATTCTTGACTCATTTGATTTCCTAATCTCTTGATTTGATTTATATTTTCATCATTAACATTTTTTATTTCTAGTATTTCATTGGCACTTTCTATATCATTTATGCTTAAATTAGGGTTTCCTAATTTATTTAATAACTATAGAGAAATCCAGTTTAACTGATTATTTCCCCAGATATCAGAATCATTTACCAAATCAATTGGTTGAAATCTTCCATATGTATACCCTCTTTGTCTAAAAGTAGAAGGTGGAAACCTACTAGCTTCTATATTCTGTGAAATTATTAATGGGTCAGGTAATTTATTCATTTCTTTTATTTCTTTTGGAATATAATTCTTCTGTAACCCTTTATTTATTAGGCAAAGTTTATGCATAAATAAATCTTTATATCCTAGTAACATATTACTAGAAGGGTAATATTTACTTCTAATTCTTTTATTATTCCAATTATATTCTTCTCTTTACTTAATAGACAAAAATCTATTATAATCGATTATAAGATCTTCATGATAATTTTCAACGGAATTAATATTCCATTGTTTCCAAGAAAAATTATTTCTTGAAACTTCTTTTCTTATCTTATCTAATAGAAGAGGATTTATATTTAAATTTCTTCTATTTATTATTATTAATTCTCCAATTCTAAAACCTTGAGCTTTTTAAAAATATAATTGTATTTATTGAAGTCTCCAATTCTAATAAGAGAGGATCTATCATTGCTTATTCTTGGAAGCAACGATAACATGATTAAATATACCAAGAATTTATTGAAGTCTAATTTTGACATGAAAGAAATGGGTCTTGCTAATGTCATTTTGGGAATTAAAATCTCAAAGACTTCAAAAGGACTTATTTTAAGTCAAGCTCATTATGTAGATAAAATTCTTGGGAAATTTAGTAAAGAAGATAATGCTGAGTCAAAAACTCCTCTTGATATAAATTTACATCTGCCGAAAAATAGAGGGGATGGCAATTCTCAGGTAGAATATGCTAGAGTTATAGGTAGTCTAATGTACTTAACGAATTGTACAAGACCAGACTTAGTCTATACAGTTAGTAAACTCAGCAGATATACGAGTAATCGAGGAACTGATCACTGGAAAGCTATCGTAAGAGTACTTAGGTATCTTCGATACACTCGTAATTACAGACTGCACTACACAGGATATCCAGCAGTGTTAGAAGGATACACTGATGCCAACTGAATATCAGATATGAAAGATTCTAAATCTACAATTGGTTATGTGTTTACACTAGCAGGTACAGCAGTGTCATGGAAATCCTCTAAACAAACAGTAATCACTATATCTACAATGGAATCTGAATTCATTGCTTTAGATAAATACGGTGAAGAAGCAGAATGGCTTCGGAATTTCTTGGAGGGTATTCCAAAGTGGCCAAGGCCAGTGCCTACAATATGCATACATTGCGATAGTCAATCTGCTATTGGAAGAGCACAGAGCAACATCTACAATGGTAAGTCTAGATATAACACCATTAGACAACTAATCTCTACTGGAGTTGTATCCATTGACTATATAAGGTCAAAAGATAACAATGCGGATCCGTTAACCAAAGGATTAAATCGAGAATTAGTAGAGAAGTCATCAAAGGGAATGGGACTAATGCCCATAAATTAAAGGTTAGTATAAAGGAAAACCCAACCTAGTTGACTGGAGATCCCAAGATCTAGGTTCAAAGGGACAACCAAATTGTATAATACCTAGTTTAGATCACTGTGGGGGTCACCCTTCTGTATGGGTTTACCCTCAAGTCCATTCCTATAATGAAACAGTGATATTATAAAAGGGTAAGGTTGAGCTACGCTCTTAATGATTCTTATGTATCGGAAATTCGAGCGGAGCAATGTGGTTTACTCTTAATTAAGAAATCACCTATGTGAGAGAGAAAGGGCTGCTTCAAAGGGAATTGTTGAGGGCACAATTCTTAAAAACTCTCGCAGAACCAGGCAGATGTTCAAGGCCGAAATGAACAAACCTATGAGAACTCAATAGTGTTAGGAAAGATTCCTGTGTGTAATGTATCATCGCTTACACTAATAGCAGAACAGTTCAAAGATTGCCTTTCTTATTACTAATTTGGAGTTGCGAATTCTATCAAGATTTAACTCCTCCAATTGGAAGGACTGATTTGAGGATGGGGAATTAGGATAGGCATACCAGTTAGATTAAGATTTTTTTTTTCAAAGAATTATTAAGAAAATTTTAACAGTGTGATCATAAGGAAGTGATCCTAGCCTCTTTCATAGTACTTCTGTGTAAGCATGTGATGTTGATGTATTATTATTAATTGTGAGATAGCAAATATATATTATATAAATTCAATACAGTAAACACAATACAGTATATCACAAATCTGTATGTTTGTGTGTGGCTGTGTTTTTCTCTATGTTTTAAAACGAATGGGAAAGCTGCCTTTTTATAGTGACGATTCTGTAACCCTAGCTTGCCAAAAATAAATTTCATAATTAAAATTAAAAGAAGTAAAAACAGGCCCACGAGAGCCCGAGTGATTTGGCCCGACATTCGTGTATGCAGGACGTACGGGCGCAAACGAGTTCAGCCAAATCGGGCCGATTTTGGGTCCATGATTTGCACCCACCCCCTGCGCAGGCGCGAGTGGAGAGAGCCTTTGACTGACCCTATTAACCAACACTGAAAAACAAGGTCCACAAATAGCCCGCCATACTGAAGAAATCCACTACTCAGAAAAACCAAAACAACTCAGCATCTGAAGAACAAACATAGCATCCAGAGGTAACGGAGTATGAACATCCTCAAGATCGGTAAAAAATCTCCCGTCATCCATATCCCTAGAATCCTCAGAGCTACAATCCATATCAGATTGAGAAATACCAATACGGCCCCCCCCACTGAAATCAATCTCCGAAATATCAATGCTATCAGTATTAAAACCCACATGCATACAAGCTGTATCATCCACAGGAGGCCGCTCCTGGCCCGACACATCACCCACATCAACCTCAATACCAGTATCAGTACCCCTATCCTCTAAAGAATGACTGAACCCACCAGTAGCAGGGCGAGAAGCCACACCGACATAACAGGCCCCGCAGAACGATTGTCAGCAACAACAACATACTGAGTAGTAGGAGCAACCCTAGGCTGCACATCTGCTGAAAACATGGGCTTTTTGCCTTTGTCAGGAACAGAACGCTGAACAGAATCCTTAGATTGCTGGGCCTTACGAAGACCAGGGTTAGACACAAAACAAGACTCGGCAGAATGACCCAAGTGCTTACAAGTAAAACAATAAGCAGGAACTTTCTCAAACACTACATCCTGCCATATTCTACCAATACCCCAGCAACGACGGCCTATTAACCGAGGCCGTAGCCTGATCAACACATAAAGCAGTACCAATAGCCCCAGCAATAGAAAATAAAGCAGACTTGCAATGAATAAAATGGACTGGTAGATACGAAAGACTTACCCAAACTGGCACAATAGGAGACTCCGCAGAACACCAAAAATTCATACTCCACTTGAAAATACGCATCCCCTGGCCATTGACATACCACGTCTGGCGAACCCAGATACGCGAATAATCCTCCTCCATAGATAATTTGATCAACACATGCTGGTTATCAAGTAAAGAAATTTGAGAATTCCCTTTAAGTCCAAGAGAAACAAAAAGCTTTCGAATAATATACATGGACGACCAACCAAATGAAAATTTCCCAACCAAAGCAAGTTTAAATGGCTCTGCCATCAGTTGCACTTCCTCCTTTGAAACATCACAGCGAGTTCACCACGATGCAGTAAAACTGACTTAACCGAGACAGGGTTAGTATTAGAGCCTGTGACAGCATCTAGAAAAGATTTTTGCGGCCTAAGGGGAGCGGTGGGATTAAGGATAGTGGCCGAGTTTACAGTTGAACCATAAGAAACTGATGTCCTGTTTGGGTGGTTTGAAGGGGCACGGTTTTGGTTTGAAAGAGAGCCACCTGCCATCGCGTCTTTAATACCATCAAGGAGGTTGGTTTTGGCCACGGGAGGAGGTAAGGTCATGTGAAAGTGGTGGGTTTTGGCCGCGGGATAAGGTTGGTTGGGCTTGGCCGCGAGCAGAAGTTAATTGGGTTTGGCCACGAGATGAAGGCGGCTGATGCAACGAGTCTGCATGGATTTGTTCATGTCGTGAATTAGGGTTATGAGTTGACTCGGTTGACAATGGAAATTAAGTTGACTCGGTGGAAGGATTTTTGGTCACTGGGAGCGAAGCATTTAGCGTATAAGGGACACTTGGAAGGTGTGTGGGGTTTTGAAGGGTAGTTGGCAGCAAAGCACCACCATAGGCAGCAGTTCAAAGTCCATGCAAATTTTTTGGATCTGGCTTGTAAACACAATGGTTCGAGTTCATTGCAGGCTGGGGAAGGATGCGACCATAAACCAATTCAGAAAGACCAGACAAGGGATCGGGCAGTGATGAGCCAACATAGGGAGGGTTGGTGATGCGAACGCAGCGCAAACAACGTGCGCATGCGCTTGGCGGCTAGGGTTTTGATTAGCAGATACGGGTTTGATCGAAGTTGATAGCTGGGCTATTGGGTTGGGCAGAGAAGTGTCGTGGTCATGCAAGGGATGCTCCGGCAACCGCCTAGTAGCGTTTCCGACCAACAGATCACCGGCGACTGCAAGCAGTAAATTTTGGTCGTTTTGCATCGTTTCAGGCTGATAGTTTTAGATAGATTTGGACGGCTGTAGGGACTATTGGGCACAGGAAGGGTGGGCAGTGGAGAGGGATGTGTCCGGCGGTGGCTGGTCACTGAAAGTGGCTGGTTGAGAGAATTTTAGAAAGAGAAAAAAAATTACTAAATGGTGGTTTGGTTTAGGGTTTAGGGTTTTTTTTTTTTTGGAAACCACCAAGATGATGGGGGGTTAGGAGGGACCCCTACCTGTAAGATAATCAGAAAAAAGAAGAAAATACATAAGGAGGGGGACATGAACCAAAACCTCCTCGAAACAGTAATACAACGCAACTGAGAAAGAAATAAACAAAAAAGCACTAAGCACAAAACTAACGTCTAATATACGGAACAACCATCGCATCCAAATGAAGTATCCCAGACAAGCCCACTGGGAAATCCTTAGAATGTAAGAACCGACGTTTGGAACGAGAAGTACAGGCCCAATTGGCCAAAAAATCAGCAGCGGACGTAGCCTCGCGAAATACATGACGAACCACAACCGAATAAGAGGAAACCAAGAAACAAACTCGGTGCAACAACACAGCATAATCCTATCGGACAGAGCCATCCGAAAGGATTCAAGAAACCACAGTGGCCGAGTCGGACTCTACCTCCAAAACAGAATAGCCCAGCTGAACAGCAAGCGCCAAACCCTCACAAACCGCCATAAGCTCAGCAAATAAGATCGGCTGGTGCCCAAGAAAAGAATCGAATCCTGCCAAAACCATGCCCCGATGATCCCGAAGAACACCCCCTGCAATGGGCAAAGAAGGCTTAACCTTAGAGCAACCATCAACAGTCAGCTTCAAAACACCAGGAGGTGGCCACGTCCAATACACAACACAAATAGGCCTTCGGGGTAACTGAGACGGCTTAAACCCTCAGCAAGCCGTGAACTCATCACCCCCCGCAACTGAGACGGCTTAAAGCCAAAAGCAGAAATGGCAAGCCGAAGGTCCGACACCACCCGAAAAATAACAGCATCCACAGAAAAGGGGTTAGAATCAAACCTGGAACCATTTCGAGCCTTCCATACATGCTACAGAATGAAGCAAGGGAGAAGGACCCGAAAATGAGTCTGAGAAGGGGCACATCTCCCCCAATGAGTAAGCAAAGCATGAGTCGACAGAAAGCTAACCCTCAGTAACCCCAAACCTGGCTAACCCTGAGGGCACTCGAGAAATAAGTGGCAAGAAGTCTCAGCAGCCTGACCATAAAAACACCGAGAAACCATACAGAAACCTCTCGCGCACAAAGCTTCTTCAGTAGCCAAAAAACCATGCAACAACCGCCAGAGGAAAAAAAATAATCAGGAAGGAAGATGGCGCTATCAAATAATAAAAAAAACCTCATCTCGCGGCCTGGAGCAACGCACAATCTCCCAAGCTGAGCGCAAATGGAAAGCTCCATCAGGAGCAGAATCCCACCGGATCATATCAGGCTCGTCAGCAGAAATCGGAATCAACATAATCTGCTCAACTACCGACGAAGGTAAGTCATCCAGGAGCTTACCCCTATCCCAAACAGTTCCCCGCCAATAAAAAGACACCGGCACCGTAGAAGCAGCGCTAGAGTTATAAAAGAACAAATGGCAGGAACCCAACCAGCAATCGTACCAAAAACTACAATCGCCCTTTCCAACCAACCAGCGCACATGAGGCTCTGCAACACAACGGATTGAACAGAGCCGTCTCCAGAGAGGAGAAGCCGGATAACGAAAATGAACCACTCCCGGATGAACAGTCCTACAATACTTAGACTTCAAGTAAGAAGCCCATAGATAATGCTGCTCCCTAAACCTCCACCATAACTTAAGCTCAAAAGCCTCAGCCAGATCGCCAAAAGACCGAATTTCGAGATCCCCTTCCTCCACCGAAAAACAAACCTCCGGCCAGTGGCACCAATGAATCCTTCTCCTAGACCCAGAATCACCCCATAGGAATCAGGTGAACATCCTCTCCAACTGCTGAATAAACCCAATCGGCAGCCTCAGAACATGGAACAGATGTAGAGGCATAAATGACAAGACATAACGAATGAGAACCAGCTTCCCCCCAAAAGAAAGTAACCGATTAGCCCAACCAAAAATCCTATCCCGGACCTTTCGAAGAAGGTCATCAAAATGAGCAATCTTGAGACCCCTCACAAACACCGGGCACCCAAGATAAATAAAAGGAAGCTGCCGCCGCTGAAACCCTGTAACAGACTGAATAATGGCACGGCGTGAAGTAGAAATCGAACGCCCAACATAAAAGCTGCTCTTAGCCTGGCTAATCTGCTGCCCAGAAACCGTTTCATAATGGTGCAAGAAATCCATAAGCCTTGTGAGGCTAGACCGACTCCCATTCGTAAAAATAATAATGTCGTCTGCGAAACTCAAATGGGAGACAGGAATGGAACCAGTAGAGTGATAGCGCATTAAGGAAATTGCGAAAATAGGCGATCCAAACCTTGGGACAGAAACTCAGCAGCAATGATAAAAAGGCACGGAGAAAGGGGATAACCCTGCCTAAGACCACCCTGAGACTGAACAAACCTGTGACTGACCCCATTAACTAGCACCGAGAACCAAGGACCACATATAGCCTGCCTCACCAAAGAAATCCACTCCTCCGAAAAGCTAAAACACCTCAGCATCCACAGAACAAAGGACCACGACATCCTATCATATGCCTTAGCCATATCAAGCTTCATTACTTCCCCGAATACGTCCACTAATATCATGAATAACCCTACCAGGCACAAAACTACTCTGGGAGGGAGAAATAATACTAGGCAAGACAGAGGCCAGCCACATAACGAGCAACTTGGTCAGAACCTTGTTGCTCACATTACACAGACTGATCGGCCGAAAATTCGTCCAATAGACAGGAGAGTCCTTCTTAGGAAGAAGAACTAAGAGAGTACTCTGAAAACCCCTGGACATAGCCGAACCCTAAAAATAATCTTGAACAGCAGACAATAAATCACCAACAATAATATCCCAACAGACCGATAAAACCGACTGCAAAACCCATCGGGACCCGGAGCACTATCAGGGTCAATAGAGAAGACCACCCTCCGTAACTCATCCATATTTGGCATCCTACACAACTCCACATCATCCTCAACAATCACCAAAGAAGGGATAAAATAAAAGTCTGACTGGCAAAACTGACTGGGGCCCCCTCCAAAAGACCCCGAAAAAAATCAACAGCAGACGCAGCCACAGCAGATGGCTCTGAAATCCAGTCAGAAGAAGCATCTTGAATCCGATGAACATGAAAAAACTGACGCTTCTTACGAATCATAGCATGGAAAAATCGGGTGTTGGCATACCCCTCCCGTACCCAGCGAACACTAGACTGCTGTCGCAAAAACAACTCCGCACAAAGTAAAGCATGCTGCAGCCGGCCCGAGCCTCAAAGAAAGAAACACGATCCTCAACAGAACCAGAGACATCATACTGCCGTTCCCGCTGAGCAACCTCCGTCTCAGTCGCCTTAACCCTATCAAACACGTTACCAAACACCTCCTTATTCCAGCTTTTCAAGCAAAGCTTCAACCGAACAAGCTTCTGCTGAAAAGCCCTCATCCTATTGCCAAACACTGGAACACCCCAAGACTGCCTCACAACATCAAGAAACCCGAGATGCTTAAGCCAGGCATGTAAAAATTTGAACCTAAACGGCCCTCTAGCAGCCAATCTATCACAAGACAACAACATGGGAGAGTGATCTGAACCAGTGCGATTCAGATGAGAAACTCTAAAAGAAGAGAAGAAACCTGACCAATGAGCGTTGCATACAACCCTATCCAAACGCCTCCAGGTGTGCCCATTAGTCCAGGTAAATGGACTCCCAAGAAAACCAACATCCTCCAAACCACAGTCCAATAAAGCTAAATTAAAAGCATCAATAGCACCCTGAGGCTGTGCGTGCCCCTCCGAAATCTAAGAGAGAGACTATACAACATTAAAATCCCCACCCACCATCCAAGGGCCATCATAGCTATCAGCAAAAGAAATAAGAGCATCCCACAAATGTTCCTTCACAAGCATATCACAACTAGCATATACATAGGAAACACAAATAGGATCAGGATAAGAAGAATGACTGACCCGGCAGTGTACCACCTGACCCTGATCTTGAAGAACTTCCACCGAAAAAGGCGCCGACCAAAAAACCCATATTTTCCCAAACTGGGAAGAAAACCCATGATCCATCCCAAGGCGAATCTGAGTACTCTCCAGCCTATCAGCAGCAATAAAAGGCTCCAAAACACAAACCAAGGCTAATCTATGTATCCGAATCAATTTTCGCAATCGGCCAACAGCGGGGGCCTTACTTATTCCCCGAATATTCCAAATAAGCGTATTAATCATTGGGATGGAGAGCGACTCCTGTCCCGCTGCCGAGCCATACGGGTCTTTCGATCTGCAACTAGCAACCTTCTGGTCAGTAAGACTGCTAATCACAGCATCCGGAGGTAACGGAGTTTGAACATCCTTAGGATCAGTCAAAAATCTCCCATCATCCATATCCCCAGAATCCTCAGAACTACAATCCACATCAGATCGTGAAACACCAATACGGCCCCTCCCGCCATCAAAATCAATCTCTGGAATATCAGTGCTATGGGTATTAAAACCCACATGCGTACAAAAAATATCATCCACAGGAAGCCTCTTAGGGCCCGACACACCATCCACATCCACCTCAATACTAGCATCAGTACCCCTATCAGCCAAAAGAACATCCTCAGGGCGAGAAGCCATACCAGAGAGAACAGGGCCTGTAGGCCTATTATCAGCAACAACAACATACTGGGTTGTAGTAGTAACCCTAGGCTACACATCTGTTGGAAACATGGGCTTTTTGCCCTTATCAGGAATAGTATACTGAACAGGATCCTGAGACTGCTGGCCCTTACGAAGACCAGGGTTAGAAACAAAACAAGCCTCGACTGAATGACCCAAGTGTTTACAAGCAGAACAATAAGTAGGAACCTTCTCAAAGACGACATCCTGCCAAAATCCAGAATCTCCCTCACGAATCCAAATACGCGGCAACAAAGGCCGCGAAATATCATATTCTACCAATACCCTAGCAACGAACGGCCTATTAACCGAGGCCGTAGCGTGATCAACACGTAAAGGAGTACTAATAGCCCCAGCAAAATCAAATAAAGCAGACTTGCAATGAATAAAATGGACTGGTAGATAAGGGAGACTTACCCAAACAGGCACAATAGGAGACTCCGCAGAACACTGAAAATTCGTACTCCATTTAAAAATGCGCATTCCCCAGCCATTGACATACCCGTCTGGCGAACCCAAATACGCGAGTAATCCTCCTCTAGTGAAAGCTTAATCAACACATGGCGGTTATCAAGCAAAGAGATTTGAGAATTACTTTCAGCCCAAGGGAAATAAAAAACTTTCGGATCATGTCCATTGATGGTCGGCCAAAAGAAAACTTCCCAGCCAAAGCAAGTTTGAAAGGCTCGGCCATCGGTTGCACTTCCTCCTTTGAAAACATCACAGTGGGTCTACCACGGTGTAGTTGCTCCGGCCTGGTCGAAACGGGATTAGTAGTGGAGCCTGTAACAGCATCTAAAAAGGGCTTATCAAGCCGAGAAGGGGCAGCAGGGTTAAAGATGGCAGCTGGGTTCACTGTAGAAGAATGGGAGCCTGTGGAGAGGTTTGGCGGATAAGAAGAGGCACGACCTTGGTTGAGCGATATGCCAGCAATGGTAACATTAGCACTCGCGGGAAACTACTTGGTTTGGCCACGGGAGGGGTGATGCAAAGGCTGTGAAGGCTGAACAGATTGTATTTGAGGCGGGTTTTGTCCAGATCTTTGTAACATGGATTGGTTACGATTGGCCCGTGTTAGGATTTTGAGTTGACTCAGTTAAGGGATGAACCTGAGTTGACTCGGGTAAGTTTTGTTTAGTCACAGGGTGAGTATCAGGCAACGTATGGTTGTGTTTTGCAAGTGTAGTAGGGTTTAGATGGGGTGGAAAGGATGAGAAGGATGAAGCAGCAGCCGGTAGCAAGGAATCACCATAGGCGGCGGTCAGCAGCCCATGTAAAGTTTTCGGATCTGTCTCAAAAACACGTTGCTTTGGGTTCGTTTCTGCAGGGGAAAGGAATTGACCATGAGGCGATTCAGAAACGATAGGTGGTAGTTTGGCAAGAGAGAAGCCATCGAGGGGAAGGCCTGGGGATGCAGCAGTTGCACAAGAAACGTGCGCACGTCGGCTAGGGTTTTGCGCTGCAGGTGCGGGATGGAATATTGTTGAGGGTCGGGACGTTGATTCTGTCAGAGCAAGGTCAGGTTGGTGTGTGGGGAGTACTGGCGGCCTACCGAAAGCAGTCCCGACTGCCGAGTCGTCGGCGACGACAGACAGCAAAATCTGGGCATTGTTTTACGATTTTGGCTGACTGTTTTGTGGAAGTAGTGGCTGCTACAGGGGTGGGTGATGACGGAAAAGGTTGGCAGTGGGGTGGTGGGGGTCCAGCAGTGGCTGGCAGCACCACCGGCGGCCGGTGAAGCCATGCCGGTGGCCAAAAGTGAAAAGGTTAGGGTGCGGCTAGTTGAGAGAAAACGCCCGAGGAGAGAGAAAATTTTTTTTTTGGTTTAGGGTTAGGGTTTTAGGGTTTAGGGTTTAGGGTTTAGGGTTGTTTAGGGTTTTTTTTATTTAAAACTACCCAATGGTGGGGGGTTAGGCGGGACCCACTTACCTGTAAATTAAAAATAGTAAAATAGAAAATACATATAGAGGGGGACATAGACAAAAACCTCCAATCAAGAAAACAAGAACAATCAGTAAAATGACATAAAAAAGCAATAAAAAGCTAAAGGAAAAAACTAATGTGTTCACCCATTATGTTTCTTACGATATGCTTCCAGTAGTTAACTTGAAACCTTTCTTTGAACTAGAGGAATGTGGTCCAGCAACACTAAAATTGCGATCTAAACCAAGCCCCCCAACCTCAGGCTCAGATGCAAAATGCTGATCAGCCACGAAATTATCTTCAGAGCTAAACTCCTCATCAGATTGTCTAGGAATATCTGTAGAATGGGAGTTAAACCCGACATTCATGGTGCAAATACCATCAACTGTATCACGATAAAAATTAGAACCAGCAGAAATCTTTCAAGCGCCCCGCTCAGGATCAGAATACCCCCCAACATCCCACCGATCGGGATCAAGTAAACCTAGAACATCCTGAACGCGCAAATCTGAACCTGAGACAGAGCCATCTTCTGCATCAGCTCCGGCAACAGCCTCATTATCTGCATCATCCGCTGCATCATCGTCATCAATCCTCATAACCGAAATAGGAGGCCGAACATCCAAACAAGCATCCATACTACCATCAGGCCTCGGAGGACAAACTTCCTCTCCCACAGATTGAGGAACTATATGAGAAACGTACTGATCGACAAGACGCTCTATAGGCTGTACCTCCGCAGACTCACCCTCATTAGGCCTAACCTGGCCACCCAAATCAACATTCGTTACCCTAGCCTCAAAGCCATGACCTCGAGAACAAAAAGAGCCATCCATAGCACCGCGGGAAATCTCACTAGAAATAACAGTCCCTTGGGGACGATTATTAGAAACCACAATATACTGGGTACTAGGAGCCACTCTAGGCTGGACAACTGCATCAGACATGGGCAGTTGGTTATGACCACATGAAGGATGTTGGTTTTGGACACGAAAGGCAGCAAGCTGGGTTTGGCCACGAGATGGGGTTTGTCGCAATAACGGGTTGTATGGTGAAACTGAGTACAAGAGCTATGGTGCTGAGTTGACTCGATAACTGATGGAAACTAGTTGGTTCGGTGGAAGGATCTTTGGTCACGGGAGGGGGTTGCAGCGTATGAGCATTAGGACGATGGGCTATGGTGTTTGGAGTAGCCACCGACAGCGAACAGCCACTATAAGCAGCTGTGAGATTACTATGTAGAATTTTCGGATCTCGTTCCAAGGTAGGTGGCCTGGGTATCGTTTCGGCTTGGTGATGACAGAGGCCATAGACCGGCTCAGAAAAGTCCGCAGATGGTTCAGCCAAGGAGGAACCACCATGAGGAAAGGCTGACGACATGGCAACTGCGCATGAATCTGATGCACGATGGCTAGGACTTTGTATTGCAGTTACAGGTTTCAACGAAAGTGACTGGTGAGCTGGTTGTTCGGTCAAAACAGCATCGGGATAGGATATGAGGGGTGTTGGCGGCTGACTGGCAGCCAAATCGCCGGTGGCAGCGAACTGTAAATTTTTGACGTTTGTTTGAGATTTTGGTTAGTTGGTATGAGACGATACCAGCTACTACAGCGAAGGTTGGTCACGAAAATGTGAGTAGTGGGGTGGTGAAGGTCCGACAGTGGATGGGCACCACCACCGGCTGCCGGTGAAGCCATGCCGGCTACCAAAGTTTGTAAAGTTGGGTTCGACTAGTTGAGAGAGTTTTCCTGAGGACAGAGAAAAAATTTTTACGAATGGTTAGGGTGGTTTAGGGTTTAAGGTTGTTTACGGTTTATGGTTTAGGGTTGTTTAGGGTTTATGGTTATTTTTTTTTTTAATTTGAAACCACCAAGATGGTGGGGGGTTAGGCGGGACCCCTACCAGTAATATAAATCAAAATAAAGATAAAAATACATAAGGAGGGGGACATGAACCAAAACCACCTTGTAAAAACAAAAACAATGCAACTGGAAAAGCAATAAACAAAAGAGCACTAAAATCAACACTAACATATGATATGCGGAACAGCCAACGCATCGAAATGAAAAATCCCAGACAAGTCCACTGGGAAATCCCGAGTATGTAAGAACCGACGACTGCAGCAAGAAGTACAGGCCCAATTGGCCAAGAAATCAGCAGCAGATATAGCTTCGCGAAATACATGACGAACGACGACCGAATGAGAGGAAACCAAAAAACAAACTCGACGCAACAACACAGCATAATCCCATCGGACAGAGCCGTCCGAAAGGATACAAGACACCACAGTGGTCGAGTCGGACTCTACCTCCAAAACAGAATATCCAAGCTGAACAGCAAGCTCCAAACCCTCACAAATTGCCATAGGCTCAGCAAATAAGATCGGCTGATGCCCAAGAAAAGAACCAAATCCTGCCAAAGCGATACCCTGGTGATCCCGAAGAACACCCCCAACAGCGGACATCCCAGGGTTACCCCTAGAGCACCCATCAACTGTCAGCTTCACAACACCAAGAGGTGGCCGCGTGCAAGACACAACACGAATAGGCCTCCTAGGTGAAGGAAGCGCTCGTAACCCCTCAGCGAGCCGAGAACCCATCACTCCCCGCAACTGAGACGGCTTAAAGCCAAAAGCAGAACTAGCAAGCCGAAGGTCCAACGCCACCCGAAAAATGACAGCATCTACAGAAAAAGGACGAGAATCAAACCTGGAACCATTTCGAGCCTTCCACACATGCCACAGAATGAAGCAAGGGAGAAGGACCCGAAAATGAGTCCGAGAAGGGGCACATCTCCTCCAATGAGTAAGCAAAGCATGAGTCGACAGAAAGCTAACCCTCGGCAACCCCAAACAACGGTAAATATACTCCCAAACCTGGCTAACCCGAGGGCACTCGAGAAATAAGTGTCGAGAAATCTCAACAGCCTGACCACAAAAACACCGAGAAACCATACAGAAACCTCTCGCGCATAAAGAGTCTTCAGTAGCCAAATAGCCATGCAACAACCGCCACAGGAAAAAAAATAACCTGGAAGGAAGATGGCGCTGCCAAATAATAGAAAAAACCTCATCTTGCGGCCTGGAGCAACGCACAATCTCAGAAAGAGACTACACAACATTAAAATCCCCACCCACCATCCAAGGGCCATCACAATTGTCAGCAAAAGAAATAAGGGCACCCCACAAATGCTCCCTCACAATCATATCACAACTGGCATAAACATAGGAAACATAAACAGGATCAGGAAAAGAAGAATGACTGACCCGGCAGTGAACCACCTGACCCTGAAGAACCTCCACCGAAAAAGGCGCCAACCAGAAAACCCAAATTTTCCCAGACTGGGAAGAAAATCCATGATCCATGCCAAGACGAATCCGAGTACTGTCCAGCTTATCAGCAGTAATAAAAGGCTCCAACACACAAACCAAAGCTAATCTATGCATCCGAATCAATTTTCGCAATCTTAGGACAGCGGGGGCCTTACTTATCCCTCGAATATTCCAAATAAGCATATTAATCATTGGGATGGAGAACGACTCCTGCCCCGTCGCCGAGCCATACGGGTCTTTCAACCCGCAACTACAGAAAAATCCCGAGACGAACTAGTAACCATCTGGTCAGTAAGACTGCTAATCACAGCATCCGGAGGTAAAGGAGTATGAACATCCTCAGGATCAGTCAAAAATCGCCCATCATCCATATCCCCAGAATCCTCAGAATTACAATCCATATCTAATCAAGAAACGCCAATACGGCCCCCCCGCCATTAAAATCAAACTCTAGAATATCAGTACTATGGGTATTGAAACCCACATGCATAGTATCAGTATCATCCACAATAGGCCGCTCGTGTCCCGATACAGCATCCGCATCCAGCTGAATACCAGCATTAGTACCCCTATCATCCAAGGAAACATCCGTAGCACCAATCTGCCCTAAAGCATGAGTAACCCCACTAGTATCAGGTCGAGGAGCCACACCAGAAAGAACAGGCCCCGCAGGCTGATTGTCAGCAACAACAACATACAGAGTATTAGGAGCAACCCTAGGCTGCATATCTGCAGGAAGCATAGGCTTTTTTCCTTTATCAGGAACAGTACGCTGAACAGAATCCTTAGGTTGTTGGGCCTTACGAAGACCAGGGTTAGACACAAAACAAGCCTCGGTAGAATGTCCCAAGTGCTTACAAGCAGAACAATAAGCAGGAACCTTCTCAAACACTACATCCTACTAAAATCCAGACTCTCCCTCACCAATCCAAATACGCGGCAGCAAAGGCCGCGAAACATCATATTCTACTAATACCCTAGCAACGAACGGCCTATTAACCGAGGTCGTAGCGTGATCAGCATGTAAAGGTGTAGCAATAGCCCCAGCAATAGCAAATAAAGCAGACTTGCAATGAATAAAATGAACTGGTAGATAAGCGAGACTTACCCAAACAGGCACAATAGGAGACTCCGCAGAACACCGAAAATCAGTACTCCATTTGAAGATGCGCATCCCCCGGCCATTGACATACCACGTTTGGCGAACCCAAATACGCGAATAATCTTCCTCTAGAGATAACTTGATCAACACATGCCGGTTATCAAGTAAAGAGACCTGGGAATTTCTTTTAAGTCCAAGCGAAACAAAAAACTTCCGAATAATATCCATCGACGGCCGTACGAATGAAAACCTCCTAACCAAAGCAAGTTTAAAAGGTTCTGCCATCAGCTGCACTTCTTCCTTTGAAAACATCACAACGTTCGTTTGCGACACAGGTTTGGACAAAGTTTACAGCAGCTGCAGCGGTGCATGGGTTTAGGTGGGGAGGT
The DNA here is from genome assembly GCA_030449835.1 of Clausena lansium. NCBI lineage: Eukaryota > Viridiplantae > Streptophyta > Magnoliopsida > Sapindales > Rutaceae > Clausena > Clausena lansium. The sequence goes on along the minus strand of JASUUF010000351.1, from coordinate 15,235 downwards.
CAGTGGGGTGTGTAAGGTCCGGAAGTGGCTGGGCTCCACCACCGGCAGCCGGTGAAGCCATGACGGCGGCCAAAAGTGGAAGGACAGGGTTCGACTGGATGAGAGAATTTTAGAAAGAGAAATTTTTAGAGAGAGAAAAAATTAGGGTTTATGGATATTTTAGGGTTAAGGGTTTAAGGTTTAGGGTTTAGGTTTAGGGTTATTTTAGGGTTACGGTTTAGGTGTTTTTTTTTTAATTTAAAACCACCCTAAGGTGGGAGGGTTAGGCGGGACCCCCTTACTTGTAGATTAATTAACGAAAACACAGAAAATACATATGGAGGGGGACATAGACCAAAACCTCCAAGCAAGTAAGCAACAACAACCAACAAAATGTCATCAAAATGCAAAAAGAATTAAAGGCAAAAAACTAATGCATTCGCCCACTAGTTTTCTTGCGATATTTGCTGCCAGTAGTTAACTTGAAACACTTCTTAGACCAGCAACATTAAAATGAAGATCCAACCCAACATTTTAATGCGATATTTTAATGCGATATTTGCGATATTTTAATGCGGACCAGCAACATTAAAATGAAGATCCAACCCAAGCAACCCAATACCCTCAGGCTCAAAAGCAAAGTTACCGTTCGCCATTAAATCTCCAGAGTTAAACTCCTCATCAGATTGGAACGGAATATCTATAGAATAAGTGTTAAACCCGACATTCATGGTGGGAATACATCAACAGGGTTACGGAAAAAAGGAGAACTAGAAGAAATCCTCTGAGCGCCCCGCTCAGGATTAGATAACCCGCCAACATCCCGCCGACTAGGATCCAGTAAACTTGGAGCATCCTGAACACGCAAATTCGAACCTAAAATAGAGCCATCATCTGCATCTACTTCGGCAATAGCCTCATCATCTACATCATCCGCAGCATCATCGACATCAATGCTAACAACCGGCAATATCCAAACAAGCATCCACACTACCATCAGGCCTCAGAGGACTAACTTCCCCACCCATAGGCCAAGGAACTATACCAGAAACAGGCTCCGAGGGCTGACTATCAGAAATTACAACGTACTAAGCTACAGGACTCTCTCTAGGCTGAACCTCCACAGAATCGGCTTGATTAGGTCGAACTTGGCCACCCAAAGCAACATTCGACACCCTAGCCTCAAAACCATGATCCCGGGAACCCGAAGAGCCATCCACTAATCTACCCTGTTCGGAAGACTGACCAACCTCGCACACAGCACCTCGGGAAATTTCACCAGAAATAACAGTCCCCTGGAGACGAATATCAGATTCCACAACATACTGGGTACTAGGAGCTACTCTAGGCTGGGCATCTGTATCAGACATAAGCTTTTTGCCTTTATCAGTATGGTGAGCCGGACCCAAGGGCGGTTGGGACTTACTAAGCCCAGGATTAGTAACAAAACAAACATCAGCGGCATGCCCAAGGTGGCATGAACCTTCTAAAAAACAACATTCTGCGAAAACCCAAAATCTCCCTCACCAATCCAAAATGCGGCAATAATGGCCTCGAAACATCGTACTCAACTAACACCCGAGCCACAGAAGGCCTATTCACCGAGGCCGTGGCATGATCAACACGCAAAGGTGTTCTAATGGCAGCAGTAATAGAAAATAAAATAGATTTGCAGTGAATAAAATGAACAGGCAGATAAGGCAAAGACACCCACACAGGAACAACAGGAGACTCCACAGAATAGCGAAAATCTGTACTTTATTTAAAAATTCTCATACTACGGCTATTAACATACCAAGTTTGTCTAACCCAGAGCCGTGAATAATCTTTCTCCAAAGAAAGCTTTATCAAAACATGTCTATTATCCAATAAAGAAATCTGTGAACTCCCTTTTAACCCCAAAGACACAATTTCTGAATAGCATCCATAGAGGGGCGGCCAAAAGAAAACTTACTATCAAGAGGCAGCTTGAAAGGTTCGGCCATGAGCTTCACTTCTTCAACAGACAAAATGACAGCAGGCTCACCACAATGTAATAAGACCGGCTTAACCGAAACTGAGGGAGCAGGAGTGCTAGTAACTACATCAAGGAACGACTTGTTGGGTCTAGGAGTTCCGGTTAGATTAAGAATGGAAGCATATGAAGTTGTGGGGCGAGTTGGTAAGTTGGGAGGGTTACAGGTTTGGTTTTGGGATTGGCCACCAACCATCACAACAGCACGTGTGGATTACCGTGATTGTTGTGAGGGCTGCAAAGGTTGTGAAGGTAGCGGGTTATGGCTAAATGGTTGCAACGGGTTTTGGTTACGATTAAGTTGGGTTGTTTTTTGCTGTGAAGGCTGTGAAGAATTTGTTGGTTATGGGTTTTCAGATGATTGTAACAAGTTTTGGCTGCGAACAAGTTGGCCACGAGGATGCTGTGGCTGCACGGGTTCTGCATGGCAAGGAAGATACGAGCTAGGGCTTTGAGTTGACTCAGTGAGGGGGACTGAGTTAACTCGGCGAATAAAATTTTAGCCATGGGAAGCGATGCATGCATCGGAAGAGGGTAACTTGGTGGGTGGGAGGACTGCCGAAGGGTGGCCGGCAAAAAAGAACTACTATCGGCGGCGGTTAAAAGGCCATGCACAGTTTTGGGATCGCGTTCATAAGAACGTTGACAGGTGGTCGTCTTGGCCAGGTGAGGAACGTAGCCATGAGGCGGCACATGGAGGGTAGGGGAAGGTTCAGACATGGAGAAAACACCATGGGGAATGGCTGACGATGCAGCGGCTGCACGTGAAAGTGGTACAAGGTTGCTAGGGTTTTGCACTGCCGAAACGCGTGTGGGTAATAGTGACTGCTGGGAAGATGGCCTGGCCAAAGAAGAGTTGGGATGGACCACAAAAGGAGCCGGCGGCTGAGGAACAGCCTTCCAGACATCTAGATCGTTGGTGGCTGTGGTCAACACAGTTTGACCAATTTGGTACGTTTGCGTTAGGCTATTTTGTGAAGATGGTGGCTGTTGCTGTGGGCATTGGTCACGGGTTGGTTGAGCAATGGAGAAGGGGAGTCCCGGTGGTGGCTGGGTACCACCACCAGTAGCTGGGGGGGCCATCTCGGCTGCCAAAAATTAAAAAACTAGGGTACAACTAGTTGAAAGACTTTGCCCGAGGAGAGAGAAAATTTTTTTTTGGTTTAGGGTTTAGGGTTGTTTAGGGTTTTATTTTTTTTAAACCACCAAGATGGTGGGGGGTTAGGGGCGACCTCTACTTGTAAGATAAATCAGAATAAAAAAGAAAATACAGAAGGAGGGAGACATGAACGAAAACCTCCTCGAAAAAGTAAAACATAACAACTGAAAAAGATATAAACAAAAAGCACTAAAAAAAAATCTAACGTCAGATATGTGGAACATCCATCGCATCCAAATGAAGTATCCCAGATGAGCCCACTGGGAAATCCCGAGCATGTAAGAACCGACAACTGAAGCGAGAAGTACAGGCCCAATTGGCCAGAAAATCAGCAGCGGACGTAGCCTCTCGAAATACATGACGAACCACAACCGAATGGGAGGAAACCGAAAAGTAAACTCGGCGCAACAAAACAGCATTATCAAATCAGACAAAGCCATCCGAAAGGATCCAAGAAACCACAGTGGCCGAGTCGGACTCTACCTCCAAAACAGAATAATCCAAGTGAACTGCAAGCTCCAATCCCTCACAAACCGCCATAAGCTCAGCAAATAGGATCGACTGGTGCCCAAGAAAATAACCGAATCCCGCCAAAACCACACCCCGGTGATCCCCAAGAACACCCCTTGCAGCGGACATCCTAGGGTTACTCCTAGAGCAATCATCAACAGTCAACTGCACAACACCAGGAGGCGGCCGCGTCTAAGAAACAACTCCAAGAGGCCTCTTGGGTGAAGCAAGCACTTGTAACCCCTCTGCAAGCCGAGAACTCATAACTCCCCGCAACTGAGACGGCTTAAAGCCAAAAGTAAAATTGGCAAGCCGAAGGTCCATCGCTACCCAAAAAATAACAGCATCTACAGAAAAGGGGTGAGAATCAAATGTTGAACCATTTCGAGCCTTCCACACATGCCACAGAATGAAGTAAGGGAGAAGGACCCGAAAATGAGACCGAGAAGGGGCACATCTCTTCCAATGAGTAAGCAAAGCATGAAACGACAGAAAGCTAACCCTCGGTAACCCCAAACAATTGTAAAATACTCCCAAACCTGGCTAACCCGAGGGCACTCAAGAAATAAGTGCCGAGAAGTCTCAATAGCGTGACTAAAAAAACACCGAGCAACCATACAGAAGCCTCTTGCGCATAGGAAAAAAGATAACTGGGAAGGAAGATGGCGCTGCCAAATAATAGAAAAAACCTCATCTCGCGGCCTAGAGCAACGTACAGTCTCTCAGGCTGACTGCAAATGGAATGCTCCATCAAGAGCGGAATCCCACCGGATCTGGTCAGGCACGTCAGCAGAAATCAGAATCAACACAATCTGCTCAACTACTAATGAAGGTAAGACATCTAGGCGCTTACCCCTATCCCAAACAGTGCCCCGCCAATAAAAAGACATCGGCACCAACGAAGCAGCGTTAGAGTTATAAAAGAACAAAGGGTAGGAACCCAGCCGGCAATCGTACCAAAAACTACAAGTACCCACGCCAGCCAACCAACGCACATGAGGCTCTACAACACAGAGGATGGAAAAAAGACGTCTTCAGAGAGGAGAAGCCGGATAACGAAAATGTACCACTCTTGGATGAACAGTCCTGCAATACTTAGGCTTCATGTAAGAAGCCCATAAAGATCGTTGCGCCCTAAACCTCCACCACAACTTAAGCTCCAAAGCCTCAGCTAGATCACCAAAAGACCGAATACAGAGACCCCCCTCCTCCATCGGAAAGCAAACCTCTGGCCAGTGGCACCAATGAATCCTCCTCCTAAACCCAAAGTCACCCTAAAGAAACCGAGTGAACATCCTCTCCAACTGCTGAACATGGAACAGATGCTGAGGCATATAAGATAAGACGTGACGAATCAAAACCAGCTTCTCCCCAAAAGACATCCGATCATATGCCTTAGCTATATCAATCTTCAGCAACACATTACTCCCCCGAGTACGTCACCGAGATTATGATTCAGCTCCTGAGCCAACAGAACATTATCATAGATAACCCTGCCATGCACAAAATCACTCTAAGATGGAGAGATAATACGAGGCAAAATCGGAGCCAACCGCATAACAAGCAACTTGGTCAGAACCTTGTAGCTCACATTACACAAACTGATCGGCCAATAATCACCCCAAGTGACAGGAGAGTCCTTCTTAGGAAGAGGAACTAAGAGAGTACTCTGAAATCCCTTAGGCATAGCAGAACTTCGAAAATAATCATGAACAGTGGCCAGTAAATCACCAAAAATAATATCCAAACACGACTGATAAAACCTATGCAAAAACCATCAGGACCCGGGGTACTATCAGGGTCAATAGAGAAGACCACCCGTCGTAACTCATCAATATCTGGCATCCTACACAAATGCAGCGACAGTAGAAATGGAATAAAATCAAAATTCGACTGACAAAAATGGCTAGGACCTCTCACCAAAAAGCCCTGAAAGAAATCAACTGTAGATGCAGCCACAGTAGAAGGCTCAGAAATCAGTGCAGAAGCAGTATCATGTATTCGATGAACATGGAACAGCTGACGCTTTTTTCGAGCCATTGCATGGAAGAACCGAGTGTTACCATCCCCCTCCCTAACCCAGCGAACACTAGACTGCTGTCTCAGAAACGCCTCTTCACAAAGTAGAGCATACTGGAGCCTGACCCGAGCCTCAGAAAAGGCTACACGGTCCTCAGCAGAACCAGAAACATCATACTGCCTCTCTCGCTGAGCAATCTCCGTCTCAGCCTCCTTAACCCGAGGTTTCTGTATAGTTGCTCGTTGTTTTTTTAGTCAGGTTGTTAAGAATTCTCGGCACTTATTTCTTGAGTGCCCTCGGGTTAGCCAGGTTTGGGAGTACTTTTACCGTTGTTTGGGGTTTTTTGTTTCATTGGTTGCCCGGTGTTTTTTTTTTGTTTGGGGGATGCGCATCTTCAAATGGAGTACTGATTTTCGGTGTTCTACGGAGTCTCCTATTGTGCCTGTTTGGGTAAGTCTCCCTTATCTACCAGTTCATTTTATTCAATGCAAGTCTACTTTATTTGCTATTGTTGGGGCTATTGGTACTCCTTTACGTGTTGATCACGCTACGGCCTCGGTTAATAGGCCGTCCGTTGCTAGGGTATTGGTAGAATATGATGTTTCGCGGCCTTTATTGCCGCGTATTTGGATTGGTGAGGGAGAGTCTGGATTTTGGCAGGATGTAATGTTTGTGAAGGTTCCTGCTTATTGTTCTGCTTGTAAGCACTTGGGACATTCTGCCGAGGCTTGTTTTGTGTCTAACCCTGGTCTTCGTAAGGCCCAACAACCTAAGGATTCTACTCAGCATACTGTTCCTGATAAAGGAAAAAAGCCTATGTTTCCTGTAGATATGCAGCCTAGGGTTGCTCCTAATACTCAGTATGTTGTTGTTGCTGACAATCGGTATGCGGGGCCTGTTCTTTCTGGTGTGGCTCCTCGACCTGATACTAATCGGGTTAGTAATGCTTTGGGGCAGATTGGTGCTACGGATGTTTCCTTAGATGATAAGGGTACTGATGCTGGTATTCAGGTGGATGTGGATGCCGTATCAGGACACGAGCAGCCTATTGTGGATGATACTAATACTATGCATGTGGGTTTCAATACCCATAGCACTGATATTCCGGAGTTTGATTTTGATGGCGGGGCATCAAAATGTGGATTGTAATTCTGAGGATTTTGGGGATATGGATGATGGGCGATTTTTGACTGATCCTGAGGATGTTCATACTCCCTTACCTCCGGATGTTGTGATTAGCAGTCTTACTGACCAGAGGGTTACTAGTTCGTCTCGGGGTTTTTCTGTAGTTGCGGGCTGAAAGACCCGTAAGGCTCGGCGGCGGGGCAGGAGTCGTTTTCCATCCCAATGATTAATACGCTTATTTGGAATATTCGGGGGATAAGTAAGGCCCCCGCTGTCCGCAGATTGCGAAAATTGATTCGGATGCATAGATTATCTTTGGTTTGTGTGTTGGAGCCTTTTATTACTGCTGATAAGCTGGACAGTACTCGGATTCGTCTTCGCATGGATCATGCATTTTCTTCCCAGTCTTGGAAAATTTGGGTTTTCTGGTCGACGCCTTTTTCGGTGGAGGTTCTTTAGGATCAGGGTCAGGTGGTTCACTGCCGGGTCAGTCATTCTTCTTTTCCTGATCCTGTTTATGTTTCCTATGTTTATGCTAGTTGTGATATGATTGTGAGGGAGCATTTGTGGGGTGCCCTTATTTCTTTTGGTGATAATTGTGATCGCCCTTGGATGATGGGTGGGGATTTTAATGTTGTGCAGTCTCTTTCTGAGATTTCGGGGGGGCACGCACAGCCTCAGGGTGCTATGGCTGCTTTTAATTTAGCTTTATTGGATTGTGGTTTGGAGGATGTTGGTTTTATTGGGAGTCCTTTTACCTGGACTAATGGGCGCACCTGGAGGCGTTTGGATAGGGTTGTGTGCAATGCTCATTGGTCTGGTTTCTTCTCTACTTTTATAGTTTCTCATCTGAATCGCACTGGTTTAGATCACTCTCCTATGTTGTTGTCTTGTGATAGATTGGTTGCTAGAGGACCTTCTAGGTTCA